>QLSS01000099.1:378675-449894 GCA_024372645.1 Trichomalopsis sarcophagae
AGAGAGAGAGAGAGAGAGAGAGAGAGAGAGAGAGAGAGAGAGAGAGAGAGAGAGAGAGAGAGAGAGAGAGAGAGAGAGAGAGAGAGAGAGAGAGAGAAGCGGTGGTTAGTCGCGCCCCGCGTTGGGTCAACGGCAGCTCTCGAGAGTGGGTGGGCTTTCGCACACTCCCCCGCGAGCTTACACGTATACTGGGGCACAACAAAGCGTTGCCATGGTTATTCGATGCCGCTCGGTTGCCATCACAAAACTACTGCGAGAGCTCCGACACTCTCTCTCTCTCTCTCTCTCATTCTCTCTCTCTCTCTTTTCTCTCTATCTACTTTGCTTTCGAGAACTACCACGTAGTTGTTCGCTCTGGAGAATCGAGCAGCTCGATTTCGCGGATCCGAAGTTTGCCGAAGTGTCGAAGAAATTCAATTTTACTCCGCGCGCTACATCGAATCAGTAGCGCTGCTGCTGCACAGGTTGATGATGAAGAAATGATGATTAATTCTTGGAGAAGCATTAGAAATTCGCTCTCGTTTCGCCGAAGCCTGAATTCAAATTCCCAGTTAATATGCAAAGCTGAAACCGCGGAGCAATGAGAGAGCCGAGAGGGAATGAAAATTCAAGCTGAAAATTCCCAGAGTGGAAGCGGGCAAAAAGAGTCGCTTTAATCCGCAGGTGTATCGCAATTAGCTCAGGTTCTCTCTCTTAAGGTCACCAGCGTCTCTCTCTCTCTCTCTTTCTCTCCGGCTTCTCTCTTGTAGTATACTGCTGCCCCCCGCGACTCTCTGGGATTGGATTGTGCGCGGAACGGAAACTCGCGGAGCTTTTGATCTTGGTTAGAGGGGTTTAATGCACTTTATTGTGTTCGCCGCTTTCGCCTTTTCCGCTTCCCGTCTTCGCCTTCTTCTTTTTTTTTTTCATTCGGCGTTTCTCCGCTCTCGACAAAACGTCGATGTTAAATTAATTACATCTAGATCATCGGGAATCGCGTTATAGTACAGCGAAATTGAGTTTACATATGTTTATTTATCAGTATCAGTTGCAGATGTCATTTATAACCGTTTCAATAAATCGATTTCGACTCGAAGTAAAACGGTACGACTTACATCCTTGACTGTTTATGCGCTGCTCCCGACCACTTTCACCTTTACTGTCAATGTAATTTACGAACGATATTATACGCGATGCTTCTTCGCCCGATAAACAAATCCGAGCGAATCGACTACGCCCAGGCAGTGCACAGTATACTCTATAGAGCATCTTTGAATGAAAAAAAATATATATTAAGTACAGCGCAAGACCGGCGTTACACGAATTTTATAGTTGTCGTAAAATGGAACGTGCGCGCCGGCAATTTGCCGATTCGCGATGCTTTAAACTTTCAAGACATCGATATTTCCTGGCCTCCGCCTTTCTTCACGGCTCAACGTGTCCTTTTTTCCCTCTTCTGGTGCTGCTGCTTTAAATTTGACGGGAGAAAAGTGGAACTTCGTTACATGCTCGAGAACTTCGAGTCTCGATGAAGCGCAACCTGTAATTTATCGAGAGAAGCTTCGGTCTTTTTTTAGCTGCGATTGCTGCACTTCGAGGTTTTAAAAATAGATAGATGTTTCGGGGTGAAGTGCACCGTGACTTCAAAGCAACAGGCTTTAATTCAATGGTTGAATTTATTTTAGTTGCACCTATGTACAAACCGCATAAATTACATTCGCAATATTCGATTAACAACATCGCATCGAAGATTGTCCCTCGAGTAATCTGCATATAAATTTGTAAACAAACGTCGAATACTTCTTATTTGCATATTCATGCGTGATAAAGCGGCTGCAAATTTCAACCGGGATGGAGACAAGCAATTCCAATAACGCACCTCAAATGAATCATGTCTCACGCTTCGCTTCCTTTTACGTAAAAATAAAACGCTGTTGTTATTCATCTCACCGCACCGTAAAACCACGAGGCTCCGCTTCAATAATAAACCGTCGGCTTTCATTTCATAACATACACGTGAAAACCAAAAAAAACAACAAAAACAAAATAATACCGATGCATCCATCGATCGAAAATACACACACAGCCCCGGCGTCCTTGGCGCTCTGTGGCTCGAATCTAAACACACCTCCGGACTCGGTGGGCGAGGAATTCTCGAGCGAAAAAAAAACTGGTTCTGAGAGATAACGACTGCGTCGGCTTAATTTAGACGCTCGCGCGAGAGCTCGCTGCTCTAATTTGATTTGCCGGTTCGCGCGCGCGGCTCTCTCGGTCAGTGTCTCGAAAAGTCGAGAGCGCGATTGACTTTGAATGCAGAGGAAGTGCAGAGAAAGGCTGTGCCTTCGCTAATTGGCCCAGACGACGGTGCGACGAATTACGCGTAGGATTGACGATATTTTTTTGTTCGAGGAATATTGGATCAGTCGTTGGCTGACTTGTTTGTTTGCATTGAGTATATAAGGCTGTTTCTTTCTCGGTTTCTTTGTCTCTGACGGGAAGGTATATCGGCTGATCGAATAGGCAGATGTGGTGAAATAATAACAATGCGATACACAAGTTTGAATACTAATAATACAATCAATTATTTTCGTATCTAGCGCGGTTGAATAAAAGAAATATCGCACAAAGCGCGCGTTCGACCCGAGGTCGGAATAAAAAAATTGTGACCAAACGAAATAAATAATCGACGGAAAAGCGGCTTAAACGAGCATTGTGCAGAGCTCGCGTATCGATTCACGGAGAGAAAAGAACTTTCCATAGACTTATGAATAAAGAAAGTCGAAGGTTTACGGTATAAAGTTCCCCCTCCTGGTGTACAACCAGGACTTTACACACAACCTTCAAAAATGCATGTCGGAATACGTATATATAACTGCGCTGCGATCCCGGTATCGACCTCTGTTGCTATATATTGTTTACGTTTCTTTTTTTATATAAATATATACGCCTCTGTATGTTGCTTACGTAGCGCGCGTGCGATTATTAAAAAACTTGACCTGGTAGTTAGAGCATGTATGTTTATGCAAGGGGGACAACTTTATTAAAAGTTTCTGAATAATTAATAGGAAAAACTTGCCTCCGTAACGAAACTCTGGAGCCTTGAACGTTGCGCATATAGAGCAGCGATGTAACTTTTGATATCTTTTGCAGACGACGCTTATAAGAGAATCGATGATGATGATGATGATTAAAAATACCCAATATTTTATCCTCAACAAATGATAACAGCTCAACCACTGCACTAAACTCGTAACCCTGCGAAAGATTTCGTCATCTATGCATTACAAAACGTCCACCACTACCCGATCTCTCCTCTCTCGCGCGCGGCACACGTGGAATGATCCGCTAACGCAGTTCTCCATAAACGGCAAAAAAAGCGCATCGATTCCGCGAAAGCCGCAGTAGTGTGTAGGGAAAAGCGGACTTTCGTAACTGCCGGCGCTGCGGCGAGCCGTTTTTCCGTGTATTTTCGCGCTCTCGATTTCCCAACGCGCTACATTCCGGAGAAAAATTTGCGCTAGTGTTTTCCCCCCGTCGTCCTCTGCGTGTATACACACTACACACACTCGTAAATAATGTCTCGTCTTACGCAATGACGAGGCCGTGGACGTCGGTCGCCGGATTCACTCCTGGGAAGCCGTAAACTCGCTCTTTTCTTCTTCTTCTTCGTATTCTTCTTCTCCGTTCTTGTTGTCTACTGCCGCGTTCTGGAGAGTGATACGATATCGCGTTACGTCGTCGGTGTGCGCGAAGCGACGAGCTTTTAGAGCGTTATACAACGACGGGGTGAATGAGTCGGAGATGCGGTTGGGAATCGCTTGGAGAACGGGGGATGCTATTACGTGATGGAGTTGTATTGATTCAAGTTTTTGGAGAAGGTCTTCCTTGGGTTTTCTCTGATGGAGTGTATGTGGAGAGGGTTTACAGGAGTAATGTATTTCTTGGTGAAATTTCATTTAATGTAAACGCGCTTGAATGATCGATGGAAAAATGATCGGAATCCGTGATTTTTCAGAATACCAGCGCTGCGATCGTGTGCATACAACAAACGAAAACTAAAACTTAATAACAGGCCTCAAAATTGCTTGCTTTAATAACCAAAGCGTAATCCCTCCGCACGAGAGTTAAAACTACGAAACGACTCTCTATAATTAAACAATTTTCCCTCCGATGCGAACAATGACAGCGATTCAGCCGTAGCGTGAAAGCATCGTGCGAACCGCCGCGGCCGTTTCAAAACAGCCTCAGCTCTCGTACACTGCGTGAAGAAAAACCATCTCACTCCTCACCGCATGCAGGTGTCGTAGCAAAGTACCTGCTCCTTCTCAGCTCGAAAAAAAGCGCAGTAGCCTCGGTTGCACGTCCATATACCTACGCATGCATGCATGCGCAAAAGGACCGCGTCTCTGTTCCTGTCGCAACGACTTGCGCAATTCCCAAGTGTCCGTGTGTTACATACTGCACATACATTAACGATCCTTCGCCGCTCTCGCGACCTTGCGTTCCTAAGCGCGCACCACTTGGCGTCTCGAGCGATTTTCCGAGCACTCGGTGGTTGCCCCACGTCGTAGATGCTTATGCGAATGGAGCTCTCTCTCTCGCGAAAGGCGAAGCTCGATTTTGGTCGGCTTGTTTAATGGGAATATTCCCTCTCTCTCTCTCCCTTTCTGTGCGCTGATGGGGACACGCGCGCGAGATATGCGCTGATTTTGAAATTGCCGTCGTCGTCGTTTGACGTACACCTGCAGCATCGGACTAGCAGTGAAAGGACGTCGCTGAAAAATTCATGTAAATCTATCCGTATATACGTGTATAAATATTTATCGGGCCTTGCTTGCTGTGACAGTTGCAAAACTGCGACTTTATGGATTCGCTTTATTGCTGTACACGCTGAACTATTTCAAATCTCGCGCTGCTTTGAAACGCAACGCGCGATGGATCAAGCGAGGGCTGTGTATAACATAATATACAGAGCTGGCTCGAATTGAAATTGCCTTTCTTGAAAATCTCTCTCGGATCTTCATCCTTGTCTCCTGGTGTTTTTGCATTTTTCTCCATACATCCCTGCGCGCCTCCATTCCCTTTGCTCTTCCGTAAATCCAAATCCAGAGGAAAATTACATCCAGAATTTTTCTCTTATTACACGCATATACACCAGCACTCGCATTTTAATTAAAAGCAAATCTCTCGCGCGCGGCTTTTGGCCCTTCTAAAATTGTACCTTATATTCCACGGGCCATTACAGCTCGCTCTCTCGAGGTGTGCTGCGTGTAGAGCCGCCAATAGCGCGCACTCGAGCAACGCGTTAATTGGCGAAGGCTAGCGGCTGGACGCTCGTCGTAAATCAGAGCGCGTAACTCGAGCAGCGAAAGCGCGAGTCCGCGTCGAGCTTAATATTCGAGTGTGCCGTGTACCGGCGTGTATAGCTGTATAGAGCTGCTCAGCTATTAATGTCCGAGTCAGTCGGCCGTCGATGCTTTCGACGCCGCGCGCGAAATTTCACGCGTCCCCGACGATTTTTAGAAGCTATCGCGCTCGCGCGCGCGCGCGCGCGAGAGAGAGAGAGAGAGAGAGAGAGAGTACGGAGTCTGGATGACAACGAGATTAGTATAAGACCTAAGACCGAGCCTAAGTCGTTAGGAGCGATGGTTGGCTTGACCATTTTGTCCAGTGGGACTTGAATGGTTGTATAGGTTTTGTTCTTTGAATTTTTACCTTTACAATCAGTCAACTAATTAAAAATTATGTAGTCTGTCAGGTAAAATGTATGCTCACGAGAGGTGAGTTTATGACCCCTGGAAAATGTATTCCGTCGAAATTTTAGGAGATGATTTCGAGTTTCTTAAAATATAATTAATTACTTGGTGCTGAGAAACAGTCGGCTTCAGCTAATACGTAAAATAAACAGGGCATAGCATTTTGATTTGTAACTTCGAAACCACGACAATTCTGAGCTTATAAAAGTACTGCATCTCGGCCACGTATGCTTAACCGTCTGCCACTTTCGACCAAATGTCAATGTTATAATCAAATTAACACAAATCAGTGACAAAAGCATTAGTGATAAGAAACTCTCAAATTTAACAACAATACAGCCGATTTCTCTCCCCCACATCCATCAAAACACCTCAGCAACGCTGAAAATTCAAATGATCTGCACACGCACGCACACAGCGCAGCTTCCCACATCACTGTACATACATCGCAGTAAAGCATCAGACCAAACTGGCGTGACGCGGCGCTGTGACCCCCGTAATCGTCGGGATATCGAACGTGCACGCCTCGCCGCGAGAGAACAAAGTGGACGTCCCTCCACCTCGTCCTCCCCCCTTTCCGCTGTGTTATACGCGCGGCTCTCGCTTGGATGTTGCGTGCCAGGCTGTTTACGCAAATGCTCATCCGGCTTGTGTGCGACGACGCCTCTGCGATGCACTTTGTGCACTACTCGTCGCGTCTTGTTGCGGCTCTCCGTCATGTATGTTTGCGCGCCCCGGAAAAGCGCCAAGTGTTCGCGGAGTCCAGCCGACTGATGTGATGTATGTGTGAGGGCGGTTTAGGATATTGGACTTTCCTGCGGAGTTTGCGAATTATTTTGGGATCGGACGATGAAATTTCACTGTTGTATTATGCTATGTATATAGTGACTGTTCGCGAATAGCTTTTGATACAACCATTTCGAAAATCTAAATGGAAGCGTATTGATCAAATTCTGTCCCCTAAATTACGCTCACTCGCTCTACTATACGTTTTGTATCCAGCCTCTCCACTTTGCGTTCCTTAGCGCAGTATATTTAGGCAGCTGCAATCTTCGCGGTGTAACTCAGTTGAGACTAATTTTAATGCGTGCTCCGTCTTCATTTAAATCCAACCGTATAAAATTTACGATGAACGCCGCGTAATCGTATAGGCTAACCTTTTTTTATCATCGCAATGGAAAAATTGCAAATACCCGTCGGCTATGTACGCAGCGGTGATATGTGTTGCAGCCTTTAAAATATCGTTTGGAAAATTGAGCAATTTCACGTCCCAACGCCAACTGGGTGACGACTACATATCGCGCGGGTACAAACGTTTGCCAGAAGCCTGCTGGTCGGTTTAAATGAAAATTAAATAAGTGGCCGTGTTGTTAACGTCAGTCGATGACTTATAGATTGCACATACGTTATCCCGCCTTCCTTTTTCCTCAAAAAAAAAAAAAAAAAACATCGAGCAACCTTCCGCCAGCGGTCACATTGTCAAGTGTAGTAGTTTACCTTTGCTATTCTCAAAGCCGAGCTCAAAGCAGAATTAGCGGATCAGCCATCCTTTTTTCGAATGTATAACGCATAGCCCACATGCGCGCATAATTTCCTCTCGCGAATAGCTGGGCGTACGCGTACGGAGACAATTAACAATGAGACGTAACAGCAGCATCGCTACGATCTTTCCCTCCGCGTAATTAAAAATAATTGCCCTTGGCAGCTCGCAATTTCGAATTTAAACGCATACCTTCGGCTATCCGTGCGTTTCCATTTTGCGCCGAAAAAAGGAACGATCTCTTCTCGCAGGAGTTCCTGGCGCGGCTGTAGTGCAATTTGTCACTCTCGCGGGCGCTTGCTTTTGTTTTCAGCCGGACCTACTCTCCGCGGAGTCTTAACGAGCCACCCGCGCGACCTTCGCCGCAGCTATGTGCGCCGAGAGCGCGTGTACGCGTCGCCCGAATGGAATTTTATCTGCGGCTTAATTTGTCGCGTTCTTGCGTTCCGCGAGCACTCTAGAAGGCTCTGTGACGCGGTAATGAGAGTCGTGTGGGAGCTTTTCAGCTGTAATTATAGCGGATTTTGCATCGAGTGCGCGCTGGGTTTTCTTTTTTGCCGGGAGATACGGGGGAGAAGTGGCCGGTATCGGCTGACTGGTTCTTATATAAAGAGGCGAAGGCTGACGAGTGAGAGAGAGAGAGAGAGAGAGAGAGAGAGAGAGAGAGAGATAGGTGTGTAAACAAAAAACGGGTTTATTAAGATCATTACGGTTGAGTGTCGTTGAGAAGCACGTTGGGTTTTTAATGTAATGTTCTCATGACTGATGATAACGAACGATTTTCTTTTTTGTTCTAGGTAAGGACCTGATCTGAGTTAATATTCATCTTGGATCGTAAGTTTTATTCAATGCACATATAGTATAAAATTTAACCCTTTCGATGCGATCAAAAGTTTGAAAATTTTGTAGCCATGCAAAATTTCAATTCTACCCCTTAATTACACGATAAGCCATCTCTAAAGAAACCTCAGTGAAAGATCTTGGAGAGTTTCAACGCTCGCTGAAAAACCGATCGCCCCCTCCTCGTAAACTTAATCCCCGCGTATACCAGCGGTGGCTCTCGACGGCAAAGTCAAGGCGTCATGTATACAGCTCCGCCGAACGGAACGTCGATGTCGTCGACCGCCTTGTGCTTCCTCGCACCCACACACGTATAAACGTGGATTATCGCTTGCGCTCGATTGTGCAGCTTATACCACTGCGACACATGTACACATACATGTCTAGAGAGGCTCCCGCCGGCTTGCGTCATTGATCGGAACGGCTCTGCAGAGTTGCGACGGTGCAGCGCACATACAGTCGTAACAGGTCCAATCGATACTCGGACGTTGGTTTCGATTCTGCGGTTGTCGAGCGTCTTTGCGCTCGCGGGAGAGAATTTCTCGAGCAGCGCGTGACCCTCGGACGTTTCGCTGGGCTTTGCTTCTCAGGATTTTCCTGGATTCGAATGCTCGGAGGATATTGCTCGTGCGTGCGTGGGTGGGAGCCGAATTCGGAGATATCGAGTTTGCTTTGGAAAGCCGAAATGCTGCTGTTGGGAAACGTCTCGCGCGTGGATACACCGGAAACTCTGCAGCGAGCGAGAATGAGTGACGATGTGCGGCTCGTGGTGTAATTCTGGTGTGGTCTCTCTTATAGAGAAACTCGTTTTTTGTATGTTATTATTCTGGAATTTTATTGCAACTGTTATACACGCTTAACCGAATTAGATCGACTTTCACGAGTCGTATTAAAATTGATTATAAGACGAGACTTTTCGCCTCGTTAAAACTCGCGGATCTCGAGATCGTTATTGCATTAGCAACAGTCGCCCGTAACGTTTGTTGCGTCTGCTTTGAAGGCTTGAAAATCCTAATTTAAATCATAACTGTAATTTACAGCGTTCGAGCTGTGATAGAGAAGACGTAAATTTCCCTTCCTATTTCTCTCTCTCGCGCGCGCGCGCGAGAATCATGCTTTTAACTTGAAATACGTTTATTACAGTCTCATTCGCGCAGCTCTCTACTCGGCGGAGATCCGTTATATAATCCGCAATAAACGTGCCGCGGATATACCTCTCGCGAAACGAGACTTGGAGATTCGAGCGTCGTCGTCTCTATTTCGAATATTTTCGAGGCGAATTTCTGATGTGGCACGTGCCAAAGATATTGACTCGATTTTCTTTTTGACGAAGAAATAGCCGAGAAATATTCTACGAATTTTATAATGTTTTATAAAAATGCAATGTGTTTTGAGACTCTGTATTCATGATCGAAATTTTCTGCCATCATCTCTATAATTAATAAGTCATGATACTCGTTCATTTTAAAAGTCCCACGCAAGCGTATTTCGGTACGTATTAAAAAAAGAACTAATCAGCGCCTTCGCAGTCGACACCGAACCACTATTATCTACAGCAGAAAAAAAACCCAGTAATCTCCCGTCAAGTTCACTGCCATCGCGGAGAGCAATTTTTTCCACTATGCTGTAGCCTAGACGGAACCATGACCGCATCAAAGCGCGTCGGGCTCGCGTCACACCTCGGATACCGCGACAATCGCGTATATGTGCTCGCTCACCTGCTTATCCTCATCTATATATCTGTATATACGCGTACGTCCCAAATTCCATCTCTCATTGTCTCTCGGCGTCGCGTGTGCAGGTATTATTTCTCCTCGGCTGGCTCATCGTCCTTGAACTTGACTTTGAGGCGGCGGCGACTTCCATGTCGGATGTGTGTGTGTAATTGAGATTAATCAGCGTCGAGGCCCGTTCTCGGCTTTCACTCTCTCTTTATACGTCTACCTCGTGGGCGAGCGTCCGTAGAGCCGGCGCTGGAGATAATCGAGCCTACGCAGTATTGGTTTTTGGCTGGGATTCATCGATCGGCGCTTATTCTTTTTCTTTAAGAATCGCTCGAGCGTAGAATGGGGATTGAATTTCGTGTACACTACGGCGATGGAGAAGTTAATTTGCGAAGTGGTCCGAAGAATGCCGCCGCGAGTGTTTTTGTAAATATCGTTCGCTGGCACTGCGAGGCTATTTCGAGGAAGTGAAAATTGAATGAAAAGTCTTTAAAAATAGACGACGCTCGGTTTTTCAAAGCAAACTTATTATTCTCGCTTCGGATAAACTCTACGCGGATTATGCAGCTGTGCTGCACGCGCTGAAAATGCAAATCAGCGTACTGGCTCCGATGTAATTTTAGAAATGATACGGAATCGGTTTTGACGGGCTGACACTACGGAATTTCATTATGCAACGCTGAAACGTATAACTGACAGCCGAGCCTGTCACTGATTATCTTGACATTAGGCGGATCTTTTGGATTATTGGCCGCAAGCGTAAATTCGGACGAGCTACTCAGATTCTAGTGCTAATTATAGGAGCTACGGATTTTCACATTTTTCTAGTCAGGAACGAGCTATATCGACTATTTTAGCGGCAGATCCCTTATGTCAGTTTATGTTGATGCCCAGTCGTTTATTCGTTAGTCCGTAATCGTTAATCAAGCTTCGATTTCACGTAAATTAAACAGCCCGGTGGTTGGAAGTCTGCCAGCGAGTGTTACTTTTAGTGCCACACTGCTGCTAATCTCATGTTAGCGGATTTAAAACGTAAACCCGCGATTAATTCATTGGGCTTGAAAATATTAATTTATTCGTCCAAAACGACGAAAATTCGAGAAACCAAATGTGTGTATCGCCTTTTCATCATCGTCATTATTCGACTCCGCAAGAGTCATTTGTCAGTTCATTGTGTGCTCTAGAACAGCAGAGCAGCTGACGCTCCGCGTCAAAAGTTTCTAAAGAAAACAAGAGGATACTTCAGCGCTTGAAACACGGTATATTATTCTTCGAGTATAAATCACACAAACACACACCTTGCACGTATTCGAAATAGCGATACACACCGGCGCGGCAGCCGGCGTCAATTAAAAGCCTTATTTCTGCGTTATAAAGCAACTCTCAGCATCCAGGAAACATATTCAATTTTAAATTTAGTCCTACGCCTCGAGTGTATAAACGACAGCGCGGATGAGCACTCGCGCATAGGTCTCTGGCCCCACACTCATCTCTGTTGCCTCTATAAATACAATTTAATCAAATCTCACCCATCAAACGACTTCTCCGCTCCCCGCGCTCTGAATATTCGAAACGGGAAACTCTCTCTTGCGCGCTTTACATTATCCCACGGCATCTCTTCTCCGCGAAAATCAAATCCGCGTTTTCATCTCCGCTCGTGCTGCTACTGCGCAGACTTCCTGCATCGAGAACAGGCGAAAAAGAGGAAGGAGAGTATATCTCTCTCTGTCGAAAAGTATTACCTCGACCGCAGCAGCGGCAACAGTTTGCATTTCCATTAACCCGAGCGTCAGTCCATCTGGCCTCGAATGCCTCTTGCATATACACCGTAAAAGTCTATCGGCTGATACTGCTGCTGCCATAGTCGCCGATGTAGATCAACGGCTAGCGCAATTCGCGTTTAACGAGATTACGAGCTGCTGCTGGCACACGGAGGAGAAAAACGCATGCAGAGGGAAATATAGAGTTGGGAAAGCTCCAGCTGCGGCTGACATATGCCCAGGATAATGCGCTCTTTGTTTTCGAATTGCTTAATAACTCGCGAGAGCTGCTGCTGTGGAGGATATTTTGAAGATGACGCGCTGATTTCGTGAATATACACTGTACTTACGTAAGGTGCCTTTGCGTGGGCTGAGGTTTCGTTCGATTTATCGGATAGTACGCAGCCGGCCGGTTTTTGAATTTCAGACGATTGATTATTGTTCAAATATGCCGGCGTGCAAACGCAAGAGATTTACGTTTATGAGTCGACAAAAATTGCGGCGATATTCTCAATCATGCACAAAGTTGTAAACTTCAACCTCTCGAACTCGTTCAAAGCGGTTAATTCAATAACATTCTCTGAAGCTATATAAACGAACGAGAGCCAGCATAAACGCGAAACTTTTTCACCAAAAGCATACACACATACAGACGAGCCAAAAATTTCCCATCAACAAAACAAATTCACCGAAACGCAAAGGCTCTGCATATAAACTTTCGACGTGAGGCGGTATAGAAAATTGCCGGTATATATAATTCCGCAAAGCCCCAAAACGCCCCCTTCTCTGCTCTCTCGCAAAGCAAATGTCTATACTTATCTCGCTCATGCAAAGGGTGTCCCGCGCACACACGTTATACACATCGCAAAGCGAGGGAAAAAAGGGACACTTGCGGCGTTTGCGACCCCCGCACTAGCTCAAAAGCTTTCTCACTCGCGCGAGTATTAAACGCGGCCGTTTATGCAAATGCGCCGTCTATTTATTCCTCGATTCGCTCTTTTGCCCTGTGCAACCCCCTGCGAAGCTTCGGCATCGATTCGCTTATACGCATACGTCGATGATATACTATAGAGAGGCACAGGACGTTTCATTAGCTTGGCCCTCTCTCGACTCGGGGATAATTATACACGTCTGGATTTCCGGTTCTTATGGGCTTCGACTATACTCTATTGTTGGATCCGAAGCTCATTGCCAAGAACTCGGCTCTGTGTGCGTGACTGGAGCTCTCAGTGTCTCTTTTTTCCATACGACGACGACGACTCTTTCATTCGCTTGGATAAGCCGCATATATTTGTCGAGTGTATCGCCGACCGGGAGCTTCAAAGGACTCGTGTAACGAGGTTTCAAGAGTTTGGCTGGCGCTCGGAGGTTGTCATTATTTGAGGATCGCTGCGCGAGGAAGCGTTCCTTTGATTTCGTTCGAGGTATACATAAAGTCGAACTTTATTCGACGTGAAACACGTCCAGAGTCCAAGAGTCGCATACACTTTGCGTGCTCGCACACGAGCTTTCGCTTTGATTTTCTATCGCTTATAGGTAAAGCTCTCGAGCTTTTACGGGATGGAAAACGATTATTTTTACGCGCTATAAAAACGATTCGGCTGTATCGGGGGAGAACTTTTATCAACCGCAAGCGTAAAACGCTCTGGCCTCTCCCGTATGATAATTACACACCGCGTAAACGCTGCAAAGCCGCAAAGCGTTCAATTTAACATCGCTGAAACTTTAACGTGCTTTTCCCTCGGTCGTCCCCTCTAACGCTTCGGACATTGAACTATATACCAGACGACTAACAACTACAACCACGACGACGAGAAGGAGAAGAGAAAAAAATAATTATAATGCGATACCAAAGTTCTGTCCCCGAAGCAACTTTCCCGCAGCGAGCCGCGCAATTAAGAACAATTACATACGCTTCTCGATATTCTCTCGTCCTTATATTCCTCCCCCGCGCGTAATGCCAATCGAACGCTAAACTTGTCTTCTATTTCTTTACCCCCCGTTTTCCGCGGCGAGGTGTATTACGCGCGCATAGCTCTCGTCCTCGCTCTATAGCCCCACGGCAAAGGGGGCTCTTTAATAGCTCTCCGGTAGGCGCATGTATGAGAGGCCTACTGGACAAGAATAGGGAGAGATAGCCGGTGGTTAGAGATAGATTCGCGGCTGAATTATTGATGCTGGCGTGTGTGTGGGAGAGAGAGAGGGACAGAGGCCACGTATAGTCGCGGAGACGACGGAGAGAATCGTCGTCGACGATTGTTACGTGTGGCGGAGGCGGGATGCTTTTGTTTGGATTTTTTTTTTCATTCGAAGCTTTAGTGTATTTTTAATCCAGTTTCATCTCGGCTGGTGGAGAACCCTGACTTGTATAGGTGTATTAAAAATACGAGTGACGGGTTATTACGTTATGAGTCTATAGACAGAGCTCGAGGGTATGTATCTCAGGGTCTTTGTTCCTCGAGACTATGACTTATTAATCGAAGCCGGGGGGAAAAAGTTGCACCTTCGCGGCCAACGTAATAGCGCTGAATTCGCATAGCAGATACATCCATTTTACTCAGTAGCGGCTCTTGCAATATGCAGATGTCAGCTTTTGCGCTTGTGTTGTCGGCCAATCGATATACAAGGCTTTCCTTTTTCATCCTCTTCGCTATATTTCGAATTGTTGGTGCATTTTGATTCTTCTCGGACGAAAACGTAGGATTGAGCAGGAGAAGCTTTATTTCGAAAGTCAGCCTCGAAGGCACTCGTGCGAGAGTCTTTGGATTACACGGGCGCAGCATGGACTGCAAGAAAGGAGGATATCTTCGGATTACAGTGGAATCCCTTTGCTATAGTAGTGTGCATCGTGTTATATGTATAGAGGTATCTCGAGTACGAAACTGAGGCAGCTTGGAAGAGGGTCTTCAATTTTACGAAGAAAACTGAGCGTCCTTTCCCTGCAATCACGTAAACACGCGTAACGGCTGCAAATAAGCTCCGTTTGATTTTAAATCGACTCGACGGCACCCACGTCTTCCGGAATACTTTAATCCGCAAGGCGAACGTCGGTGTAATTACCCGAGAGGGCGCATATCGCGTATAACCAGCTTTTCCCGCCATTTTCCATTTTAAATCCCATAACCATTCCAACTTTCCTCTCCCGTCGCGGCCGGCGCAGCTCGCTTCTTTACTCCTCCGCAGCTGCGGGGATGAGGGATGAAAAATTAAGAGGGACACTTGAGCTTGCGCTATAGCGCGAGAGAGAGAGAGAGTCCAAGGCCCTCTGCGGCTCACCTATATAAAGTGCCCCAACCCCTTGCTCTCTCTTCTTCCTCTCGCGCGCTGCCCCGGAGCTATAAGCGTCGCCCTTTACAACTCGACCCGCGTGTGCTTCGGCTGTGTAGAAGTTCAACTTCGAGGCGTTGTTTTTACGAGTATTTCCAGGGACGTGCTTTTTATCAACGGAAAATTGTGAAAAGCGTAATTTCGAATTCGAACATGAGTATTTTGACGATGCGCAGAGGACGAAAGCACGGAGTAATATTCCACTTCAATAATCGAGCAATTTACGTGGATGTGTATATGCGAGATAGAACACGACGTGCATCTGACGAACGAAGCCGTAAAGACAAGGCTATATGCAGCGCTGCCGTGTACTCCACACAGAGGAATATAAGACGGGGGAAAAGCGAGCTCGGCGATATCAAATATGCTCGGACAGATGCGTTGTATACCCGCCCCCTTCTGTGCGATTCTTCGCCGTTCCGCCGTCGTTTTTCTCTCCCTCTTATTTCCACATTCGCTCCGCAGTGCACTGCATTGTTAACGACAACAAATTACACGTCTCTCGCTGCAATTTTCTGCGAAAGCCGTCTGCCGAATGAATAATTCGTAAACTTTACATCGCGCGCCCGGGAGATGAGAATGGAAAAATGAACTTTTTTCGCGACAGAAAAGCTCTCCCGGGAGAGCTTGATGAATTTTTCCACTAATAACTCTATCATTCGGGCATTTGCATAGCCCGTATGAATAATTCTTGTGGCAGTAGCGATTCGACATGAATAATTCCGCCCCTTGGTTGTACGCAACAGCCGAAACTATCTCCAATAAATGTTTCTCCCGCGCGCGAGCTTGCATTGTCCGCATTTGCATTTTTCCGGCGTCGCTACGATAAATTACACGTGTGCTGCAAGCTCTCGCGCTGCTTTTTTTTCGCGTCGCGCTTGATTAAAAAAAAAAGAGGTAAATAATCGCAGAGCCTCGAAAGCACGTGCGGATATAATGCAAGCACGAAACACTCGCGGGACAAGACTCAGAGGCGATGGACTTGAGAAGCGCCGAAAATAGTCCGGGCAGGTGCATTCTCAGATGCTATTTCTCGCCCCGAAATGCAGAGAGTGTGCTCTCGCTCACTTGTTCGCTGCCACCTCGCTCCGACACTTTTTCTTTTGCTCTTCTGCGAGCCACACCTATGAGCCTGATATATAATAATAAATTAGGAGATTCTATTTCCAGTGCGAGATGTCCGCGTCTTATCAAGGATAAAGCTCGAAGCGAATTGTCTGACGATTTCTTTAATTATCGCACCCGCCCGTATATACGCGCAAGCCCTTATGGGCTAACAAGCCGATCGTTAAATTTAATTAGAACGAGGCTCGAGAGTCGTACTTAATTAAGTATATAGTCCCGGCAGAATTCAGCGTTTTATTGTCCTCGTATAAACGAAACAATGGAGGGGACGAGTAGCCAAGTAAGTAAGTCCTTAAAACTCTCGCGTCCGCGACGACTCTGCGCTGCGCTGCGGCTGTTTCCCTTTAATTATACACATAGTTCCTTTTTCTCCTCGACGACCGTCGCATTCGGTTTGCAAAATGTCACGGGGACTGCACATATATACAAACGACGAGAGGGAAAAAGAAAGTTTGAAACGCGCCGCGCGCCGATTAATTATACAAAGCCGCGAGTGAGGATCGATGCGCGCGGTCGTCCCGCGTGTTCACGTGAAATATTGATAGCCTATACTGATGGCCACTGCTGCTGCTCTCGTGCTTTATTTCGCTTCTGCTCTCGCGCGGCTCTGTGAGTTCGATTCTTTTTCCTATACACCGGGGTGAACTTTTGTTTCGACGCCTGTGTGCAAAAGCTTCTCGGTTGTGCAGTGTTTATTGCAAAAAAGTGGCGATGTTAATCAGTGCGTTGGGTGTTAATTCGCAAGGAGAGAGGAGATAAAAACCGCGATGCTAATGGAGCGTAAGAACCGCATCCAACGTTTGTGTGTTTCTTCCGCTCCAGTTCCGGAACTTAATTGATCGCGTCGAGAGAAGCTACTGCAGCAATAAGTTCATAACTCGATACATCGTATTATGTACGTCCTTTATAGAATAACAAAATCAGCGTGATTGATCGAGCGATTAACGACATATTATACACATTTTATTAAACGCCGCTGTAATGAATAAAGCTATTATTTTATTTGATGTAATAGGATCGTAAATAGTACCTCCAATACTAGCTGCTATAAATTATCGTAAAAAGTAAGTAGAGACAGGATCCTCGTATAATAAACGTTCACCTTTAATGGATATTAATGCGTCTCGCTTTCACGCTCGCGTACACACTTCTCGCGCACTGGAATCCCAGCGAATCTTTCTCTCTTCTTCTCAAATCAATCCCTCACCCATTATTATTATTAAATAAAAAAAATGATTAACGATACGATAAACACGCGAAAGTCTGCAAAAACACTAAATCGTACACCGTCGACCATAATATAATTATAGGATACAAAAACAAAGTAATAAATCACCCAACAAACTGTCTCCGTCAACGAGCCGCTTCGGAACAATCAAAGTTACATACACACACACACATACGCGCGATTATTCAAATACTGCCTCTTTTGCCGCGCTGCCGTCTGGGCGCACAGGCATAAATGGGAATGGCCATACACGGTGACTTGCAACACGCCACGCGCACGTACACACTTAGAATAAAAGCGTTGGACGTTACAAGGCCGCGACTTGCACAAGCGAAAAATCCCCGTACAGCAGGCTTTTGTGCGCTCCCGATTCGCGAAAGAAAGCTTTGGCGTATGCAAATCTCTGGGATGGAGATATTAAGGCTGTGCGTTGTTCCGTGCGCCGAGACGAATGGATGAACTGCGCTCTCTTGTTCCCCCTTTGGCCTCGCATAATTTCAGCGGACAAACGTATCGTAAATTGAATTATGAGTATCTCTGGGATGAAGCTTGTGCGTATTGCGGGCAGACGATTATTTTTTGTCGCGTCTTTATCCTTGGGATGTATGCGTTTGTTGTAGCGTATCTCGCGCGGATATGCGCGCGTGCGCGCGAGCTTTTCGAGAAGTCACTTTGCTGCCTCCATATTTAACTTTTATGAACGGTGCTTAGCTTATATACTAAATATAAACGCGTTGTCCTGATGGGTATTTTAAACGGTGACACGAACTGCTAGTACGTTCGCGATATTTAGTTGTGCACGAATATATCTGTCGGTTAATTCTGAAACAATGACGGATTTATGGTGCTGTCAATTTTATCGGTCATCGCGGTTAATGCTTCTATCGAGCTCGAAATTTATAGTACTTCATTGAAGTTTTTATTATTCCCATGAATGAGTTTCTGTTGGTTGAAAATTCAAATCCATCGGTCATTTCGTAGCTACCGAATTTATCAAACACATATATAGCTCTATGAAAATGCGGTAAGGGTTAAAATGTTGAAAATTCAAAATTGGAAAGGGTAAAGATTAGAAATTCAAAATTGACAAACTGCGATGATTTTGAAATGAAAACCTTTATAAAGCAAAAATGTCAGATTGAAATATTGCAAAAGGAATATTTTTAGTACTTTAGTTTTTTTAAAATATACCTTTCTAATATTTTGGGATTTGAAATTTTACCTTTCGTTATAAATCAATTCGTAATTTTCTCCTATCAAATCTTTATTTTTCAAAATGTTCACCCTCACCCGGTTCGGGTTTATGAGTCACATTCTAATCTTGATATGTAAAAAAAGGAAGAAAAATGCTTGCGGATAACGAAGCTTTTACTCCGAAAAAACAAGAATCCTTGAAAAAAAAAATAGTCATACTCAATAACGCTGACTAAGGGGTAATTCCCAGCAACTTTCCGCGATAGATTCCCTCCTCCCACCGCCACAATTGGGTCGGCTGCCTCACTCCTACCCTTGTTTACTTCCTCGGACTTAACTGCTCTCCTTTTTCTCGCGACCAGTCGGACATCGTCGAAGACTAACGCGAAAAGCTTGTAAGCTCGATGGGAGATGTAACGCGCTTGAATGTCGCGCCGCTAAGGCGCGAGGATATATTTATACTCCCCTCTTCCCCTCTCTCTCTCACTCCAAAAAGCGACTGGCGCAACTTTAAGTTTTCTCTTCGTGTTATCTTTGCTGATGCGAGGAAATTACACGTGTTGTTTGCTTGCTCGCTCCTCAAGACCCAAATATTAACTGGGGGAGAAGAGACGCTTGTAAAATATTTTCGGATGCGGCTGCAGCGCAACGATGAGGAGCTTTTGTTGCGAGACCTCGAGACGTGTTTTCCGAGCTTGTCGGGTACTTTTTTCCCTCCGCGGCGGCGCAAGTATATTTCGAGAGAAAGATGATGCAGCCGTTTAATTTTACCAAACGTCGCCATTTAAGCCTACTTACGCCGAGAAGTACATCTCGTCGCAGAAACTTGATGCACACTTTAAGCGCCAACTAGATCCGATCGTCTTACAGCTCGCAGCGATATCTCTGCAAAATTGAGACTCTTATATTACGCGCTGAGACTCGGTGGCCTCTTATCGGAATCGCGAATCAGTCGCGCGTGTACACACGCATCCTCTGGAGAGAGAGAGAGAGAAAGAGAGAGAGAGAGAGAGAGAGAGAGAGAGAGAGAGAGAGAGAGAGATCACGTCCATTGCCCTTGGTGAAGAATCCGGTTCTGGGACTAGGAAAAATCGAGGGCTTATGCGGAGGCTGTAACGCAGCGGAGTCTATATGCGCAGCTTCTGCAACGCTTGCATTGTGTACGTAGTGGGAGAGAGGAGAAGAAGGCTGTAGTAAGAGCGAGAGCCTGGTGGGTGGAATTTTCTAGCAGCTTCGCTCGCTCGCTGGAAAGTTGGAAAGGTGCAGCTGTAATTTATTAATGTACGCCTGGAAACTTGAAAATGTTGAGGAGATTTTTAGAGCAGCGCGCTGTGAAAATATAGATTTTCCTGCGACTGCCCTGGACATTGTTGAAGCCAGCTGTCGTCCTGCATAATTCAATGGTGCACCGGAATTTTTGAGGCTCTATTTGGAAATTGCAATTCTCCTATCTCCATGTACGCGACACTCGTGGACGACGTAATGCTCGTTCTTAAGGAAAATTATGGCACTAGTTTGCTAATTTATCTCGCGGAGTTAGATGACTAGCCGTGCGCTAGTCTCCGCATCTGAGCGAATAAGTGCGCAAAAGTGGCTTGATGACATCAATGAGCGGTTAGCCAACTCTCTCGCTCCTCTGCGATTGATAATTCAAGACAATTGCACGACTCCTACGTTCTAAACCCGGCGTTTCGCGCGAGTCCAACTTGAAGCTTTGAATTATTCAGCGCGGGCTTCATTGCAGGCGCGTGTATTTTTGTCCGCTATTGATTTACGTTCGGCATGTGAGTCCATTTGTCACGAGTAAAATTAACGACGACGACGAATCCAAATCCTCTTCGCAGCGACTCGAAGCTCTGATGTACTGGTACTTCCAAGCCTCCTCTTCAACTGGTCACCGCGTGGCATCAGCTTTCTACCCCCGGAAGATCTCGGGCACACATCCACTCCTCCCAACTCAACCTTAACCTATCCGAAGTCTAAGAGTCCTCCCATAGACAACCGGTGGTGGTGGTGGTCGCGCGACTACCACCACCGCCACCAGCAGCAGCCCCATAGAACTCGGCTGGCAAGGCCGCGTAAGAAAGGCAGCCTCGCCTGGCATATCGACCTGCAGGGGGTGCCGTGTGTTATTGTTGATACCAACGGTAGCCCTGGGCAACTAGCCCCTGCCGGTAGAGCTATAGGTGCCGCGCGACCAATTGCAACCGGCTCGGTGTCCGTCCGGCTCGGCCAATCGGCGACGGCTTGCTTTGATTGGGCGATCCAGGGGATAAGAGACCAGTTCGAGGACACCTGACCGCCACTGTCCCGAGTGGACTGTAACGGTGCGCGTCGTACTCGTCTTCAGTCTCTCAGCAGACCTGAGCCTCGTGTGGACTGGGACAGACCTGGCCATGCAGCACGTAAGCTTCTTTTCTCCTAGTCCCACTCGGACTTTATCGGAGTATAGTGCACCCACGCGGTGGATCGTTATCGGCACGTGATACTATGCTGTTCTGTAAGAGACAAAGGTGAGAGAGTTTTCGCCGCAAACGGTTATTCGTACGTGGACTTTTTCTTCGATCGTACCAATTCCGCGATCAGTCCATCGCGATAACGCTACTAATTACACCTTTACAACCTTGATCAGCCAGAACGAATCTGGGTTAATCGCGCTCACCCTTTTTCCTTATTCATAACTCGTCGTTCGTTTGATCTGCCCTCGGAGCTCCGCGATTCGTCCCCATACAATTTCGAATCGGTCGCAACGCGCACGTGATTTACGCTTTATTGTCGGATGAGGCGTGCGATAAGCCGCGGGAGCAGTACGCGGTATCGTCCCCTCGTTGGGAGAGAGATAGCTCGCAAGCGTTGTAGTGGGCGTTTGAGGTATGTTTGAACGTCCGACGGTTATAAATTCTGATTTAATAGCGCGAGTGCAAGCGCTTGTTAAGATTTTTGCCCGCTGATGGCTGCTCTGGGAAACCGCTTGATTCGCCGTCCGATGGAACAATCGTCGAATGGCTTGCGTGTGTCGTTGTGGTATGCCTTTTTTGGTTTGAGTCCAACGAATTCGTACCTTATAAGCGAACAACGAGCAAAAGTTGTAAACATTCATCGACGTCTTAGCACAACTTCGAGAAAGTTGGCTCGAAGCGACGTTATCAATTCCAGCAAGCAACAGTTTACAACTGGGACAAGCAATAGAAACTGTCATAACGATAATATACTTTCGTAACTCCAGCAAAGCATACGCATCGATTACACTTTCATTTTCTAAAATTAACCTTCGCAAGAGTTCATACAACGGCTAACAAAAATTTCATTTTGTTTGTTACAGAATTTATTCAACATTGAATCGCTGTACACTGTATAGGATTTCGAGCAGTTAACCGGTAAGTCACTTTGGAAAATCACCCAATAATTATCTAAATTGTTCGGCTTGTCTCGCGTGAAATGCCTTTTTCGCGTTTTGTAGGCCGCTCGATATTTTTCTCGTCTGGCCTAAGAGGAAAAAAATGCTGACTTCACGTACTGATTCCATCGAAATGGGACAGCTCGGCCTTTTTTCTCCCCTTCGATAATGTCCTGCCTTTATACACGTAAAATAGCATTCATTCCCTTCCATTCTTCAACGCTACACAAACATCGCGAAATCAATTGTACCAACGAGTTCGAGAGTGAAAATCCAGAAGATAAGCGAGAATCGTTTCACCTAAAAGCGCGGACACAATCTACCCACCGACCAATATTCCCCCGAAAGATTACGCCTTTTATCATCGTTATCCACCCGACGACGGCAACGGCCGGTTCCTCTCTCTCTCTCTCTCTCTCTCTCTCTCTCTCTCTCTCTCTCTCTCTCTTTCCCTTTCGCTACGATTTATTAATGCTCGGTAATTAAACTGCGAGCGAGCTAGCGCGAAAAAGAGGGTCGAGCGATAATTCGCGCGAGTTTCTTAATTATCGTTAACGAAGCGCTCGCGCTGCCGCGTGACACGTTTCTTTTTGTTTCTCGTTCGTTATGTCGCGCCGCGCGTCCGAATACCCCGATTGCTGCTCTAATTGAATTACGCTTTGCGATATGCTACATTGCGCGCGAGTGTGTGTGCAAGCGCGAAAAACTACGCGAACAACAACTTTCCATTGCAGCGCGGTTTATCAAGGCTTGATTAAGATTTGATCCGCGGAGGGATTAGTTTTCATTGTCTGCCGCGACACGACAGCGTATCAACAAGTTAATAGCGTTCGTTACTAGCTCGCGAGAACTTGATCCAGCCGACTGAGGTTTATTCGCTGTAGCAATTTGCAAGCTTCGTTATAGACCCAGTGTGTAAAGGAAGACTCGAGTCGTGATTTATATTTTGATAAAGACTTTATTGGTCCGATCAAAATACATCCGCTCCGTGTGCAAGTTGTCGCGCTACCCCCTATCAAACGCGTCCAAGGCTTCGTCCCCAACGCCGAAAAACAAAGAAACTCTCGTTTAGTCTTAGCAACGCATCTCCCTCCCCGGCAACCCACGCGCCAAATCGTCACTACAGAGCTCGATTCAAACATTCTTTGGAATTAAGCTCAAAGTTGTTCTTCGCGTTCGAGACGACCGACCACGAAATAACTCCTTTATTACGCGGCCCAACAGGAGGTTATGCGCTACGGTTCTATTTTTATTGTCGCGACAACTCTCGAGCCAGTTCCGCCAAATATCGACAAGAATCCTGTATTCTTTTGATCTTATCGGCCCTAGAGACACTATTTCTCTCTGTGCACGAGGCGACTGACCACAAAAGAGACAACATCATTCTTTCGTGCCAGGGCATCATGAATTGTCGCATGAACTTAATATTAGAATTAAATTAGACGTTGCATACGAAGCTATTACAATACATGTAGAACTTCTTAATACTTCTACACAGTGTGTATGCCTTCGGACTCTTAATCGACGCTTATGCAAAAATTTCGCGTCGATATGCATCTACCCTTCATGCATATACAGACCGGTAAAATTGTTTTCGTCAACGATTCGAGCTCGGCCGCAAGACACATTCCCGAAGCTTCGCTTAGCTCTCGCGCTACTAAACAAAACATCCGCGTGGCTGGCAGCTGTCCAATCCATCGCGCGAATTATACGCACGAAATTTCGCTAGAGCTGTATACTACACATCGGCTGAGAGCGAAATTCGCGGCATCGATCGTCGCGACTGCGCTTCGCTCTTTTTTTCCGGCTCAGCCGCCGCGACGATCATTAATTATATCGACGGACGCGAGCGGTCGATGACGATTAGGAAGCCCCGCTCGATGGTTTAACGCACGTTTTGTCCGGGCCGTTGCTTCTGAGAAAGACCGGCGGAAAGTAATTGAATTATCGCCGTATGATTAATTAAGCGGACAACCGTGATGACTACGAAAAAGCTCGAGTAGCTCGGATTTTCGCAGTTACCCCCTTAAGGGTCCCGAAATTATTTATTCCCTCGCTGGCACGCTCCTAGAAGTTCAAATCCTCGCGAAACAGCCCGGCTTTTAATGAACGGGGGATAGTTCAACAGCGTGATATCGCAAAGACTCTCCGAGTTTCCGGTCACGCGCGAGCGAGCGCCCTCCCCTGGACCCTTAAAGCAAAGTCGCGAAATTTTGATTCGGGCTCGTAAAGTCGTACGCGCGGGAGGTTGCCGCAGGGGCTTATTATTTTAACGCCACCCTCGTAAAATCGTTAATGGGGCTGGATGCACGGCTGCTGCGTCGTCGTCTCTCTCGAGGAAAAAAAGAACCGGTATGCAAGCTGTGTAAGCCCAGAGGCGCTTGCGGGGGCAGTGAATTAATGCAGTTTGAGTTATCGGAGGAAACGATTTTAATTAAGTGGGTGAAAATCTTCCGGGAGGAAGTTGTGCTTCGCCGACATAGTTCGGCTACTGCCTTGGAGGTGTTTTACGGCGCCTCAGATAACGCGCCAGAGATATGCTTCGTATCTTCTTGATGTCGTAAAGTTACCTGAAAGATGGCTCGATGTTCGCGGAATTTCAGGCTCGGTTTGCAGTGCCAGGGCCAGATGTGATGAGGAGGGGGATGTCAGAAGCAGGCGATTTTGATAATTAGGATTTAGCTTTAAAGTATCTTTTACGCATTTGCGCAGCGCGCGTTATTTTAGTATCGGATACAGACGACGTGACACACTTTTTCCCGTTCGTTCAATATTTTTCGCAACGCTTGTACGGTACCGCCATTACATTCAATCAATACAGCTTCGATTGCCGCAGTTTCTTCTCATTACAGGCCAATTCAATTCGTTTACGTATTTCGCATATCACATATACCCCCGCGAGTAGTAGAAGAAACTCGATATTCGAAATTCTCAGCAGATACCTCCCTCTCTCTCTCTCTCTCTCTCTCTCTCTCTCTCTCTCTCTCTCTTAAATTCTAATTACGCCTCGTTGGAGTAAAAATTTTTCCAGCTTTCTAAACTGCAAGATCATTCAATTAATTTGGCGCTTTACACGTGTCGAGCTCCTAATTGCACGCGTTAAATTTACAGCCACAATTAAGCCACGCGCGCCGGAAATAAAATCGAAATCGCATTTTCTCGAAAACGAAATTAGCAGCCAATCCACCTCCTACGCCACACACATCCTAACCGTATTACGAGGATCGAAGTGAGTAGCCGGTTTACTCAGCCGTTCGGTCAGTGTCCGAGAGACGACGACGGCGGAGTTGATGTATTGTGTGTCTCGAGCCAGAGCCACACTCGTTAGGCTTTAATGAATATGCTCACGAGTATAGCCTCGAAAAATTCGTAGGCTTTCTCTGGAGACTATTTATCACTGCCTAAGCGGCTCACGTGATTTTCCATATTTTGAGCGCGTGTGTATATGTAAGTTGTTTTTCTTGGTATAAAACACGTGTTTCGCGGATCGAGGAACGTTATACACAGGTTGCGGGGAATTTCGAGCGTGGGAATGCGCGGGAAATTGACGGCTGCAGATATTATGTTGTTGGGAATTTTACGCTTCTGGATTCCGTTTTATAAGAACGTATAAATTGCCGCTTTACCGACGGCGATAAAAAAGACGTTCACGTGTAGTACGACGAGATGATATAACCGTTATTCTAATCTTCGCGAAATTCACGTGAAAGAATCTCAAAAATTTTCATTCGGCTTAATTTAAAAATAACCACGCTCGTCGTGCAATTTACGGTCCAAACAGGCCGCGACCGGCCGCGACGCAAACGAATTCCTCGCCATCACGAGCACGTACTTCATTTCAGGGGGAGAAACGAAAATTCCGCGCGTATGAAGAATGTCGCCGCCGCTCGCGAAATGAAAGCGCTGAAGGATCGTCCTGTACTTCCCCAGATATGAAAGGTCTCCTTCCCCCCGTGGAAGCCAGTGAGGCTTAGGAATCGAATCCGCGAAGCGCAACCGCGAATCCGCTGTATCTCTCCCGACTTTCGAGCTATTGTATATTGTCTTCATTTAAACGCTTTTTAACCGAGCCGACTGGTACGTAAGGAAGATTAGCAAATAGGCATGCGTCTAGCTAGTTTGGCTCTCATTGTTTCGTCGAGGATGATGGTCTGCTATTGCGTTAAATGCACAGGAGTGGACGGAGACACTCGCGAGGTGTGTTTGTTCGCTCTTGAGAAATACTTCCTGTTGTTTGCACAACAATCGACAGCGATTGTCCGTTTAATTATAAAAAATCGAGTCGCCTTATGGAATATTCCAGCGGGTGGTTCTAAGCGGAGATAAAGAGTAAACATTGGAGAGAGAGAGAAGGCAAAACATAGCACAAAGGATTATGCATTACTTACTTGGTGGCTGTAGAAGAGGAGAGAGCGAAATGGCGTTTGAGCCCGACGGTTTGCCCGTCAGCGCGATATTATTCATTCAGCAAGAAGCAGCAGCAGCAGAGTCAAGCTCTCCTCTGCTCCCACGCCTTTAATGCGCCGCGCGGCACTTGTAAATACTCTCCGTCCCCCCTGCGAAACGCGGAAACCCAAGGAGTCATCGACGTCGTCCGGCGACGACGCGACAAACCTCTTCTTCTTCTCTCCTTATTCTTCTTCTTGTGTGTGCACGCGGCTCTCTTTCTCGACTATGCAGTACACGCCACTCTGCGCCCTTTTCGTTTTTTGCCTTCATCTCGTAAAGCCCCTCTGCAGCGACTTTTTCCTCGCTTTTTATTCGCCACTTCTTCCTGTCTTCGCGCTGCTGCTGCTGATGCTTCATTTCTCGTGCGCACCTTTGCTCTCTTCCTACTACTTTTTTGAAATCTCGATGATTTTATTTTTGACGTGTCGAGAGCGAAGTATCGTGTGTCGCGAGAAATATTATCTCTATTAAGGCTTGCAGTAACTTTGAGGGGGTTCTGGAGTTCTTACCTTATCTACGATACTATGTTTTACCGACAGAGCGCCGAATCTCAGAATTATACTCAGTTCTATCGTTATTTTGACAAAAACGGACTTGGAAGCCCCTTAAACACTCGGTCGGTATTTCAAATATAATTTCCCCGATATCACTGCCCGCATCCATCCACTTTGCTCCTTCGAACCTTATCTCCAATATGCGCCTCTCCGATGCAACCTCTGTGCGCGCATGCTTTCACGTATAGAAAACCGCGTGTACCCGTCGCGCATACCTCACCGAGAGCTGCCTTGCGATTCTTATCTCTCTCTCTCTAGGCTTCGCTTCTCCCCCCCCCCCTCTCTCTCTCTCTCTCTCTCTCTCTCTCTCTCTCTCAGAGAGTACATTGCCGAGGCCGCTCGTCTCGCGGAAAAACAAAATGCGAGAAGAGGAGCAGCGCCAGCGCGAGAGAGAGTGAGGCTCTTATATTAGGGTCGAGGGAAAAATCTTTATCTCCGGCGAGTGGCGCTACAGAGATCGCGCGCACGCAGAAGGGAAACTCGAGAGAGAGAGAGATTAGATTAGGGATCGAGAGTTTTTCCCGTGCGAGCTCCGTTCTCTAGCTTTGAATTTTTCGCTGTTCCTAAATTATCGCTTGTGGAAATACCTTCGAAGCGTTAAAAAACAAAAAATGTTCGCCTCGTTGTTTACAAACACACTCTATACAGCTACGATCCGTAAATAGCAACCGCATCGCAGCACTACTCGATGTATGTATAGTGTATCGCGTAACAAAGAGAGCCGCACAATGGAGTGGCATTTTTCGCGGAAAAATGGAGTGTGCAAAAACAATCCGCGAGAGAGTTCATTCACGATAAACCGAGTCGCGCGGGACGCGCTGGGTAATAAACCAGGTGAGAGAAAGGCTGCTGCAGCAGCAGCAGCTCTGCACAATCGATGAGAAAATATACTAAGGCGCCGCTAATAGAAAGGATGAACCCTATAGGATGACCGAGAATCGATCTCCGCTATGGCCTACCTATATATCTACGTGGAGAGTCGACAGCGAGTGGAATTAGCGAGCGCGCGCGAGCGGTTGAATCTGCGGCTTGTGGAAATATCCACGTATATATGTATGCACACCGGCACACGAATCGGTCTGAATAATGAGACTGTCTCGGCGAGAGAGAGAGAGAGACGCGGGAGAGCGAAATTGCCGTCGCCGAGCGCTTGGAAAATTCTGGATGATTGGATATGACGTTTCTTTTTTTGCGGTAGGTAGCGCCATTAGGCGAACCGCAATGATTCAGCGCTTGGTGATTGCTTTTTTTTCGAGTATTAGAACCGAGCGTAATCAGCGATGTTTTGACTTTCGTTAGCTGCTTGTATATAAACGATTGTCGTAAAGCACTGATTACATAAAAAAATTCGAGATTTCGATATACTACACCTCACACTCGCGATTTGCATTATACGGGACGAAGCCGATCGTACAGCATTTACATCTTTGTTAAGCGTTTAACAGCCAGCGCACGCAATCGCACTCGGAAACAATTAAATTACAAATCCCACGCGCGCGCACATAGCCAGACAGACGTACAACTCAACCCTTTCAGAAACACTCGAGGCTAATTGCCTAAACCCTCGCGTCTTTTTCGACGCGCTTTTCATGATTCATATACACGCCTAATTGGGATATACAAGTGGAGCTAAATAATGCGCGGTGACGTTCGAAATTCAATTTTGAGGTTATACCTAACCTCAAAATCGCGATGCTTCGTGAGCGTTCCACTAGGAAACTTCCATTTTCCTTTAGCACAAAGCCTTTCTGTCTTCTTTAATACAACAAAGTGCACACGTCGATGAGCCACAAAAAAAGAAACGAAGCAAAAACAAGAGCCAGCATTATTCCAGAGAGCGGATAATTAACGCGAGAAAGAGAGAAAGAGTGAGAACAAGAGAGAGATAGAAAACTAGGCGACGCGGAAATCGAGTTGCGCCGCGCGCGTGTTGTATAGGGGGGTAAAAGCTTGGCGCATGCGCGCTAACCACTAGACCGAGTCACTGGGGGGTGAATTCCACGAACTTGGGTTCAGTATCCACCCGACCATCGGCTGATCAATATAGCAGCAGCCGTCGCGCGTCGTCCCTCCGTATCGCGCGAGACAGTTTGTATATACTCGCGAGTTTCTGTGTACAAGTGTGTATATGTCTGTGTGCTTTCTCCGACCGGATCCCTCGAGGAATCGCCGATAGATCGAAGTAGGTATATAGACGTGTTCACACATTTACGCTCGATTTGCCAGTCTGTCGAGTTTGTTCTCGGCAATGTGGCTCCTCTATACCCCCCCTCCCCTGCATATACATGTATATACGTACACTATGGAGGCTTTTTGGAATTGAGTTTCAGCTCTCTCGCTTCGGGCCTTTGCGCGATCGCGCTTTAATTAAATTTGTCTGTGCGCGAGCCCAGAGTACGCCGCGCACGCGTGTGTGTGTGTGCTGTATACTACGTTGTATACGGGGACTCGGGAGAGCTTGATATTGCGTTTCGGGAATTTCGGCTGATGTGCAGAGTCTTCATTTACGGCGGAATTAAAATCCTGCGACGCTGTTTTCGCACTGCGTATAAGTGAATAATGATTCAGAGAGAAGAGACTGTCTATAATATCTCTCGAGACGGAGTTTGACGGTTAATACACAATGGATCGATATCGGCTGACTCATACTCTTCTGCCATACGTGTACGCGGGGGAAGAAAAGCGCCAGTCGTTCCCCTATGTGTTCTCTCACACACACACACATACTTATTTTCCAGCCTCGGAAAATAGCAACCTTTTGACAAATCGATAAGTCTCCCCGCGGCCGGTGTCTCTCCCCCCCTCACCCTCTCACCCTTGCATAATTAACGCCGAAATTTGCATAAGCACGCGTTACTTTACGCGAAAGACTGTGGGCGCACGCAATTTTTCTTCGGTGAAATGATTTTCTCTCGCGCGCGTGCCACTGCAAACATACGTGTACGAGAGCTCGAGTATACACTTCGCTCGCGGTCGAATGCGTTTAACTGTTTTGCCGGGGACGTTTTTTTTTATATAGCTCTCACCGCACAAGTCGATGCGTTTTCTCCATCGCGCTCGATGTGTGTGCTTATACGACTCGCGGAATGCGAACCGAGTGGACGTTGACCCATTTGCGATGAGGTAATTACACTTTCTCGGTGTGCAGCAGGAGGCGTGCGTATGCGACTTGTTCCGGCTTTGCGTAACATCGAGAGTTAAGTGTATAAAATCTCTGATCCTGATCGGAGCTTTAAAAAGCTCGTTGACCCTGTACACAACAACGCTTCGGATTTTTTACGCTGGCGCTTGGCAACTCTATCGATTGAGCAGCGTAAGGCTCTTGTCTATCTCACCCTCTGCGCGTATTATACGCTCGAAAGAGGAAAAAAAAGAAGCGGCTGCTCCTTTTCGGCTTTTCCGGGAACGAGGGCTTTTTAAATTCCCTCGGGTGGCTGCTGCAGCCGCCGATGAATTTCGGCGCGGGGGAGGAGAGCCTTTTACGAATATTGTCGACATTGGTAGGAATGAAATTTCGCTCTCGGATAAGAAGCCGACTGCCGAGGAGACTTTATCTCGAGATCGCCGGGGGCGTTTTCCGACAGTTCGATTAACGCGGGGTGTGTGGGTTGGATTTTCGTATGGACTGGTTCACTTTATTTTTGTACGTAAGGTGATCGATCGCAGGCTCGATTCAGTAATTACTACAGAAACTCGTAATTCGCGCTGAAATATTAAATTCGAAAAAGTCGGCGCACGGTATAATTCAAAACACATACACTCGGCTCCAGCCGAAGCGTCGAAAACAGTCAACTCGACGTTTTAATTACTCCGGCGCAGTCGCGGAAAGAGAGAAACAGCGTCACGTTTAGAGTTACGTGTGTACTTTTTAATAGTTGTTTCGAAAAAAAAAAACACAGCTGACGGCAATAAATTTTATCCTCGCTCTCGTCGGTATTAAACTCGAGTTTCCGGCGGCGAGAAATAACATTCTGGCTCGTCGAGAGCTGTATTAAAGCTGAATTCGAAAAATGCTAACTATTCTATAGCGGCAAAAAATAAATACGCAGCGTCTCGACAGGTACACAACACTCGCGACCCCACCACGTATAAAATACACACTTGGCGGGCTTTCTCCGTCTCTCGCAGCGCGATACTCTATCGGTCTCTCCCTCTTGGCTAGATTCTCTCTCGCTCGCTCGCTCTCGGTATATAGCGAGTAGTAGGGGCTGGCTCGCATCGGATTTCGTAGCGCGGAGCTCAGACGTCGCGCGCGTGCTGCAGTCGCCGGTCAGCGACTCCACCGTCTACTACTACTGCTTCTACTCTTTTTTTCTTCTTCTCGCTGAAATACATCGAGACCCTCAGCTCTCGGAGTCGAGATTGTTTCCGCAGGAGGAGGCGACACGTTGACCCAGTGTACAACAGGTCCTGTGTGAGGTGTGTGCAAGTGTGTCCGTCGTGATAAAAAGTGTGGTTTTTTTCTTTTGCAAAACGCGACCGGGTGAATCCTTACGACGACGCAAGGGGTTCGACGGACTGTAACGAGCATCGATCACAAGTGCCCTTTTCTCTTTTTCTCTCATCCACACCTACTGCTGTAGCCTTGAGCAAAGGCAACGTTGTTCTCCTAGATACACCGACTCATACACCTCATTATCCGTCGACTAAACAGAGAGAGATAGAGAGAGAGAGCAAGTCGGCATAACAGTGGTACACGTACAGAGAGTGTGTCTAACGTGCGCGTCGTCTGTTTGTTTGCGCAGGGCAGGCTGTCAGTCCATCTACGGGAGGCCGCCGGGAGTGAGAGAAAGCGAGCGGTAGCAGCACTACTACCGCCAGCAGCAGCAAAATCGACGTACGGAGCAGCGCCAACTGTTATCCGGTGAGTGATCGCCTTCAATATCAAAGTATAACACACGAGTGCCAGCTGATTTTTCCGTTTGGTCCTTGGAAATCATCGGCGTCGTCCTCTCTCTACTGCGCAGCATAGATCAGCAGAGGACGTTCTCTCCCTCTCTCTCTCTCTCTCTCTCTCTCCTCGCATAAGCAAACTCGCCTGACTGGCTCTACATACATGCAGCGTGCAGTACCAGGACGTTACCCTCTAGTACCGAGAGCTCATCTCTCCAATCCCTACTACGCCTCTCGGCACTGCAGCGCTTCCCTTTTTTCTCGCGGCCTCGTCCTCAGAGGATCTCACACCGGAGTCGATCCGTCATTTCGCTCGACGCTCCGAGTGTTTACCGAAAGTACTCCCGATCGACTTTACGCGCTGTTTTCACCGCTAACAACCCCCAGCGGTGGACTAATCGATTCCCCCGAGGGATTCAATCGATATCGCGCCGAAAAGCTCGCGCGCGCAAGAATCTTCGGAAACTAGTTAAACTCCCATCAAAGGAAAGCCCCTCCGCGAAATTCCAAAGCTCCTCGCTCGTTCCCCTTCATCCTCCTCTTTCCTCTTCTTCTTCTTCTACTTCTTCTTCGGCTGCATATCCGCTCGAGACTACCACCACTCCCTCTCCAGCTAGTCGAGGCTAGAGCGAAGCTGTCCAGGAATGCGCTTCTCTCCTCTCCTCTCTCTTGCTCGCGTATACGTGCGATCGAGAGGAGGGAAAACCGCGGATCCGCAGTCGGTGCAGCGACGCGCTGGAGTAGGAGTCATTATACGCCGCTGCTGTTGCTGCCACTTCTTCTTCTTCTTCCTCTTCCTTGAGACTTTAGGAGGCGTTATTATTTTCGTCCACCGGGACGACTCGTCGTCGCTGGAGATGGGTTTGTCAAATTTTCTCATATCTTTCGTCAAAGCTCTCTACGCTTGCTTTGCCGACTGGTCGCGCGAGAGCTTCTTTGTTCGCGAGCCGCGGGTTCGCTGACCGCTTAGCGTCGCTGCGAGGCTTGTGTACTACGCGATATATTAATAGACGTGGTTTTATGGTTCGCGGGCTGACTTGCAAAATTGAGGGAAGCTCGTCTAGCTCGGTAAAAATCATTTCCCCCGATTACCGGCATTTGACGATATTAGAGGTACACGGCTTGCTCATTACCGCTGCGAGTGAATTAGGCAAACTTCTTGAAGTTAACCCTGGCTCTTTGCTCGCTGTAGTACAATAGACGGCGGCGCGGAGCGAAGTTACACAAAGCTTCTATACAGTCCGGGGCCAGCGTATATAATGGCATCAGTTTGGAGCTCGGCGGAATTAAAGGCGGTGGGAGAGCGACTTTTCCCCGATACAGAGCCGTGGTTTGCATCCGGAGCTTTCGGATTGCTGTGTGTACGCGTAGTGGCACGTAACTTCCTACGAGGCTATTGATCTCTTTATGAATATGTAAACAAAAAACCGGCCATGAATAAAAGATGCAGCGCACGAGTGCAGGAGCTCGCGTTCGCGAAATGTTCCCGTCCTCCGATCCGTGCAGTTTTCTTCTTCGTTCTCATAAACTAGAATACCATTTGTAAATTCAGTCGATCGGTGTCTCCTTTAGCGCCTCCGTCAACTCGCGACAAACATCATCAGCCAAACGGTCGTCAATAATTCACAAGCAGCTTCCGCGGAGCCTCGAAAGCTGTGTACAGCAGAGCCGATGCTCAAAAACTCGGCCATTAGCCGGCGCAGATTACTTTGTATAATTGATTTCGCTCTCGGGCCTCTCTCTCTCTCTCTCTCTCTCTATCTCTCTTCATTTTCCCTTTCCATCCCTCTTCGGAGCGTTTAGTCGCGTAAACAACCCCCCCTGGCGGCGAGCGATGACGTAAACCGGTTACTCATTCATCGGACGACTCCCGTCGAGAGGCTGGATTGCGCGTTTGATCGGGATTATAGCGATCGACTCGATATGCTTATTTTCTTTTTTGCATATAATGTACTACGCGAGGGGCGACTAGAGCACTAATGAAAATCCATTGATATTACAAGCGCATTAGATCAGCGGGTGGTCTACACGTAAAACTGGTTATTTTTCTAGTGCGCGTCGCTCGGCTGTTTCTCCCATTTCTCTCTCTCTCTCTCTCTCTCTTCAAGCGCGTGAGTGTGTACGTCGAGGAAACGATCTAGCGAGACTCAATTACTCCGGAGAAAATCGATTCGCCGACGCCGAGGTTGCCTCACATATAATCGAGAGGGAGAGGAAAGAGAGATGCGACGGCAGTATTATATATTTTCTGACCGGAGATTCGTGCTCGGGAGCTGTTTTATTTAAAACGGAAACACGGGGATTTTCTCGCTTCAAAGGCCGCGGCCTGATTGAATGAGCTTACTTTATTTTTCCTCCTCTTCTGCTCCTCTCGATATTGGATAAGTTACCTCTCTGGAAATCTCCGAGGAATGCGATCAGGTTAACTCTTCGTTTCTCCTCCCTTATTTTTTTTAAAGCTTCGCGTACCATCGCGTTTTAATAACAATTCCGCAGTGTACACTGCAGCTACGGCGCATAATTGAATCTCCAGCGATGCACGCCGGCGTTATTAGAAAACTCGTTACCGCGGAACAACAACAATTTTCTTCCTCGATGGCGATGATCCTCGGAATAGAGAGAAGCCGGACAATTCATTTAGCGCTTATTTTTTTCTTCAAAAGAGGAGACCTACAAAAAGACAGATAGGAGGCGCGCATAAAAGTCACAGACGGGCTTCGCGATTCCGTTTCGACTCGCCGATCAATACGTTCCACGGGCGGCTCTCTCTCTCTCTCTCTCTCTCTCTCTCTCTCTCTCTCAGTTGCGCGCGTCAGAGCCCACTTCCCGCATCTGTGTGCAGACGTGTAGCAACAGCGCTCGGCGTTTTCTCTGATGAAAAATTCACGATAATGCATAGTCGACCGAAGTAGTCCGTCTCTTTCTCGGCTATTGATAAACGCGCGCGCCGATGTGTATCGACTGAGCGATTCGACGCAGCGATTGGAAAAAGGGTCTTTAACTCGTTGTGACGTGTTTTTTTTTTCTGTATTTGAAGCTATCGATTAATTGCGATGGGCAGAATCTGAAGAGTTAGAGCAAAAACAGTGTGGTAATCCGTGTAATGGATTTTTCGTGCCCGCGCGAGAGCGGCACATCCGCTTTAACGCGTATATATAGACGGATATGAATCCGCTCTCTCTGGCGCTAATCGTTTGCGCTAGAAGCGCCGAAAAGCGCAATCGGTGTATGGCCCTTTTGTTCGGGAGTTCAGTGCCTTTCTTTTTCTGCTTCCGTCATTGTTTTAGTTTTATTGTGATTGATTTGTCCCTTTCGCATCGGCGACTCCATGAAACTGCCTGTAGGTATAATTACAACGACAGCCTAATAATGACCAGAAACGATATCAATAGCTGATTACAGTCCAGTGTCCGGCTGTATCGGCTTTTCCCATTCGAAATAGCCGCTATTATGGCCTTCGAAAATATAAGCTACTGTACAATTACCTCGCCATCCCATACGAAAATTGAATGGTGTCGGCGTCTCAATAGAATCATATGATTCAATAAACCTTTTCTGTGTTGCATACGACCACGGCGCGATAATAGCAATTTCGAGCCGTAACCCTTCAATTAAATCCCGACACGGCGCCGTTAGACTGGAAAAAAAATCAAACAATGACTCGTCCTGAATTTCCTTTTAAAATCACACGCTCCATAGCCGTATACGATATCCAGTCACTGAGTGAATTCATAAAAGCTGTAACACCAGATTACACGGGGCTACTCGTTTCCAACATCTCGACTGTCGCTCTCGATTTCCATATCCGCCCACGCGGATCTATATACGTATATATAGAAGCGTCTGCAGATTGGCCTCGGTAATGGACTGTTTGGCGTCGCGAGACACGCGACTCTTACCTTCCAGACAATTTGGCGCGTCTGCTCCTTCGTCTTTTCTTCCTCGCCTTCCTTTTGCGAAAGGATGAATGGACTCTCAGGGAAAATGACGTCTCTTCGCGATGGAAAGCGCATTTAATTTCTTCTTCTACTGTGTAGTGCAGAAACGGAAGTGAATTAGCTCAATGATCAATTTTCACAAAGTCACACAATCGGGTAATTCACCGTCGGCGTAACGAGTCAGCGTCATTCTACATTATTGACCGAAGTGTATCGAATAATACACGTACAGCATAGCCTGTGTTTACGCACAGCAAACGAGTCGCTCGCGATCGTATACAGTATAACTTAACTGCAGTTCCGCGCGATCGATTCGTAAATTCACCGCGGCGGCGACGGATTTGCGCCGATAAAGCGCAACGATATAGCAGTGGTATTCGTAATCGTCGGGAGCATTAGGTGGCGTGGCTGCTTGCCGGTAAATTATTCAGAGACACGTCGACGATGATATCTCCAATAATGCGCGCTCGCGGGCAGCGAGCGACGATTATCAGCGATTGTTCGACTCACGCGGCACTGCGTGTGTCCTTTTCCGGGATGTCACGCGCGTCTGTCTTCTTTTTTTTAGCGATTGCCTTTTTTGGGCAATTAAATTATATCTGGTACGGTAGTCGTGTGTGTGCTTAATCGATCGGACTGACTTTTTTGGAGTTAATGACCGAATCACGGCTATTTCGGGAGTCGCGTGTGCAGTTGGGAACGAGTATTTTGGTGATTTCATTGATACACAGTTCGTTGAGGCCAAATCTTTGCAAAAAATCGTTAACACGAATGTACTGATGACGCAAGGCTGCAGCCTTGAACATATTTGCCAACCTTTCATATACGCTTATGTTCATAGCCGTCGCAGAAAACGTCGTCTGCATACTAATCGGCCGGTCGTCTTATTGTCTAGGAACCACGATATTCGAGACAGAAAAAACTATAGCTTACTATCGCGTTTCCGCATATAGTTTTCAGTACAGCACACAGTCGTCATTTTTTCCGTCGCCGCAGCTGTCATCGTTCGTCCGCACTAATGGATAAGTTTTTCGGCTCTCCCTAACAGAAATTCCCGCGAACTTTCGTTGCTCCTCTGTCCGCGAGCGATTCGCGCGTCAATCCAGAAAAATCCTCAATCATCGTCAAAATCCTCGCTGGGCCCCGACATCATAATCCGCCTACACCATTAATCATCCGCAGCGGCGGTAGCGTTAACAACCCGACTGTGAAAAATCCTCGACTCATTACCTTACGTAACTCGCCGTGCTCTATCTCTCACACGTACGTGTACTCGCTTTGTATAATATACGTATATAACATAGTCCGCGAGGGTTACGCAAACTCGGCCAAGATTCGCTGCAGGATTGTGTCATTTGAGCTTTCGAGTGCTGCATCGACGCAAATTTTGAACGTCGTTTGCTATTTATGCACACACTTGTGTATTGTAAAATAAGATACAGGATTTCCAACAATAGAGAGAAAGCTGCCATGTATCAGGTTTAGCTGGAGTGTGTCCGCGTGTGTTCGCATTGCGCACACGCTGCATCAGCATTTCTGTCACGCTGCAAGCTACACCTCGGAAAGAAATTGATATATTGTGCGTTAAAAGCTGAGGAATATATACACTATACACGTCCATTTCGCAGCTCTCTAGCAACGCGATAAGGATCCTTTCGAGTGTGCGGATGTATAAGTAAGAATATTTTAAAATCGTTCCTCGAAACGATCCTTTCACAAGCGTATACACACTTCAAAAGTTCTCTAAAGAGAGCGACGGTTTCACACGGCTGTATTCCGGTGACGACGACGCATACAGCAAACTTTTGCGTCCGGCGTGTGCGTTTGCCTAATATAACGGCGCGACAGCCACACCTATATACGTTGCATTGTATGTGGGAGCCATAGTAGTCGATCAGGATAAGTTGCGCCAGTATCTCAGATGTTGATGTATTGCGCCGACTTTTCGGATGCATAGGAAATGGCCTTTTCAAACTTGTTTTTGTTCCCCGAGATTTTACGCCTTACGTGCAGCGTGAGTTATTAGCCGGTATCGCGAGTTTCTTGGAAATCGTAATAGCGACACGCTGACCCACTTTTATCGCAGTAATTCTAATTCGAGTATTACAGCAGCTTTTCTCGCCACTGCCGGATTATATTGTTATTAAACTTTTTGAACGTATAGTCGTTCAAAGTTCAGACCAAAAGTCTTGGAAGAGTCACGCACGCGCACGTCCGTCGTATAATTTAATTAATACACACTCGGTCGAAAAAAAAAACTGCTTCACTGTGTTGAATGTTAACCAGTCTCTTAAGAATTCATACTCTATGCATCGAGAAGAGTCCGTTACGGTCTCACACAATACGGTCTTTTGTGCGGCTTTTTTTTTAGGTCGCCGTCGCGTGTCCGAGGAAGAAGAAAAAGTCTTTTCACTCGCTGGCGAAAATCGAGAGCTCGCGGGAAAGTTTTTCGCGATTTAAATACAAGCAAAAGGAAAAACTCTTATATAAGGCGTGAATTTTTAGTAGTATAGTATGTACACTCTAGATTATACGATGCTTCCGTAAAATACTCGGTGCAGTGTCGCGACGGTTTAGCTCGGAAACGCGAGACGACGCGATACACCACGGCGGATTGAATTTCACGAGAATTTTCCCGCTCGAGCATGTAGCTAAGATACGGTATAATCTTGGCTGGAGAAACTTTCGCCGCGGAAAATACAGCGAAACAATACCGCGATTTCTTCGCGTGTACACAACTCGACTATGCTGAATGGGAAATTCGTTTCATTGATAAAAGCCCAAGTGGAGTAGTAGGGATAGAACGTCGGCGTAGTGGAACGCTGGTAGCCCATGTTTTTCGCGAAAACCTCGCGCACGTGAACGGCTTCATTCAGATGCTGTTCGGCTGATATGAATTTTTCCAAAGGTTTCATTAATTAGTCGAATTTATAGGCTTGTGTATTGGCAAACCCGCTTGACCGATCTGCACGCAGGATAAGGGTGGCTTCCGACGGATATTACCGCAGCGTAGCTACTGGAAATTGAGCAAGAGTTCCCCGAGAACTGGTTTCTCGGATAAATAATCGTTCGTAAATCAAGCTCGCTTCGGTTATATTCCCTCGTCGAGAGATAAGTCGGCTCTTCGAAAAGCCGTTTTCCACGCGGGAAACAACGAGATCTCCGACTTTCCAATCCCTGCATATACTCGCACGCTCGGCTCGTAGAAAGCCATCTTACGCGTGATATATCCTCTTCTCACTCGAAAATAATAGACGTACGCAGGCGCTCGGATAAAGTTGCTGATTTACGACGAAGCGCTCAGCCGTATGATTTACGCGTAAATTAATTTACCGTGCGTGCGTCTCTTTTACTGTCTTCGCGTGTATGGATCTTGCGATTGTTTATGTATAGCACACACGTGAGCCAAGCGAGAAGCTTCGGATCGATCAAAGAGACATATAACGAAGCTACGCGCCTGGGCGTGTTTTTTTTTGGCAGGGACGCGTTATAAATGTGCACGCCGAGTTTTCACGGAGACACTGTTCATTTGTGTTGCAGGGATAATGAAGCGTGAAGCCGACGCTCAGTCGGGCGGAGGCCCAACCAACCCCAACAAGCGCTACAGGCAGGGAGAGGATGAACTTCGACTCCTTATCCCCAGCAGGGTATGTATTTCATTTCTTGTTATTATTATTATTTTTGTTTGATCATGAGCTCGGAGAGAAATGTATATCAATGATATGTTTATCGAACGTGCGAGGCCACGTTATATACACACACGGTTGCATATACGCTGTATAGAGGTTATCGGCTGCAGTTTGAGGTTACGGCGTCGCCTACATTTTTAATTTATTCGCGATTACATAGCGGCACTTTTAACCTCTAATCAAGACACACACACGCGCGCCGTTCACTGAACTCTCTCACGCACGATCGCCACTGCGCACAAGCGCGGATGGACGAAAAACCTTAACAGCAGCCTATGCACCCCCCGTATAATCCGCTACAGCCGAACTGGATTTTCGCATCCGTTACGCGCACAGGTCCATCAGTGTACGTACACACACATACTCGGAGGTCGTTGACCCCGTGACGCCGGTATACGCGTACACACATCAAAGAGCTTCGGGCACTGGAGATCGATAGCGCGCGAGCGCATAGCCTCGGGAGAGTTTCGTACACCTCGAAAGCAGCAGCTCCCGGCGTTACAGGTGGCACGCAATCGCGGCTTAGCCAACCGCAGGCGCCGTCGGCAGATAATCTTTCCGCTTCGCGCGCTTCCCTTCCGGTCATTGTCAGACGCTCTTCTCTCTCTCTCTCTCTCTCTTTTTCTCTCGGACACCGGAAAAACGCGCGTTATCCAGTTCTTTTTCGTTTCTTTCGCGCGAGACTCCTTCCGCGTGGGCTTCTCTCAGGGCGATTTATTTCTTGGCGGATGATGGAGAGACGCGTCTTTTATAGACTTCAAATCGACGATCAATCGACGCTGCCACAGTGTGTGTGTGTCTTTGGAGTCTATTTCAGAAGTAGATAAAGTCAGGCTCTAGCGAGCCATGCGCAGACGTTCGCAGACTCAATAAATGCACTCGATATAGCCGTCGCTGTTCCAGTTTGCGGTGCAATGAAAATCGAACGGAACTGCGTAGCTTCGGGCGTTAATGTCAGATCGTTCGAGGAACGTAAAAATTAGGAGAGTATCTACAGCCTAATTAAGGGAAAGCTTACGTAAAATACTAATTATATCGCGAATTGGATAACGTTCTGGAATTTTAGAAACGAGTATAGATTACGGCGCATTCCGATACTGCAAGAGAGACGGACGGCCGATTGACAAAAAGCTGAAATACAGACACCGCCGGCAGGAAGCGTATAAAAACAATGGCTCTGTAGAGCGAAAGAGAGCAAGAAACACATCCATCAATCGGCCGTCTACCTGCAGGAAACAACGCCTCGCGGCCCTGTTATAGTAATAGTCAGCTGTTCGCCGGAAAATCCGCTCACAGAAGTTACGCACACGCGTGTTATTGTGTCGCAGTGGTATAACATAGGAACTGGATCGACTCGTGCCATATATCAGCCTGTCGCGATAGTTTTGAAAGGCGCACATAATGCAATAGTATAGTCTCTCGTCGTCGCGCGCAGCGTATAAATTCACTCGTGAAAGTGCACGACGTGTAATTTTAGAGGACGCTAAGCGAGCCGGCGACGATTATACACAGGCCCTTTCTCTAATCCAAGGGGTATTAGGCATCGTCGTCGTTGTTGTTGTTACGTTGCCGCGTCGTCGACTTGTTTTCGTTTGTTTGCTCAGTACACGGAGAGGATTATAGAGGTTACCGTGTTGCGAGGCCGCCGACGGGAAAATATTATAGGCTATGTAATTTTTCTAAGTGCCGCGATAATTTGAGAAATGGCCAGGCGCGCTTTCGTTCTTGTGAAACGACCGCTTGTTTTCTGGGGCTTTTTTAGCGAATGATGTGTCGTTAGCTTGATTGTGTATTATATAGCGATTGATTAAAAAAGCCGCTAATTAATTGGAAAATTCACATTCGCGCTCGAATAACGCAATTCCCATCTCAAACAAACCCCGACTACATCGCGCGCAAGTATCCATACGTAATCTAGCGAGCGATACACACACGCATTAAACTCGTAACTCGCCGCTAATATCCAATTTGCAATCCAGTTCGCACTTTGTCCATCACGCTCTCGCAATAATAATAAAGCCGCCCGGTAAACAGCTCGATTGAATATACGCGAACGTGTACACACATATATTTCAATTTCATCACCGCCATGTGTATATTACGCAAGATATACGTAGGCGCTCTCGCGAGAGTAGTGCAGATCTCGAGGACTCGCTGTGTATACGGCTGAATGACGCTACTGTCTCTCTCGAGTATATATAACGTCTTGGGAATGACTTTCTCGAGCTTCTCACGCGACGATTTCCTGTGCGTGTGCGGCTCATTCAGAGCCGTGTGTTGCTCGCGTTTCGATTTGCGGGACATGAAGGGCTTTTTGTTCGAGGAAAAGAAGGAGAAAGGTGTCTCCTGATATCTCGTGAGAATATGACGAGTTCGAAAATTCGCTCTGTCGAGTCCAGAGCGAAAGACAGTGAGAAATCTGCTCTGAAAAGCCCATCGAATTAAGAGTGGAAATAAAAGTAGAGCCGCGTCGAATTGATCGTACGGAGTAAATTATCCGTATTATTGTCCGTCTTCGAGTAAATGACTCAATACTCAATCATCCTTCATTACACACAGCTGTGGAGAGTAGTAGGGTATAATCGCGGGGCTATTCAATGCTTCATTCCGTAGGATTTAATTCGTACGATTCATTCGCTCTACGAACCGGCTAATTATCCCTCTTGAAGGATAAGGTACGTAGCTTAATTCGCCAATGAATAGTCGAGCTATCCTTTCTCTGAATGCACTGCACTCGGACAATCCCATAAGCATACCTCAACGACTGATTCACCGTTTACGCACAAGCCGATCCCGTGAAAAATTCCAATTCGATGCTAATCAGCGCTGTAACTCTCGAGCTATAGGTGTGCACCTGCGCGTCGTAAACCACGTAACTCTCTCGCCTTGAACTTAAAACGTCGTATACGGGTAGACAGCACACATTCCCTTTTTCTCGTCGTCGCGATGATGATGAAACACTGCTCTCCATTGTTCACAGCACTGCATTACAGGCGTCGCGTATACAGCTTACGTCAGGTCGTGTGTGAATAGACGCCTTTTTTCTGCCGAGAGAGAAAGAGAGAGAGAGCTGCGTTATGAGTCGAGGATGACAGACTGCCGGATCGTTTTTTCGAGATTGAACGGCGATGACAGGCGTCTGTCGATTCGCTTTCGTGTTCGACGCTGCGCAGAGCTTGGAAATTGATGATGTCTGCGCGAGACTTATATTATACTGTATATGAGCTGTATCGAAATTTGCATAATGACGAACGCGCACTCCCTTTCAAATCACTCGTATAAACGCCGAACACGTATGCACTTAGACCTCGAGTCAGCTGAGGTCGTGGGATAGCAACGTTAGAGTCCGACGAGATGATGATCTCTCTCTCTTTCTCGTTCGTCTTTGTCTGCTTTCGTCATCTCGAGGTTTCGGCCTCCCCGAGGATTAAGATGTTGCGATTTTAAAATATACCTCCAGTTGGGCAACTCTCTCGCTGCACACGGCAGATGAGAGACGCCGATATAAGTCTCTGCGCCTCGGGGCGTCGGTGCAGCATTTTACCGGGATTCCACGAGCTTTCGTTTGAATTTTTCAGCGCCGGCTCTCTCGTGATTGAATATACAATTACGTATTGTGCATTGTCTGATTAGCTCGGGGGGTACACGCCGAGCGTTATACATTCGAATATATAGGAGAGAGATGGAAATAAGCTTGTCATTTGCGTGTGAGCGCAGCGTCGAAATTTTCGCAAAAAGCAGAAGAGCAGCTCTTTCTTCGTGGGTTTCCGCGAAAGTTTCGAGAGTAGCAAAAACAAAGTGCAACGCGCGTCGCATTCCCGCGGGCTCTGTAAACGACGTTGCGGACGTGCCGCTGCTTACCAAGAAGGACGGCCGAGAATTTTGCCAGTGCAAAAAAGGATCGATGACGAATAGCTCGAGGTCATACGGAAGCGCGAACGCTTCTCTTTCTTTGTTTTTTTTTCGAGCTTTTCAAGGATACGCACACTACTGTTATATTTTTAATGCAGTTGCAGCTTGCGGATAAAAGCTCAAACACGAGAAAATAGAAAAAAGCTCTATTCAAAATATACGTAAAATCGAATTCATCACGCGAACAATGTCTCTCCCCCTTGCACTGAAACCGCACAACATTCCCTTCGCTGCCGAGCATCGTCCCAACAGTATAGGAACAACACGACGGTGTAGGTACATGGTATACGTCCTCTCGAAAGCATGCAACCCACGCAACGACAGTTACACACGATCCGGCGCATATACGCACGCACTTGTCCGTTAAGCTCTCGTGCGACTGGCAAAAAGTACAGATGGAAGCTCCTGCAAGCTCCCATAATATAACTCGGGCGTGTGTCGGACCAGGGGTGGCGCATAGCAGCATACAGTGTATATAGTACACACACACACGCTGTACTGCACCTCGTCATTAGCGCAGTCGCGAAGCGCGTGTTATATATTCCACGAAACGCGTCGTCCCCGTAGACTAATGACAGGGAATTATGTGCCGCCCACGCGTTCTCTCGCAAGCTTGATTATATCCGCTTTGTTTTGAGCTTTTTAATCGTTCCTCTTTCTCTCTTTTGAGACGCCTGAAAATAGAGAGAGAGAGAGAAGGAGGAAGGTTGATTAGCTACTTCCGCGGTCGAGCTGCTATGCGCTGCGTTCTCTCGTGGGGGGAATTCTTGGAGAGCGCGAGCTTTTGAAAAATTAGCCGCCTGCATAATTGAATACAAGTATCTTGCGCGTGCTCGGCTGGAGGAGCTTGGAGATTAACTTTGAGCTTTTCCACGGCGCGTTGCAAAAAAAAAATGACAGAATTAATTACATTTCTCTTCACGCTCGCCCAATTAATCGAAAGCTCATTCCGAACGATCAACACGATGTAATTAACCCCCTTTTTTCACTTTCAGGTCGCCGGCTCGATAATCGGCAGAGGCGGCCAGAACATTGCCAAGCTGCGCAGTCAGGTAAGAGCAAAGCTCTCTCTCTCTCTCTCTCTCTCTCTCTCTCTCTCTCTCTCTCTCTGTCTGTCTCTTTCTCGCTCGTTATACTCTGTAGAGTCGCTCTCGTTCGCGACTGATGCAGGCGCCCTCGCGCTCAAGCCGGGGAAAAAGCTCTCCCGTCTACACGAGGAGATGGGAAAAAAGCTATACGTATAGCGGTGGTAAAAGAAAAATCAACTGGGAGGATCAGGCGAAAAGTCCACTTTTTTCTCCCGCTCTTGCGTATTCTCTCTTTAATTCTCTGCTCTTCGCCAGCTACCCTGTATACCACCACCCCCTCAGTATCTGTACATGTATACTCTCTACTTTCTTCTCTCTCTCTCTATCTCTCCCTCCCTCTCTCTTACCACCACCACTGTGCACTGTCTGCCTGCTGCCGCTGTTGTCCTGTGCACGTGTATATCTATATACACAGCCAGAAGTTTTTTATTTTCTGCGGAAAATACAAAAGCCGCCAGTCGACTGAATGAATGAATCCTCCAAAGGGGAGCCGGGAATCGGCGAAAAAGAGACGAGTCGCGAGAAAACGAGAAAGAAAATTCTCGCTCTCTGTCTAAGTGTGTGCGTGGGTGGAGCGAGACTGCAGCGTCTGGCGCTGATCAGACGTCGGAGGATGAAATTCAGCGGTAGGAGAGAAAGAGATGGTGCCGAGATTCGCGGAAAATGAAAACTGCAGAGCGCAGATTGAGTTTCCCGACTTCAGGCCGCGGGTTAATCGACAGTTAGATCGACGGCTCGTTAATCAGCGGCGATCGAAAATTTTCGAACTATGCCGCGCGATGAAATTAAAAACTTTTTCCGGGAGTGATCGACTTCGCTGTACCTCGCGGTAATAAACAAAAGCTCTTCGTCGGGCACGAAGCTCCGCAATAAAGATAAAGCACCTCTCTTTCTCTCTCTCTCTTCTTCCATATATACTCTTCGCTTTTTATTAAAGCTCGTCCCGCTGACGATTCCGCATACATCCCCGCGTACGGATCTCTGCTCTACATCTTTTTTTACTCCTCTCTTTCTTTCTCTCTTCCTCTTCTTCTGTCTCTCACACCGGCTTACGCCCCCCCGATCCCTCCCTGTCCCTCGCGCGAAGAGCTCGCAGCATATTGCAAGTAGAACTATGGAGAAGCGAAATTACGTGCGACAATGCCCTGTGCTTATATGCCTGAGGTGCACGTATTATTCCATGCCTGTGCGTGCACCCAAATAAGCGAGCGGCCAAATAACGTGAGAGCACTGACGCAACCGCGCACGATATCGCACACACACTATACACTACTGGTCTCTTATTCCTTTATAGTGTTATTCGTGACCTCTTTTTATTCCATTGTTCTATTTTATCATTCATTTTTTTTTTCTAATTTAGAGAATGCGTAGTGAGACACCGGCCTATATATATATCATGTGTGCGTGTGTGTAGATATACGTGATGTGTGGGAATAGAAAGGGGAAAGAGGGGGTTGAACACCCAGTTGCCAGCAGCACTGTATAACTCCCCTAGTTGAAGTGCGCTGAGGGCGATTGACTGTATGCGCATAGAGGGTGGGAGGAAAGAAGTTTCGCACGAAGCTTTTGTTGATGGTGATCGGCAAGAAATCAGAAAAAATGCTGCGAATGTTCAATACTATTTGAGATCCTTTTTCTGTTTCATGTTATACGTAATGATTTTGTTTTTATAGTTTGATTTGAGTGTATACTGCATTGGTTCTTATTATTTTTTGTAGCATTTTTTATTATTTCTTATCAAAGGGGCTACAGAAAGCCAGTTTTTTTTTTAGCTTTGCATACAAGTATACAACAGTAGCTGGAGTTATGTTACTTACGGTAGAATTAGTTTATTCAAATTTATTTATGTGCATATGATATACTTATATTCAGTTGTGATGTGTAGCGTAGCACCTCTGAGAACAGCCCTTTACGACTTTACCTCCCAAGCAAATCGACCATTTTATACTTTATTCCGCATAAAAATGCACTTCCAGACATTCTTTCGATGTCATTGGCTACTTGACGCAGATGCCATTAACTTCTTTTTATGCCTCGTTTATTGCACTTTGAACCCGTATATATATCATTATATATGTGCTTTCATTGTCATCCTTTTACAGTACAGTTTTACAATGGCGCCTTATTCACGATATTATGAATATCTACACTGCCTTGCGTATTTTCAAATTGTTTTTTCATTCTATCGCAACAGCGACAGACTGTGGTCTCATACTCGTCGACCTGCGTGGAATGAAATTTTTAGGTTAGGCCACCGTGACAATTGACATTCGCCCACGTTCCAAAGAAATGCAATTGGTTCTACCCGCAGTGCGCGGCGTATGGGGCCACATTTGCCGTTGAAACGAGCGCGAGAATGAGAAGGCAATTTGAAAATCGATTTGCTGGAAAGTCGAAAAAGACTGTAGCCGATCCCCAACTTACAATGGGACAAGTACTTGAATCTCATAACCTAAAACCTCTTGAAAAAGATGAATCGGGGAAGCGCATTAGAATTATAAGGCTATAATGAATATATGTTGATGATACGTCTCGAGCGACGTAGTTCTGACGTGGTTCTAACTTGGTTGATGGTTTGTGCCCTGGCCCCGCCCCGACCCCGGTGCCGGTTGCCCCCTCCACCACCACCACCACCATGGCTTTGTCGTTGTGTGCCCCGACCTGACTCTGGATGAATACACACCTTCTGCCTCTTCTTCGTGCGCATTAACGTGCGAAATGCGACACACGGGATGTGAACGTGCAAAAATGGACCGCACACAACCGCCCAACCACCGACCAACCAATCGACCACCACGTTGAACGCCAATGAAAATGAATACCACCAACTGTACCAATGCTGTGTACGCCCAACAGTACAAAGCCTCAATCACTGTACCCGATTGTTACGGACCCGAACGGTAATACCAATACACCACTACTTAATGTTTCTAATTCTCTCTTTCTCTTTCTCTCTCTACTTTCTACTATATTATTTATTTTTATGTATTTTTTTGTTATCATTGTTATTGTTATCATTTTATTTTATTTTTTTTTTTACTTTCTTCGTTTCACTTTGCCTTCGATTGCGATATACTTTACGGTGTCATGATTAATTTGTCCGCGCTCGTTAATCTTTCACCGTCACGTTTCACTATATTTTTGTCAATTACGTGTGAATACTTGTCCGATGGAGGCTCGTTAATGCTGAAAATAAATCAAACAGCAGAACAAATTGAGGAATCTCCATCGGTGAGCGTTTTCGCTTCATTTTCATTTGTATACCATTTTCACATCCAACATTTTTTTTACTTTCTCACTGTTATGAACTTACTTTTCTCTCTTTCTTTATCTCTATCAATTATGTCAATTCATTCGGCCCAATCACCCGCCCGACAATAATGAGTCGTATTATGAATTGTTGGGTTATATTGCTGCAATTTTGGAAATTCGACCAATTCCAATGATCCAAGCGATGTGTTTTCAGGGTGAACAATAGCATCCTTTCTTCTTCTGTGTACAAACAACTACGATTCGCGTCATCGTTTCCACTTGGCGAAATTATACAATGCCATCGTCTCGAAAATATTTTCTCATCCCATCCACTGAGAAGGAAAAAGCGAGTATCACTCTCGGATGTAATCAGTCGCGCTCGAGCCTCATCGAGCGCAGAAAACCAAGCACTTCTGATGAACAATTCAACATTTTTCTGGATCAGAAAGAAGCGAAGGAATCGAACCAGCGGCGAGTTCCAGGAAATTGCTGATAGTTCTTTAATGTCCTGCGCTGCTGCTATTTTCTCGGTGGCGCTGATTTCGCTGATCGAAATCTCGCGTGGCCTTTTTTTCCTCCTCGTTTCGTATATACCTTCTTTTTTCTCACTCGATCAGCTCGCCACACGCGGTGCTATATAGATGTATATACACCACGCCACCGACCGACCCTCCAGTAGTCCCGTGGCCCACTTATGGTCTTCGATGAAATCGTTTTTTTTTCTCTTTCTGTCTCTCTCTTTCTCGCTTCTTCATTCGAGAGCGAGAATGTAAGGAGGTTCTTCGCTTCATTTCCTGTCAGACTGACAGCGTGGTTTATTGAGTGCTAGCTTCTTTGGATCGTTCTAAATTAGGATATCAGTGTCGATTGATTGCACGAGTGTATAAAACTGATTCGTATCACTTTCTATTTATTGTCCACCGAAATTTCCATCATGTGCAATCGATCGATCGAATTGGTTATTTTTTTTCTCTCTCCCAAGAAGTCTCGTCAAATCCGAAGAAGCCAGGAGAATTTCGTTCAGTTAACGACAAAAAGGTCTCGAATCCATAACAATCGCCTAACAACAAGTCCCTGTATGTGCATAATATATGGGTGGCTGACGCTTTTTTGTGTGTAATCCAAGGGTTTGCGGTAAATAACCTTTTTTAATAAAGGACAAACATGCACAGAGGCTTCGAGCCACTGACACTGCGGGTGTTTACCATGATTTCGAAATATCCCTCGTTTACGAATGTGTTGACATTTGTATTATCCGCTAAAGAAAGATAAAGGGTCGATTGGTGAATGGATAATGCTAGCATTAAGAATCAGCGATGGTAAAATTTAATTCAACTACCTTTATGCTTAAGAAGCTAATGCAGATGCAGACGTTTATCAAAATTGCGAATCTCAGCCGTTTAAAGTTTCTCATTAACTCGTCTAGCCGAGGATAATTGGATTTAGCTTTGATAAACGATCGCGTCTGCATTGGTAAGCAATATTATTATGATGTCTGAAGAATTTTTTCAGAAAGTCCCATGGCCAGAGCGTCGAAAAATTAATTAAAACTTTAAAAAGAGGTAGTAAATTCCCCTATTAATTAATGATCTGACTCCTAATAAAACTGAAGCTCTTTACTAGCCCGTAAACGCAGCTAAGAGATTGCCCATTGTATTCATTATCTGATTGAGTTAGAATAGATAAAACTGAATCGATATTCACCCGTAATTGAAAAAAATGACCAGTATAATCCCACGTGCATCGGTGTAACTATACCACTTTAGTTTTATGTTAAAAGCTTTTTTTTGTACACGTTCCTTTAACGATCCGCCGTTTAACGAAAGACGCTTGAACACTACATTGCCTGCTCGGTTTTATCTTTTCCGGTTCACGAACACGAGCTACTCCATTTCCTTGAATAAAAAAAAAACAGACTTTTGCATTCGATATCAATTAATTTGTTCTCAAGTGTTTCCCGCGATTTGATGATATGGCTTAATTCGGTATTCACCCCTTCTGTATTGAACTGCACCTCGATCGAAGAGCTTGCATAACTCGCCGAGTTTTTCTGATTTTAGGATCCTGACCATCAGCTCGGACCTGGATACTGTACTGACAGTCCTGGGTGATATGGTACCTAAACTCGAAGAGGTGAGCACCACATTGTTGTTTACTGTACCTATCAGTATTTCATTAACTCTCTTTATTATTAATGGATCTGTTTTATCGACCTACACGGGATAATGAAACGAAAAGAAACGAAATTTCGTTCCAATTATTCCAATAAGTACCACTGATGGCATTAGCTTCAAACATTGCATAGCAATCCTTAACGTATACGCCAATTTAGTCTACAGTCGATAAAACAAATTCAAGAAAAAAATCTATTCAAGAGCATCCGTGAAAAAAACAAATACATTCAAAGGCTAAAAGCTTTAAAGTGTTCGTCACACAAAAGAGTCTCCGTCTCCAAGGCCAAACATTAAAATGCTATTTACCGAACAATTGCAGAATGGCGTGAAGAATGGAAACGACATAATGATCGATCTGCGCATGCTCGTGCATCAGAGCCAAGCTGGATGCGTTATCGGCAAGGGAGGACTTAAAATCAAGGAGCTCCGAGAGGTGAGTCGAAAAAAATTCCATCTCATATTCTTCTTCGACCTTACGTACATGCATATATATTCCCGTACTCGCTTTACGTTCGTGCAACTTCGTGTGTGCGCGCATAGTGTTGGCAGATGGAAGGATGTGTCAGAGATATGGCGAAGGGGAAATTGAAATCCTGGAAATTCACGATTCGAAATTGAATCGACAGGCGGCTACTAATAAGTCGGATCGTGTTAGATTCAACGCGTGATATCGCGGGCTCTTATCTAGTTCTAGTATAAATAAGAATACACATCCGAAGAAGCAATTCCAGTAAAAGCTCTTTAAAATTAAAGCGTCGCATTTTTGTTTAAAGCTAAACGAGCCTGAAAGCTCTCATTTTTCCTGCTCTGACACCCTCACGAGTACACATATACGTGTGCTTACTCCACTTTCGTATACAAGCGTAGAAACAAGACCCCGGAGTCTCGTAAATCCACGAGTTAGTGTCGGCCAAAGTTTCCGATCTCATCGGACGGAATGGTATAAATGCTCGTTGCAGCTTCGCTCGCTTTATTGGTTCGAGTTCTTTTTCAAAAATTTATCCTCCAACGCGTTCCTTCGCTTACAGTAAAAAAAAGAAGCGCTGACGAGCCAGCAAGAACGACGACGAAAAAAAAAACAGCATCGGCGTAATTAAGCTCGTTACAGTCGGTCAAGCGCAATGATTCCAGAAAAAATTGGAAAGAAAGCTCCTACCAGCGCTGTTTTTGGACGAATCGGAGTGTGTAGGTGAGAATAAAGGATTTCACGCAAAAGAGAGAAAGATAGAAAGACACGGCACTACCACTCAGCGACGTCGCCGCGTTATATTTTGAATCGAGCTTGCGAAGAATGGCTCTTATTGATTTTAGTCTCCGAGCTTGCCTGGCGCTTTTGACACTTTCGCAGCGACGCTTTTTGTGTAATTTTACTCTTCGAGAGAGAGAGAGTTTTTTTACCGGTGAAAAATAACCGAACTATATTTCAATAGCCTCGTATGCTATTACGGGGGAAAGAAAAGCAGGACATAAATAAACCGTTGCTCGATCGGTAAACAACCGGTTAAACTTCGTCCCGGCGACGATTTTTCCACCCCTGTCCATTCGTCTTCGTCGTCCGGGGGGTCGGGAAGCCCGAGCGAGGGGGAAATAAAGCACGAGAGGCGTGTAGCGCAGGGCTGCTACTATTGCACCGATCAGCCGTGAAATCCGGTTAGGCGCGCGGGGGGGAAATCGTCGAACTTGCTCGCGCGCGCATTTTTCGTTGCGATAGGTCGAGGAGTGGAATTCACTCGTGTAGTTCCGGGAGAAATTTATGAGCTTACTTTCGAGCATTTTTTTCTTTGTTTCACACGGCTGTGTTCTGCTTTATCGACTGCGTTCTTCATCTGTGAAATCTTTCTCTGACGAAAAATTGCAATAAAAAGGGAAGTGCGAGAACTACTCATTTCTGTCCCTCTCAAGACGCGATAAAATCGCCTCTTGTCCGCTTCGGGCTCGGGCCAAAATTACTTTTTTTTCGTCTCTCGCTTCTCTTGGGAAAAGGCAAGCCACGCGAATTAATTCCACGAAACTGAGCCGGATAATTGTGCGCACGCGACGCCGGTGCTTCGACCGGTCGGCTACTTCGAGGGGGAAATTTTGTCTTTCTTTGCTCGTTATATAGCTTTATGTTATCTCTCGTTGCCGTCGTCGTCGTCACGTTAGGAGCAATTATGGGGCGATAATTGAGAGGTTTCGAGTACACACTGCTGAGGTGACGATGGTCGTAGTCTTTTTCTTTTTGTTTGCAAGTATACTGAATTTATGGTCGTTTGGTCGCTTCGACGAGGTTGAGATGAGAGTATTGTTTTTGTGTGATTATAGAGTTGTTGAAATTTTTAATTTTGTGTACTCTATCTGGTAAGGCAGAGATCTCCGGTCGGTAAACTTATTTTTGTACGGCGCGTATCTAAGGTGGATTTCTACCTTACCACGGTTAAGATTGGTTACCCGATGCCTCATCACTGCAATTCGATTTATAATAATTTAATCCATTATACAACTTACTTTTTGACAGTTATTGTTTTTTCAAATTTAGAGTGTAGAGATTTTTTGAAATAATTCGCTAAATAATATCATTTTTCGCTTTTAAACTATAGTCAACACTTTTCACCGCATCATCGAAAGCCCACAACTTCTCTACGAAGTTTCAGGCGTGAGAACTGCACGGATCCAACTGCCTAGTTTATTCCCGCGCGAGTCCGAAAACGCCTCGATATACAGCCGTATACACGCTTTGAGCAAATTGCCGGTATCATTGAAACGCAAAGTACGATCTAATTACCATAATACCATACCGCGTTACCTTCGAAACATAGCTCTCTCGCGCAGTTTCTCTCCCACACTAGCAATTGCTCGGACAACAGACTCAGCCACCCACTCCTATTACAACCGCAGAACAGCTGAAAAGCTCCCATCCCCCCTCACCGACTGACCCAAAAAGATCCCCCCCATCGAACACACCTTCCCCTGAAAACAGCTCACTCGACACCTCAAGGCCCCGGCGAGCAACCCCCGTAGTTGTCTCTCCCTCCGCAACAGCTGATTCGCGAAAACGCGGCCAAGTAGCTACCCCCTACACACCCTCCATCATCATCATCATGATCATCGTGGTGAACGTCGTCGCGATCGTCATTAGCTTGTCACGCTCGAAGTGAAAGTGTAATGACGAGTGTGTAGTAGAGGAAAAACAGCGTCATATAGTTGAAGGAATGCTTTCGAGATATTATTATTACGCGACATGTGCTACGGGGGTTTGCCCGTATGGCACGCAATGTAACGCACACAGAGAGCAGCAGCAGCGGCGGCGACCGAACAGGTGCTCCGTCTCGCTCTTTCGAGGTATATAACGGACGGCTCTTTCTGCAGGGAGCAGCTGCCGCGCCAGGTGTGCGCGGCCGCTCTCTTTCTCCCTAAAGGGCCTGTTTGCGCTGCCGCCGCCGCTGCTGCTGCTACGTCGAGTTTCTTGAAGCGGCTGAGGAAGTCGAGAGATTTTCGAGGAATTTTTCTTCGGGCTCGATGCATCTGTACCGAAGGATGCTTAGAAGATTCTTTTAAATTTCGCTTCGCTCGGCCAGCTGTAAGCTCGTCGAGGCGTTGCAGCTTCTTTGTTATAGACACGGAGCTGCGTTTTATATACTGGATTATCGAATGCAAATGCGCGTCGCCAGTTTTCCTACAAAATCATAAAATTACAACGCGCAAAAAAAGACTCACGCGGCATTGATTATTATTCATGACTCTCGTTGCCGCGAGCATGAAAGCCTCGATTACGAGAATTCGTTCCCTCTCTCTCTCTCTCTCTCTCTCTGGTAAAGTAGGTTGCATTACGCATCATTAAACGTATATTCATATTTCTCAACTATTGTGCTCGGCTATAAATGACGGCCGACAGAGGAAGCTGTATACCCGTATGCATAACACAATCGCGCCGATATCAATTGCAGTTTGCGCAACGACGACTATCGGCTGCGAGTGTCTACAAAAGGCGCTAAAAATAATAAAAGTACGCATAATGGAAATTTTAAATTCGGATCAAAAGGCCGTTTCTTCAGCTTCTTCCCCGGCTCTCGTTGTACGAATCGGACTTCATTGTTCGCGACGGTCTCGGCTGCCAGACGCTTCTTCTGCCGGCTGCGAGAACGCGCGGGAAAAATCGCCGGCTGCTGCACGGGAAAACGATCTTTTCGTAACGGCTTTTTGAATTTCTCTCGTTTCGCTGCGGTACATCGAAAGTTATCAACTTGAGCGTGTGAGAAGAAAATTTATAAGATAATTTCGTTGGAAAACCCAGTTATTTCCCGGAACTTCAATCTCGTTTCGCCGATATACATTCCATGGCTCCTCTACTTTTGAAAAACGTCTTCCGGCGACGTAACGAGAAAGACCATCATCAGTCTGAAAGAGCAGCACAGCAGCGGCGAAGTCACGTGACTTCTTACAAAAGCCAGCGGTGGCACTTCTATATCCCCCTCAAGGCTTCTCTCGTCTTCTTCGTTACGCCGTTGAAGCTATGCACGCGCTCTTTTCTCTCTGCCAAATAAAGGGCTTTGATTCGGCAGCCTCGAGATTTTTTGGCGGGAATAACGCTGCAGCGCGTGGAATACATGAATAACTCAAGCTACCGCACTGCACTGCTATCCGAAAAGCCACCCCCGCGATAGCGAGCCAAAAAGGAAGAAGTGGCCGCATAAACGCGAAAAAAAAAAATAAAAGAATCGACCGCATCGAAGTTTTCGCGCTCGTTCACTCCCCCTCCGGCGTCGCAGCCACAAAGCGCGTCTCTCCCCCTCTCTTTCTTCCCTCGGACGGTGGCGGGGACCGCCGGAAGGCCTGGCAAGAATAAGGGAGGCCCTGCGCGTCCCGACAGAGCTCAGTTGTCAAACGGCAGCGGTGGCAGCAGCACACCTCCCGACGAGCTCTGCCTCCGCTTATTTTTACCCTCGTGAAGTGTTCTTTTTTTTCACTCGTGAAGACTGGCAAGGATCGACCCGACGATCGGTGAGATTTACACTTTAGTTTTTATTTCCTTATTTCTAACAGTGTTGAAGACTATCGGGTGGCATCGCTTCAAAACAGCTTCGCGAAGAATAAGTTACTTTATCTTTACTTCTTTCGGTTTATATACCGGCAGTTCTTTGGAGGAATAAAGAAAAAAATATTCTACAAAGTATACGACTTTATCTACGAGTGCCCAGCCCATCGTCGTAATAATCCGCAGCAACCCTCGAACTATAACCGCAAATAAGCGCGGCGCGTATACGCTCCTATCTTTCCTCGGGCGACACAAAGGTGGAGGTAAAAATAAAAAAAAAGCGACGCGCGCCGGACCGATGGATGCATAATGCAAGGACTATGCGTACAAGCCCGCGATAAAGGTGACGCAACGGATTTAATGTACCGAGAGTAGGTGCGAGAGCGGCACGTGCGCCTGCACGCCTATAAGCTTCTTGTTGTCGTCCGGAAACAAAGTTTCTTGTATTTTTTATTCTTGTGGCATTTTTTTTTTTTTTTTTTTTTTTTTTTTTTTTTATAACGGAAGGTATTATCTCGGAGTATAAAGCGAGGGTCCTCGCACACCTTTTCTCTCTGACAAAGACTATGGTTACTCTCTCTCTCCCGCCTCGGGAAAATCGAGATTCGCCGGCTGCAGCTTCTTTTCTTTCTCTCTCGTTCGGAACGATGTCGGTGGCCTTTTAAACGTGCGCTGGCTGCTGCTTCCCTTTCTCACGCAGGACGGGTGGTTTGATGGCTGCTGCTGCTAGAGATTCAGGCCAGGCGAGACGCGAGCGGTGATGGGAATTTTTCGAGACGATGCTGGTACTGCAGTAAGAGAGACGCGCTCGGAGCGAGTAATTTTTGGCGTCGATTATTGTTAAAATAAGCTAAGTGGGTCGAGTTTTAATTAAAACACTCGGATAACTAGGGATATTAAAATTCAAACTCGTCGAATTAATGGAGATAAAAGGCTCTGCGAGCTTTAATTGCCCGAGCTTTCGTGTTCCATTAGCATAGAACGAAATTAATTAATTAATTTTCTTGCTCCCCTTGTTTCTCCGTGTCTCAGGGCTTAATATTCAACCGCATCGTTACGTTCCTCTGATACTCGTTCTAAAATCAAAACTCGTAATCAAACTGCAGCGCTTTCGATTTTCCGATTCCGCCCATCGCTGAAATTCAACCTCGAATTCTCTCTGCGCCCGCCGCAATTAACGTTCCGCGGCCAGCGCATTTTTCACGCTGGTAGCTTCATTAAAACAGCCGAGTTCATAAAGCTTTGTGCCGCGCAGTATCGTAGCCGCGGCAAATACGGAAAACTGGCACGTGACGAGCCAGATAAATCATTCATCAATGCGTATTACGAGACGGCGAGGATATTTTACGGCAGATTTACGACCGATGCGAGGGAAAAATTTCGAAGAATATTGTCTTGGCAATAAAAATTATTATTATAATTCATCCTTCGAAGGATAATATCACGGCCGTCCGCATTTTCCCACAACGTTACACGGCTGGTGAATCGGGTGGAAGAGGCCGTACGTGTCAACGAAATTCAGCGGAACTTGTTTTCCCTCCTATAGCGCGTAATTCAGGTTACGCGGCTTTTCATCGCGTACACACACACAACCCCTTCGAAGGTAACTACTCGCGATTGATTTCTTTTCGCCGACACCGTCTCTGTATATGTACACTTACCTATACACAAGAAACTTTTTCAAAAGCGGAGCGTAATGAAAGGGCTCGGAAACTTGCAGTACCGGTGCGGTTTATTAAAAAGCTCTCAGGGTTATTAAAGCCGAAAGACGAGGCTTTAATGGGACACGCGAAGCGCGCGCTCGGCAAATCTTCCGCGAAGCTGTAACTAGACTATGGATTTTCCCTGCGGTTGTAGTCCACGGCTCTTTGTTCTATAATTCAGTGCCTCGGCCGTTCTTCCATTCAAGTATTTAAAGTCGCGGACGAAAGTAGTTGATCGTTGAAAAATTCATTCAACGTAAGGTAGAGACAGCTTACTGCGCATATGACAATCCGTGTGTAACGTCATCGTCGCTAATGACACTTTCCATCACCTAGACTCTCACGAACTTTTCCCATGGAAAACCTCGGCTGGCCCCCTCCGAAAAAAGAAACGTAGACCGACTTTTTTCGTCGCCGTACATAATTGACGGTTCGAAGTTGGCCCGGGTCCTGCTACTTCCGCCGTCGTCCTTGCCTACTATACACACACACACACACACACACACACGAGTGAAAGAGAGAGACAGAGGCAAAAACGTGCGCGCATACACGACACATACGGCTGCGGGAGACCGCATATCCTTCCTGTTAATCGTGCCATCTGCTTTCCGTTCCCGCGTACTTCCGCTCGTGAGAATCCGCCCCACGTGTGCCGTGTGTACTCACGGTCTCTCGAATTCGACGACTGATGCCTGTCGATTGCGCACGCGAGGCTTGCTTATTCTCTCGCCTCGCTTCAGTATAGAGTCACAAAGCAAATCATAACAAGGAAAGCTTGGCCGTACGGAGCGTCCATTGATCGTCCCGACTTAGAAAATAGAAGCCTTATCTCCATCATCTCGAGAGCCGAGCATTATACACACGACGACAAATGCGTGAATAAACGATTCCTCGTTAGAAGCCGGGAGATAAGGGAAATCTAAATTTTACGGCGCGAACGATAAATATTAATTGACGCATATTGCATAGCAATGCACGGAGTATATAAGTTGAACTAACGGAAACCCAGAGGAGATAAGGAGTAGCAAGAGCGGCGTCGATTTATATCCCGTTCGCTGACGTCGTTAAATTCTTACGCTCCAGTTGGACTCGTCGGCGTTAACAAGCCTGATTCCACTCATTGGCTCTTCAGAATGCTTCGCACTTTACACACCCACACACACGGCCTCGGGGTTAATAGTGTGCATAATAGCCGGTGTGACAAAACTACGCGTGTAGTACAAAAGTAAAATAAAGGTCGTTAAGCTAGAGGCGATGGAAATTTCTACTATTGGCATTGTTAAAACTCGCTTTATTTTCTATATTATATAATTATATTGTGGAATGCGTTATCTTTAATATTTCAACAGCTGTAGCTTTCATAATACTCGACATACGCGTGTAAAATTTTTACAACTAGTCGTTGGATCGGCAAACGACGTCTTTTTTTTTGATTTTACAATCAATCTAAGAATATCGAAGAAAAATGCACCTAGTCGGATTAAAACACCAGCCTAGTATGTAACATTGTAACGTTGCAATAATATATAAGTACACTTTCCTTCGTGTCGCAATGAAAAAGAACAACCTCTCGAATCTCCGCTTAACGCATCAAAGCTCATAACACTGTGTCGATTACTTGTATACTCATAGAATAACAAAAACGGAATCATGGATCTTCGAAATGCACGTAAGGGTTTACAAAAACACTGCAGTAAAAAATTTACAAAATTTCTCTCTATACATATATAATAAGATAACGTTATTTATATATAAATAATCCTCGCGAAACGAATCCACACCGCTCGAAGTTAGGTATACTCGCATCGCCTAACCTCAAAAACACCGCACAACGTCCTCGAAAACTTTGTATACGAGATAAGCCTCACAGGAAGAGGTAGAAGATGGCGAGAGCAGCGAGTACGACACCACCGACCAGCAGACCAAAAGGCATACCCGGCCCGCTCACGTACTTCTCGTTCTCGGGGTTCTTGCTGTTGTAGCCGGCTTTCCAGCCGTCCTTCTTGGGCGGGTTTCGCCTCTCGGCCTCGACGATCTCGCCGACTTGGTACTTGGTCATCATCTCGAGGGCGTCGGTCGAGTGGCCGACGTCGTTGAAGTCCTCGCTGGCGTCCTTGCCACCGTGGTCCAGAAGGATCTCCTCGCCTCCTGGATGTTCGTTCAAGAAGGGCGTAACGTCGTAGACTTTGTCGTGGATCACCATGACGGTGCGAGTCTGGTCGCTGGCCTTCTTCACCTCCTCGAACGTGTACTGCTTCATCTCCGGCATTTTTCCTTTTACTTAACCAGCTGAAACTGAATATTGTATTTCAGTGATCGGTATTTTAGAGGAGCGATCGAAGAAGAAAAAATCTTCCAGTCGATTTTTATTATCTCGACGCTGGTTGCGCAGTGCGAATATGCAAGAGATAAGGAAACACTTTGATAGATCGTGCACCGACGGACGGCGAAGAAAAATAAACGCATGACGGGCTTCTTTTTCAAGTTCGAACAGATCTCCTTCGGTATTACGTAACGATCGCTTCCTTGAACGAGTATCACATTAAAAGCGGTGATTCCTACCTCGGAGCAAAAGTTATAACAAACTAGTTCTGATAACCGGATGAGTCGTGAAAAGTTCAGAAACGTCTCGGTTTCCTCGATTATCACCTCGTCCTCGATAGCAGTCGATTTACATGAGCTTTATTATAAACCGAGGTCATAGCGAATGACGACGCACTCGCCTGTATGGATAATATATGCGCGTAGAGAAACGAAAGTTAAAAATGGCTTTTTATACATTTTCGCCGTTGATTACTATATTTCGGATCCCTGGCGCGCTGTTGTTGCGTGTCGCCGCTCGACGACTATAATCCGTCATTATATCTAGCAATTTATCTGTCAGCGCGTGTCGAGCGTTTTCCTCGAGTGGAGTCTGCCATTTTAGCGAGTACTCGAGCCTCTCCTAGTATCGTCGTTAAAACGCCACGATAAGTTCTAAAAATACACCCTCGGCTCGCCCCCCCCCCCCCTTTCCCTTATCGAAACCGTATCCCGAAAGAAGACGCGGAAGCAATCATCGTATTGTTTAACGATCGTAACGTCAAAAATGGAAGCTTACCTCCAAGAGACGCCTCGATAGCAATAGTTGGACGGTAAATACGAGCCAACGCGCAAGCCTCTTCACCGCGAAGCCGCACTCGCGAGCAGACTGATACTGTCCGGCTTGGTGGGACTTGTCTTTGCGCTCGGCTCTGCTCCTCCCCACTATTCTCTCACATCCCCGCTCTCGTTATCCGTCTCTACACACACACGCGCGGAGGCGGCGATGTATAGGAGTGCGACGATTATCGGAGTATCATCTCATCCTCCGTGAGATGATTTTTCGAGAGACTCGCGTCGCTCGCCTAATGTCGATAATTCAGAGTCTCCGGCATTAGCATGTTTTCCCGCTGCGCGAATGCATGAGCCGCATTAGATAAGTCGCGAGGCGTGTGTATTTTAATAAATGCGCTGATACGGTTTATCGAGAAACCGGTTGTTGTATTGGCTTCGAATATTCGCGAATGAGTATTGTATGAATTAATGGCCGCGATGATTATGTAGTTTTTTATAAGCACGAAAACAAAACGTGAACATCATCACAGCTGTCTAGTTGTGATGCGGCAGTTTTAGATGCGGCGCACGTGTATAAGTAGATGTATAGCATCGATTACCGTCGCTATCTCGGTATAACAATCCTCCCCGCTTCTCGTAAATTAGCTGTCGATTCGCGCGATTAATCTCGCGTCGATATTGCACACAGCTCGCTCTGTTTTCGGGACTGCGGTGAGATTCGCACCGATTGACAACACATGCAGCTGTCTTGTTCGCAGATAATCTTGTTTTTGCGCCACATTAGCGAATTAATGACCGACCGTGTAATCGCGACCCGGTATGCGGAGGAGATTTCATGAAACGAGTACTGCACATTCCAAAAATATTCATATTCCGCGCGTGTGCGGATTTTAACCTTCGGCGCGCGAATAACAACGAACTTATTGCAATTTTCATTGAATTTAATCCGCTCTCGCTTCGCGCGTGTACACATCCGATCGCGTATAAAAAATAAATCACGTCGGGCGCACCTGTTGCTCAGCGTGCATTACATTGTGTCAGTCCTCTCGAATTTGCGCGCTTTTCTCGAAAAATAATTTTCCAGCTAGCGATGCACTCGCGTGTTTACGACGCGGAGGTGTATACCTATATATAGACGCTCGCACGGTGATAAGGAGAGATATAGAACCGGTGGCGTCCCCCCCGACTTGCCGAGTCACGATGACGCGATAGCGACTACTGCGCCGCACGAGTCGAGAGATTAACGCGCGCGTGTGTGTAGCGTCGCGGCGATATACATTAAAAAATTTTCAAAATCATCGCGTTCGGTAGCTGCCACGATCGGTTTCTAATGGGATGTTCGAATCGACGCGTGATTGCTTCGATGATGAAAGTTTCGGGCAGGAGAGAACTATTTATAAACAGAGATGATTCGGTGGTGAACGACGTTTATTAACTCAACAAACCCAGAGACGTCGTCGTCCCACGAAATTCGATAAACTGCGGGCTTACACGCAGTTATTCTAGATACACAACACGCACATACATTCGAGCACTTTGCAACACTCCACTAGTCGATGGGTATCGTTATTAGAATCACTAGAAGATGTAGTAGAACAGAACAGCGTAGACGACGACGGCCAGCCCGATGAAGACGGGGATGTAGGGGTTGGCCTCCTTCTTCGGCTCCTCGTACACCCAGTCGTCGTCGTCCACCGTCGGACCGGTACTCGCTGCCGCGACCGGTGAGGTCAGCTCGCCCTGGAGTGTGCCGATCTCGAAAGTGTCCTTCAGCTGTATGGCTTCCTGTCGAAAATCATTGCGAAAGTATGAGTAGGTCATGGGAGGAAAAGCTTAACCGATCGAAACGATTTCCGACCTGCGAGTGACCGATGTCGTCGAAGCACTTGGTAGCGTCTCCCCCGGCTAGATTCAGCAGCACCTCCTCACCGCCGGGATGTTCCTTGAGGAACTTGGTGACGTCGAAGACCTTGCCGTGAATCGCTATCCAGAGGTCGTCGGCGTTGTTGTGCCGCGAGACCTCCTCCGCCGAGTATTTTTGCGACATCTCGTATCTCTCTCGTTTCTGCAAAGGTTATCTCGGTTACAACGCACGCATGTGCTAACTTTGGCGATTTTTCGAAAACGAAAGTTGAAGATCCGTCGCGAAACTTTGTCGTATCGCGACTGCGCGCCGATCTTGACTTTGCGGTGAAAGTCGAGATTTTCCCGGAGACACGTGGGGGAACTAGTTTTGCAATTACAGCAATAATGACACAGCTCGGCTCCGAGTGAAAACGCGAATTTTCCCTTTGATTAGAGCCTCTCTCTCTCTACCTCTCTCTCTGATGGGATTATAATCGCGACGACATTATATTCAATATTGTATCAAGACTTACATGTCGGACGAGTCGGTTTTTACCCTGAAAAACTCCGAGGCACTGCGACGCTTGCGACCGGCAGCGGCCAACTGTGCTCCCGGTGAAATCGGACCTTACGATCGCGACGCGATAACTTTTCATGAAAATTCATCGATCCGCCTGTTTCTCTCATTTGCACAGAATGGGATACGTTGCTTGAGCTGCTCGTCGATTTAGATTCATGGAATTTCGTGAATACAGGATTAGACGTATAGTTTCTTCGTAGAAATTCGCAATGGAATTTCTCTGTTTGTTCCCGGCTCTAAGTCGAGTAATACGTAGTATTGAAAAATAAAAGAAATAGAACTTACTTTTTACCCCCGGTACCGCGAAGCGATTACGCCACCGAAAACAAAGGGAGGGAAAAAGAAACAAAAGCGAAGCAAGCACAAAGGGTAGACAGCGACAATTGCGGCGAGAACAGGTATATTTATAGGGATATATCCCCGAAGTGCGCGCGGCTAACCGTCGTTAAACACGCCATTCGTCCATCGCCGAGGCCGTTGACAATAGTTGCGCACTGTGCGCCGCCGACACTTGTGTGTCCGCAGCCTCGTTTTGTTTCACTTTCGCACATGAGCGAGGGAGTTATTTTAGGCCGCGAGCTTAATTTCGCTGATTGCGCTTATCCGTAAAGCTCGCTCGGGAGGGGAAATTATCGCTTCGCGGTGCAGCGGAGTCCTCGTTCTGCATGGATTTCTGAAATATGTATATTTTTCACTGTAAAATTGTGCCACGTTTGTACAAATGAGTAATGGTGTTTTCCCTTTGCTTGTTACAGAGAACGAAAAATGGAGCCAGGATCAAGATCTACTCGAACTGCTGTCCCCACAGTACGGACAGGCTCATCAGCGTCTGCGGAAAGTCCGAGACTGTCCTCGATTGCATTCGAGAGCTCATCAACACCATCAAGACCGTGAGTGTTATTCGATTTTTCGATGCGCATTTACGTCTATACACCGGCCTAACTACTCTCTTTTCGTTTCAGTCACCGTTGAAGGGCGTGAACAACCCTTACGATCCACGAAACTACGATGAATTCTACGCCGAGGAATACGGCGGCTACGGTGAAAACGGCCAACCCGCCGGGGGCGGTGGCGGTGGCGGCGGTGGCGGCCCCGGAGGCAAGCCTGGTGGCGGCTTTGGCGGAGGCCGAGGTGGTCCCCCTAATGCTCCTCCCGGTGGTGGTCCTGGAGGCCCCATGAACCGTGGAGGCAGACCTGACAACCGCGGAGGCGGTGGTACGTTCATTCCCCCAACTCCGTTCCTCCCAGGTGCTGTAGTTTTGCAAGCTTCTTTATCTGTTATTTTTATCTGCGGCTGCGCGTGCCTCTGGCCGATAAAACAACTGTGATGCTTTTCTCGGTCGGATGCGTTTAGAGAAGCGTTTTTTCGGGATATAGGGGCGACGACTGACAATATGTCGTTTTGTTGATTTGATTAACGTCTTTCTTTTGGATTCATTCGCTTTCCTAACTGTATCCCTGAAAAATCTCCTCTTTGTGATACGTTTGGGACACGTACAAATCGATGTTACTATACACAACAATGTTTAACGAATTTCGATTTGAAAAAATATACAAAAACAAATGAAGTACAGACACACGTCACGCAGAGCGCACAAAATTATCTCATGGACCAAGACCAACTACTCTTTGTACTAAACAATCATTTTTAATCTCTACAGGCGGACCTGACATGAACCGAGGTGGATTTGGAGGCCCAGGTATGGGTGGCGGTCGCGGAGGCGGCGGCGGTGGACGCGGAGGTGGAATGCCTGGTCCCGACCGTGGTTTCGGAGGTGGCGGCGGCGGCGGAGGCGGCAATCCCCGCGGAGGTATTGGCGGAGGTAACTTTGGCGGAGACCGCGGAGGCAACGGCGGCGGACCTGGCATGGGAGGCGGTGGCGGCGGTGGCTTCAATGGCAACCGCGGCGGACCTCCATACTCGGGTGGCGGCGGCGGTGGAGCTGGTGGCGGCGGAGGTGGCGGTGGCGGCGGAAACTACAATGGTAAGCTTTTCTTACTACTGAATACAACGGAACAGTGCCTCCGTGTTCGCAATATGCAAGAGAATGGATCATAATGCGCAACTGATTGCTTTACAGGTAACGGATGGGGAAGTGGCGGCGGCGGCGGCGGCGGCATGCAAGGCGGCGGCGGCAGCAGCAGCGGTGGTGGTGGCAGCGGCGGCGGTGGCGGCGGTGGCGGTGGAAACGCGAACGGACTCGGCGGAGGAGCCGGCGGCGGCAACGCCGGAATGGGAAATGCACCCATGAGCGGTGGCAATAACGCCGGCAGTCAGGGAGGTGCCGCTGGTGGCAATGCCACGAGCACCCAGGTCACCATTCCCAAAGACGTAAGTGACGAATTAATAATTCATACCGAACGTCCGACGAATTCGAATACATGGTTTACTTTGAAACTTATTAAGTTTAGAATTGATGCTTCAAACGCTCGCTTATACAGCAGCAAAGTTTAAATCAAGCTTATCTCTGAATTTGAATGTCATCTAGAGTGGAAAACTTTTTCCGACTCGCCGATGTTGCGCAGTCGAAGAAAATCCAAACGCTGGCGTGATGCAATTTAATCTAGAATTTTTTTTTTATTTCATAGCTCGCTGGAGCCATAATCGGCAAAGGTGGTGCGCGAATCCGCAAGATTAGATCGGACAGTGGCGCAGGCATAACCATAGACCTGCCGCTGCCTGGCAGCAACGACCGCATCATCACCATCACTGGCATGCCTGATCAGATACAGATGGCTCAGTTCCTCTTGCAACAAAGGTAAATAACACGAGCACCGAGCATATTGTACCGCAAGGCGACAATGCTTTGCCGCTTCTTTTTTATTATTCATGCATTTCTTTCTACTTTTTCTACTTGACTCCTCTTTGAGATGCTATTTCCGTTTTTTCGAGACTTCTTTCTGACAATGAAAAAATGCGTTACTCTTTGGTTCTTGGATCGTTTGTTTATGGCTGCATACGTATCGATAAGTGCGTCATCCTAGAATATTCGTGATATTTTTGGAACATTTGTATTATTGAAATTTTGTGTTCTTAATTCGCTTGTGATAACTAGATGCTTGTGTATTTAAATATGTATTTTGTAATTTGTACTGCGAGTCCATTGGTTTTATGTGTAATTCTTATTGCGATCAATATCGACAGTAATATATACGGCCATAGCCACGCATTAAAGCAAAATGGATCGAATGGAAATAATTTAACTATAAGATACGTAAATTTCGCAGTCATTCAAGAAACTAAATAATTGATGTATGAATGAATGAGCTGTAAGAATATGTACATTAACAAAACATGTCATGTTTATTTTAACATAATCTGCTTTACTTTAACCTGCAAAAACAATTGTGCTTGAAATTCCATTAGAGTATTAATTTAATGCATCGACAAACATTTTTGAGACATTGTATGTGTACTAACTGGAATATGTTAAATGAGGAACAAAGATTAACAAGGCTCAGTAACTTCAAGAAATGATTACTTCAACTAGCTGAGCTTAATTTTCGATTCTCATTATTTATCAAACTCATATCATAAAACTAACAATTTAACAAAGGACTAACTGCCTGTATACAGTGCTTGTGAGTGGAGAAAAATGAGAAAGTAAGAAGAATTGGCTTCTTATCCTGGGGTTCGTCGTTCGGAGTTACTGAAACCGAAAAGAAAAATCTGAGCGTCGTTGTATGGAAGACTAGTGATTTTGTTGTTCTACTTAAGATGTAACAAGGAATCACTAATCATCCTACAAAGACGCTCGCGATCGTCATACACTCGCCTACTACCAGTCCTGCTTGCCTTGGATAAACTAACCAACAACATGCTCCTGTTTTGTGAAAAACGCCATCGAAAATCGTCGCTACTAATAACGCTATAGACTAATTATTTTGCGATGAATGCATCACTTCAGAACATCATGTTTGATTAATTCATCATATTCATATAAAAGTTGAACGTAATGCCATATTTCATTCTCTATAGATATAGTATAAATATTAACGTATCGACTGGCATCATATCATAAATGGTGTGAAGTAATGATTATCGACGATAAATGACTATTAATACTAAGATAAGTTGGTATTATTGAATAGGGAAAAATACATGAAAGTTAAAAAAAAAATAACAAAAAGAATGATTGAGCCGCAAACAAAGAATTACGCAGTTTTTTATTGGTATTAACTATTATCCAATATATATAGATATTATTTAACCTGGATATTTTTTTGATTGCAGTGTACATGAAAATGCTGATCTTCCTTATTAAGTATCTCAGAGGAGTATAAAGGGGGGAGCCAAAGATGCGTTTGTAATTTTTTTTAAGAAATCTACCTTGGAATATAACAAGCGTTAAAACTGAAGAAAAATGAGCAACAGCGAAATAAAGGAATCCATACTGAGCAACATATTCGAGTAGATACAACAACATTATGACGTATATGTAGTGCGAACTGCATCGCACGAATCGTTCTTCGAAGAAGACAAACAAAAAGCAGTAAAAAGGGAACATATTTTTTCAACGACCGAAAATTTTTCACATCGCCATCCGTAGCTTAAACGCATTGTATCGATCGTACGGCTATCCCGATTCATTGTTTTGCTTATTCATTTCGGTTCGTTCGATGCAACGAGTGGTTTCAAAAAATAGTGTGTACGCATGTCGCGCTTCGCGTGCCAAATCGCCTAATAATCAATATAACATTCGCTCTTAATTTGTGTGCATTTTTTTACGAATTACTAATGTAATAACATTGTGAAATTGGTCATACGTTTCTAACTTACGTTTTTTAAGCAACAAATGAGGCTGATATTTGTTTATTCGATTTATTGATCTAAGGAAAAAAAATTGTAAATTTTATAAGTTCCTTTTAATTACGTATTTAATTTTGTATTTGTCCCCCTGTACATTGAAAGACCTTTGAAACGATATACAAAAGCTGTAAATAGCTCCGATGAGAGTCACGCTTTTACGTATAAATTTTGAAACTACTCGGCGTATTTTGCATCGTGCTACTGTATCTTTCCTGTCTGATGCACGTGAACTTTGCGCTCATAACTATTTGAGTATAATGGCATAAATCCGCTCTCAATTCGCAATTTTTATGGAACTAATGGTTGATAAACTGCGAGCTGTTTCAGATGAAAGTACACAGAGACACCATTTATGCATACTTGTTTTGCGCTGAAAAAGAAATCAACTAAAAATTAATATTAAAAAGTACGGAGAAAGAGAGAGCGTTGCAGGGAAACTTTGTAAATAAGCAATAAAGCGACCCTTTCTTTCACGTTTTACAAACATCTACACTTTGACTGCTGACTGCACCATAGTGCATGTTCATTTATTATTACGATTTAATGATTAATGATTATGAATAGTTAGCAGAACGTAACCCTTCCCAGACTCTTAAAGCGGGATTTGCCTATATGACCTGTTTTAGCGAACTTTTTATATTATTTTGATGACGTTTGCCTTCTTTGCATGTGTGCAGCCTTACCACAAAACCTTTAGACTTACCTGGATTCCATCTAGCTAACATTAAACATTAAAACTAAATGTTAATAATATAAGTGTCAGTGGAACAGGAATGTGCGGAAATCCTTTAAGCTAATATACCAGAAATAAAATCTTCTATCTGTAGAAATATATTAGAATCGTTAGTACAGTAAGTGGCCCTAATGAAAATAAAGAATAATAAACAAAGAAAATCAACTCTACAATTTTAAGGAAAATAAAAGCAAAAGATGTAAAGTGAAAATCAAGCGTAAAACGTCAGCTACGCTATATTAAGAAAAAACGAACGGAGAATAAAAACAGAGATCTATCACAAAAATTATAATTCAGCGTGTATCAGTCCTTAGAACGCGTCGTTTTAACGTGGCATTTATATAATTATTCTTATTTTCATTTTGTTTCTCGCTAGCTCACAAGAAGAAGGCATGTTTCTTCAAGTCAGCGAGAGTACCCCTTTTTTATAAATAATATATATAATTATTATAAAAACCTTCAGATTTAAACAGTGACTGCAGTTCATAAGTTCTAAAGAAAAGTAACGAATAAACAAGTCTCCCCACCCCAGATTAATTGTCACGCGTATATATTTAAAAAAATATATATATGGAATCGTGTACACCTCCCTCCCCGAAAAAAAAAACTTCGGAAACAGTCCATTTATGAATGATTTATAAGCGACCTCAGGGCGAACGTAAGGGCATTTTTCCGTAAAATAGCTAGGAGATAACATAATTTTAGTTTGTGACTTTTGCTTTATGTACAACCCCTCTCCTTTTTTGTTATTACTATTACGTTTAATGAAAAAAAAAAAAAAAAAGATAAAGATAACGAAACAAAGAACTCGAAATCACTCACTCGCACACGTGCAAGGCATATTTTTGGAGAGAATCGCCCGCTGTTAAAACACACTTATTTTTATACTGTTTATTATTACATTCGGCGATTCGACGGGCGATCATCGACCAAGCAATGAAATAGCAAAAAATAAAAATAATACAAAGTGCATAAAATAAGAGCGACAAAAAAGTATGATAAAAGAAGTACATTTTTTAAAGAAATTGATTTATTATAGTAGCGAGTGATTGGACGAAAAAGAGAGAAAATAAAAGTATAAAACATGATGAAAGAGAGTGCGTGAGTGCGCGAGACGTTAATTATATTACGTAGAAAGTTTGCGGAAAAAGTATAATGAAGATCGGCGAAGGGAGGGAGGATCTTCTTTTTTGTAGGACGATGTCTTTAAAACGGTGGACATTGCCTTGTAACACGTTTGTGTAATATAAGATATACTGTTTACAATTCATTTGTATTGAATACTTTTTATTTGTCAAATAAACTTAGTACAAACGACTCTCAATTGCGAACGTGTAAGATTTTTATTATCCTTCTCTTCCATCCTAACTTTGTCCACCAAATTTTTCAACTTGTATTATAATACTTTGACTGTAAAAATATTCAAGTATATTATGGTCTATACATTTAAATAATTTGTTTTTCCATCTTTTCCTATTTCGTATTTATCGCTAATATTTAGTTTGTTAATTATCCTGAGCCTTAACTGTTGGAATAACGAAACACTATTTCCTTGTATTTACGGTATTTATCGTCATACTTTTTTTTTTTTTTGTTGAAAAACTTTCAATAAAGTGAGTAATATAATTTTTGACAATTGAAACCTTAATGGCTCTAAATTTTATATTATACATTTCAAAGATTTTAACCAAAAATTTTTAAGGATTTTAAACACTTCTAGAGTGTGAATCGTGAAAACGAATTTTATTCAGATTTTGCAGCTATTTAGCAGATTATTATTCATTTTGGCCGATATAAGGATTTGGAATTAAGGCTGAAATAACATAAGAGTAAGAATCAAGATTTACTTTTTCATTCAAACAACGACATGAACCAGGTAAGAAAAGGTAGAAAAGGTTCATAGCTAGCGACGAGCTGTGTGATTCTGTTGGCTCTTAATTGTCACATCTTATCGTATAAACTCTGCCCTCGCATGTTCTTCACAAAGCATCACGTGATATATTATTGAGTTCTCGTGGTTGTTGCCCTCCTCGGTCTATCTCATCATGTGGCGTTCTGATGATGATGGTCCGAAACTTTGAATTTGCGGCTAAGCGTTGAACCTAAGCGTAAGATCTGATACGCGACCTTCTGAAGTTGTCTTAAAGGACTTACTGGAAATGAGGGTAGATTCCGGCTAGCACAAAACCTTCTAGCTCAATAATGATGCAGAGAAGAAGCTTGTAATAGACGATTTTTTTCTTTACGCATTTATGAGTAAACAATGTGGGCTTCTTGACGTGGTTGCTCTAAGCTCGTAACACGAGGCGCAGGGACCATCGACTTACAGGTGGGACCCGGACAGAAAAACTTGGCCAACTATGAGAGTGTTTGCGGCCAGATATTATCATCATCGATTAAGACTGCCCAGATTCCACCTGAAAAGTCATATAGCAAATTCGTGTATTAATCGGCGTTCAACGATGAATCGGCAAAGAGCTTTCTACCTGCAGCATCATTGCGGACTAGTGAATCCGTCGATCGGCAAACTCACAGAAGTAATTGACTCCAATGCTGGACTTCCTCCGAAATATTTCTTTTGGTGTAGGATTTCGGTAAAATGTATGAATTTTCGGCACATAGATAAATACTCCATGCATGGGTGTGTTAATGTGCATTGTGTATTTAGATTAGATTTATAAGAATAACTGTACGTTTGTTTAAAAACTGTTTACTAGTAATTTCGGTAGTATTTATGCGCAAAGAGAAATTACATTTATAGAAAAAAAAGTTCGAAAATATTCGTAAAAAAATTGTTATCACACAGTCCTGGTAAAAAAGAGTCTGCAGGAATTCTTGCTGAGGAAACTGAGGAAAAATCATTAAGAAATCAAGACTCTGATGCAGATATGTATTTGCAGAAATCTCAGCAGCGATTCTTGCAAATTTGTCTCGGAAGATTCTTGCACACTTTTTTATAGCAAGCGTTGTGTACTGTTTATTTCTGTTTGCCTATAGTGCCTTTCTGCTTGAATTCGCTGAAATTCACTATATTTTATGAAATAATAGCTAGAAATGTTTCGAATGCTTTAAAAAAAAAATACTTAGGAGAAGAAAAACGTTGTATCCATTTTTTTTACCTCAAGGCTGGATTGATTAGGCGGCGCAGACTTTTTGGAAAATTTGATTTCGAGAGCTATCGACGTTCTTCTATCGTAGAATCGAAGTAATATAGACGCATCTAGACGATTTGGACGTTTGCAATTTCTCGAGATATATCATTCAATGCCCATCTCCAGCATAATATATGACTGAAGTTTTATGTGTATGATAAGTAGAAAAATACAACAAGCAATAATAGAGTATATACTATGAATCAGTGTCAAAAGCTATATTAGGTACAGTAATAAACTTGGATTTGGGCAGTGATGAAAAGTGTAAATAATATATTTAAAAATAACATCTCTAATCAGACATAAACATACGAATAACTCTGGAGAGATTCCATACAAATAAAATGCCTAAACCCACCTACCCCACGCGGCGAGTTACAAATAGACTTTTACAAATCCTAAACCTTCGACCTACCTGCCTTAAGGGGGTCTGAAAGTCAATTCAAATCTAGATTTCGCGCCACAAA
>QLSS01000100.1:7392-40085 GCA_024372645.1 Trichomalopsis sarcophagae
AGGTGCTACCCATCTTTTCTACATATCGTATGTCCAAAAGCATGTAAAAAACTTGGTCTGGTGCTTGTGTCCTTAAAATTATAAAAGCTCGATTTTCCGACTGGAAAGTGCCCGAATTTTCGTAGAATGACACACACACACACATACCGAGATCGACCGTTAAAATTTGTTTTCTTCTGCAATCCGCGGTAAATATGTTCTAAGAAGTGTTTCCAATGCACCTGAATTTTTTCAGATTTTTAAATTACTTTTTGTCAAAATAGCTTCGAGCCAAAGATGTCAATTTTGGAAATTTTCTGGTTTTTATCATGATTTAATTAATTCATAGCTCCTCCAGCGAAGCATTTTTCACAAATAACATACATATACTTTTTTGTCAAATTTTCTCAGCTTTTCTTTAAAAATACTTTTATAGTCACACGCACACACATACACACATATATATATACACATAACTTTTAGGAGATTATGTGGCTGAAATCTATTGCCATAAATAAGATAATAATTTTTTTTTGCTTTAGATTAAAGGATACGTATAAGGTTTAAATTACGATTTTTCGCAAGAACATCAAGTCTTATACTCTTCTCAAAGGTATGTAGGTATGTTAGCATGATTTAGTTGATATCTTTATTTTTCACAAAAAAACCAAGGTCTTTCCAATTCTGAAACTTTACCTTTCCACTATAAAAAGGCATCACTATGAATATTTTGGTGTTGATCCGGGTGATCGAACTTCCTGAATTTTTGATTTTAAGATTTAAATTGCAGATAAGTCAGTTAAAACATATATATATATATATATATATATATATATATATATATATATATATATATTTATATATGACTATGCAAGTATTCTTAATGAAAAGCTGAGAAAATTTGACAAAAAAAGTATATGTATGTTATTTGTGAAAAATGCTTTCCGGAGGAGCTATGAATTAATTAAATCATGATAAAAACCAGAAAATTTCCAAAATTGATATCTTTGGCTCAAAGCCATTTTGGAAAAAAGTAATTTAAAAATCTGAAAAAATTCAGGTGTATTATAAATACCCTTAAGAACATATTTACCGCTGGTTGCAGAAGAAAAAAAATTTTAACAGTCGATCTCGCAGAGAACCACATATATATATATATATATATATTCAGGTATAGGTTAATATACTGAAAAAAATAACACCACATATAAAATGTACTTTCGATGCTGTCTCCTATACAATGTTTCACAAAATCCCAATACCATAATTCTTATTTTGTCATTCCGAATTAGGATTAATTTTTTTTTCGACTTAGTTATACGTAAGCGTTTATTCGCCAAGTCCTCAATTTTATGTTTATATGTATAAGAAAGTGGCGTAACGTGGTAGTATATCTTATTACATAATCATGCTGTTGATATAAACTTTATTTAAAAAACTGATGAGAAGTTATATTTTATAAATTGACCGATGGAAACGAGATTAACCCTTGGAATAGTTTATCCCATCAATATCTTCTCCTCTTGTACAATATTTAAGTCTACGTGCCATGAGGCTGGAGATTCATCACCTCGCAGGTAATTTTTTGATTCACTTTACGACGGCCTGAGGCAGATTTATTTCACAACCTACTATCTTATTCAAAATTATTTGTTATACGAGAAGAGGCCATAGGTTGTTTTTTCGTTTTTAGCGTCTTAAAATTCATATTTTGAAGGAAAAAAATTATATAGAGGTTGAATTTTATACCGGAAACAGCACAGTCGACATTGCGCGCATGCTAATAAATGGACGAATTTTTCGCAGACTTTTACCGGAAACAAAGCGTATTGATTTTTGCTGTAGCGCACACAGAGTCGTTTTCTCTTTCTATGTTTCCCTTCTCACTATATCTGCGTTTGAAAATACGGGAGAATTCGATGACAGGAAAATGCAATTTCCGATATTCTGGAAAAGACCATTTGCCGATAAAATAAGAAAGATAGCGAGATGATGCAGGTGGCAAAGCTTGAAGAAGAATGAAACAAAGAGGGGTGTGACGAAGACAGCAACGCAAGAACTAAGAGATCGGAAAAAGCAAGGGAGTAGGTTGTATAAAAAATAGAAAAACCCGAAGTAGACTCAGAAAAGCTGCCGCTGCGTGAATTATTCGGAGCGAGGCGTCACCTTTGCGTCTATAACGTTCGGCAGAACTCGTGACGGGACTGGGAATCGTCTGCGTCGGTCATTTCTCTCCAACCCCAGTCCCCTTTAGTATTCGCGCTCGTTTCGCAGCACCGCAATATAGCAGTATACGCCGGGCATAGAGGCCACGGGGGCGATGCTATCGCGACGGCAGCGGCCGAATATGAGACGTCGCGCTTGCCGCCTAGCTATGATAAACTAGTTGCGAGAACCACGACGCTGAAAACCACACCACATACGACGGGCTGCTCCTGCAATTTTTGCTCCTTTTCGCAGTCGCAATTACGTTATTTATTTGCCACATAAAGTAACACTTTCTCACATTTATTATCTGCTGAATAAAGCCAGGCCAAAAATGTTACCAAAAAAATAATGTTTGAGCTTTATATGTATCGAAAATGTTATTTTCGTCGTAGATGTTAACAAAACTAGCTCAGATAAAATATGTAGATGGTTGTAAAATACTTGGCATAACAGGAAACATTTTTTGATATTAAAATGTACGAAATGCATTTTCAAGAATATTATCCGTAAAAACAATGTGCACACTACTGTCACATAATATATGACGTGAATTTCAACGTTTCGGAGCTTACAAAACATATTGAGAAAGAGAGAAAAATGATACTGGGTTCCGAAATGGAAGCATGTAGAAAGTGTTTTAGTTCAAATAGTGCTACACATTTATCATCAAAATTTTCGTCGTATTTATAAACGACAATAAACTGTATAATTCCAACATAATTATGTCTTATGTCTAATTCAACCAAAAAAGTTGTTTTAACTGTATAAGGTATATCGTCGTCGGTATATTATCTATAAGTATCTCATATAGTGTATTGAACTGATAAAGCAGTCCTGTCACGGTCGCCAAAATGTTCTCTCAAATAATAACGACTTTTCATCTGGATTTGATTTATTAAGTCAACTTTTACAACGATTAGGTATAGGTCTGCTCGCTTCGAAGTTTTTTTTTTCAATTCGCCGAAAACAAAATGAAAAACTAAACTTTGCCGTTATTGCCATAGCAATCAGACGCTCAAATTTTGGAACGATTCTCTCGCATGGTCCTATGTCCACATGACGCAGTATTTTTAACTCAATTAGTAAAATCAAAATGCGGCCCCGATAAAACAAGATTCTCGTGCTCGCGACCATCAAAACACAGAGCCCAAGACTACTTCTCTTTGCTCCATCGTTTTGGGAGAAAATCGTCCTTGAAATTATAAATTTACAAGAAACGAGTAGATTTACAATTTTATTAACATATTATACTGAACAGGTATGCTGCGTATTTGCGACAGCTTTTTTTTTCTTTTTTAAATGGCATTTCAAACTCGAAAGTTCATCGCCTCATCTACGCAAGCCTTCCACGTATCTCTATTTTGTGCCAACCCCATCCATTGCGCACCCTCCCTCCCGATTTCAGTTAAGTCCGTTTTTACGTTGTCCCCCCACCTGCGCCTAGGTATACCTAGAGGTCGCGGTGTGCTTGGCTTTCCTTTCATTATACGCGCTGCCGTGCGATCGTCTCCCATTCTTGCCACGTGCCCTGCCCATCTTAGTCTACGCGATTTAATTATTCTGTTTATATTCGGTGACGAGTATAAATTGTGTAACTCGTCATTGTGCAACTTCCTCCACTCCCCGGTTTCTTCATCTTTCTTTGGCCCGTATATTTTCCGCAGAACCTTATTTTTGAACACCCTAAAACGGTTTTCTTCCGCTTTAGTTAGTCATTATTATAGTCCTATATATCCTTACTTTTACATTTCTAGACAGCAGTTTTCTTTGCTTCTACTTCTTTGTAGGTCGGTTCTTCCATATGGAGTTCAGCAGTGTGGATTTCATCTCCCGTTTCCTCGCAGTTTTCATGTACGTTTAGTAACTTATGAAAATATCCTTTCCATAGGTTTAGCTTTTCTTTTTAACCAGTACTTTGTTCGCGGCCTCTTTTACTGTTTTTTCGATGTCCCCCCATAAGCTATTCGGTTCGTCATTCCCCTCCGGCGATGTGTTTGTTTCTTCAAGTGCCTGAAACCTGTTATTAATTTCTGTTTGGTACCTAATTCGCTCTGTTATATCTTGTAGCTTCTCAATATCGTAGCTTTCTACCTTGCTTGTTCGCTTACTATTTTGATTTGCTACTAATCTAGCTCTTAATTTGGCTACTACTAGGAAGTGGTCCGAGTCGCTATCTGCCCCTCTATAAGCCCTTACCTCGAGAACGTTAGTATGACATCTTTTTTCAATGAGGAAATGATCAATTTTGTTCTGTGTGGCCCCATCCGGCGATGTCCACGTTGCCTTATGTATGTCCTTGTGCTTAAGACACGTAGTTTTGATTATAAGATCTTTTGCCGCCGCGAAATTTATGACCCTAATACCGTTATCATTGCTGGCTTCGTGCAGGCTTTCCTTCCCTATAGTAGGCCTAAACATTTCCTTCCTACCTATTTTAGCATTGAAATCACCTAATACTATTCTTGTGTTGTAAGACGCGAACTGGTCGATTACCTGCTCTAAAATTTCGTAATAGAGATCCTTAGCTTCTTCTTCTTTGTCCTCCGTAGGACAGTGTACATTAATAAATACATGTCTATACCATTCACCTTCGATAATGATGTACGAGAGCCTATCATTAACGGATTTGAAACTTTTAACCGAATGTATGATGCTTTTGCTTACGAGAAATCCGGTGCCTAGAGATCCCCCGCTGCCTGCGCCATACAGGTACGTGAAGTTACCCGATGCTAGTACTCCGCAATCTGGCAACCGCGATTCTGTATTGCTACCAAATCTATACTGTACCTATCAGCTTCCTTTACGAGTTCTTTAAACGCGCCTGCTCTGTATAGACTGCGAACATTCCAAATTCCGACCCTTAAGTACCTTTTGGTTTGGTTTTGATTTTTTTGAGCCATGATAGTATGTTAAACCCGCGCGCATTGGATCCTGTTCCGATCGCAGGTGAGTCCACCGTTCTAGAGGTGATAACCCCCATACCCCTCTAGAACTAAGTATGAGAGCTTTCCGACTTTGACGAGGACAGTGTCAACTAGTCGTCAGACACACAGCACACTACGGTTTCATTCTCGCATCCTAGCGCCCCCCCCCCCCTGCAAGGCAGCACGCCTTCGCTGGCATCGCTACCGTGTAAGACCAGGTGACAAATCATTCTACACGTCCCCTTTCGGGGCAGTTGTCATCGCTCCCGCATCCTCCTAGGCAGTAGGATTTTTGTTCATTTTTGTAATGTGTGATGAAAAAAATAGATTAAGAAATAAGAGATAATGTAAAGTGTTTTTTGTTGTGGTGCTTGCGTAGTGTTTCTAGATGAATGCGTTCGTCAGTGTGGGCTCATCACACCCACGCCTGTTTCTATCGGCTGTCCGCGGTTGCTTATTCAATTTATTCGCAGCTAACCTCTTTCTCAGGGGCTGTTCCTCTATCAGCAACCTGAGGACGCGCTGTGTAGTGATGATAGGCACCCACCCGTCCGATCTGGACGACAACGGGTAGCGGCATTATAACAGGATTTGCGACAGCTAACTTAGTAAAAATATATTTTCGATCTTATTGCTCTTGCGATTGTTTATTTTATTCATGATAAGTTATTTGAATTATTGTTTATATTCTTGCATCATATTTTTAATTTTGTATACGCGATCAATTTTCAACTGCCATAAATGCATATACTTCTAAAGCGAATGAGTAATAGTCACTACTAGTGTTTGAAGTTAGGAAGAAAAGTGTGTGTTCAAACGACATTTGTTCGGAATAAACAATGTGCGGGCAAGGAAGAGAGAAAAGGAGACTGGAAGATAGAGAGATTTGCTCGGAGATTTGACGGCCGTATTAGAAAAAAAGAGAGCGCGCGAGTGTGTAGAATGGAAAAAAAACGATTCGGACGAAACCATAGTTCAAGCCGTTTTCTCTACACGGTTTATTTCAAGAGTTCGATCATCGCGCTCTGCCGCACAATCATAGTGCCAGTCGTACAAACAAAACCGGACGAGGGAAACGCGTGCACCCGATGATACCGACTATTTCCGACTGTCCGGTCGCATACGTTGTCAGCGATTTCATGCTGCTTTTTCTTCTCATATGATTTTTTCTCGATTCACGGCGGAATACCACTGCAAAAACATCTGACGGTTCATCATTCGCTGAATGCAGTACAGCCCGTTTATATATTCCTCGTAAAGCCGCGTGGGGATGATTAATGCGAGACTTGAACCCCGTGCCGCGCTTGGGGAAAATTGAGCTCGGCGCACACCACGCTCTTATTTTGCAATTTTCTGCTTTTCCTTTGTACTGCGTACAGTTTTGCCGATGCAATTACGCCGCGTCCGGAGCGACGCTTTCCGTAATTTCGAATTAAGCGAATTTAAGCAATTTTCGAGTTTAGAAACAATGAGACGCTGCATTACTGCGAGATTATTTCAAAGGATGCATAAGTAATCTTTACGATTCTCGTTAATCTCATTTGAATAATATATCTGTTTCTGTAGTGAGAGCAGCAATTCATCGAACTGAGATAAAATTTTCAGAAAATAAGTACACGAAATTCATCAATGATTCAATTCACAAGCAATTAATTTTTTCTTTTAATTTTACGTGTCGAATTTCAGAGTTATCAAGTGACGTGGTGCAAAAGGCTTTAAATCTCTGTTTCATCTGTTCGAGTGAATGGTTTTATATTGCTCGCAGCTCTTGAAAGGATATTGGATCTAGTTCAATTCGAGATTTTCAGTTATGCCGTTCGAATTTGCCCACATTCGCAGATTTTCACGTATGTGTACATACACAGGGACACACTTATATAAACGACGAAAAGTAGAAAAGCTCGGGGAACGAGTGCGAAACCTTCTGGAAAATGGATTTACACATGTGTGTCACTGACACAGGGTCTCAATGTGTGAGTACCGTGGCGAGTGCGGCGCGACGAGGGTGAAGTAGAAAAATCTACTTTCAAGGCGGCTAGTTCATCGTTGAACAAGATTACATCTTTTTTCTTTTAGCTACCACTTGCGAATCATTAATTGAATGCTGGTTCTGTGAGAAATGTGGCAACATTTATCTGTGTAAATGAATATGCTTGGTTGTAACAGCGCAGTACAGGTGCAGGTTGCCTCAAAATCGAAGATGAACAAATTGTTCCTGACTATCCTGCATAGATACGCCCTATCGATACCTAACTATATTTTTTTCATTATAAAAATTAGCCTATCGCCCGCTTATAGCACTAGTTCGCCACTACTATGAATTTCTTGACTGAGCAGTATGCTATTATTCATATTATCTTATGTATTTATTGATATAAAAATTTATATGACGATTCTACAATGCCATCCCTTTCACATTTGTCGCAAAACAAATAAGAATCAAGAAAATGCAGTCAGCTAAACCGAAAACTAAAAGCACATATTCTCACAGAACTGTTTGGACCGTCGCAAAATAATACAAGTGTCGGGTATATACTGCTGATTGCGAGAGAGAAAATTCAATTTCTTGCCCTACCAACGGAGACTCCGAGGCAGGGTCAGAGCGGCTCATGGAAAACTCTATTTTGTAAGAATTGACTGACTTTATTACGAATAAACGAGGCTATTCACATGATTTTTCAGTGCACAGGTGAGACGATCAGTTTTGATTTTTATGATTACAAAATAATAACAATTGATAACTTTAATACACCTCTGTCAACATGTACCCAAAAAACTACTATAAAATCGATTAAAATAATTTGAATTTTTTCGCATCATTAGATTTTCCCAGACCAAGTTTCTCCATTCCGTTAGTTTCTATCGTATTTTGCATAATTAGTAACTCAAAGTTTCGAATGCAAAATTCTGCACTGAAAGTTTGTCATTTAAAATTAAATTCTCTAACCATGGACGAAAATTATTAAAAATAATATAACCCATAACCCGTGATGTATATATTTTAGGCACATCGTATAATCGCCAAAAAAGGTACTCAAAATTTGTTTGAATTACAAATGTTTTTATAAATATAAGATTTTATAATCAGAATTCATTTATTATTCAAGTTTATTTTAAAACAATATGATTAATTTTATTTTGTACTATTTGAAAAAAGCCGTATAACTTTCGCAGTATAAAACGATACATCGACATTATATATCTTTCGTATCGCCTTCAATGGCCATTCAAACTTTTTACAATTGTCGAATAAGCTACGTTCTTTTGAATATTAGAAAAGTTAAACGAGGACTTCCGAATCTTTAATAATATCTGAAAAGAAACTTAAATTTTCTATAAAATTTTAGTCATGAGTTTTCTTACTTCTTCATCAATTACAATTGATTCGCTACTTTTCAACATTTAATCAATGTGTAAATTCCACAGCATTAAGATATAATGCGACTAGAACGACTTTATATGGTATAATTCCTTCTGCCTCTTGACTTACATCAGCCGATCAATCATTAAAAGTGTTAATAGTCTTATCCAACTTGTTTATTTCCTGAGTAGTGTGCGAACCATCTACCTCGTCTCGGATTGGGATTCAAGATCAAAATACACTTGCTAGCTGCAAGCTTCAGTAGGCAGAGAGACAGAGCAAGAGACAGGGGGAGAGAGCAAATTGAAATAGGACTTTAATCTGCAATTTAAGTTTGCCGAGCGTTTCTCGCATACAGGCGTGGCGGCGGTCCTTTGCCTCCGTTGCACGCTCGACTCCTCTGCCGTCGACCCACGCTTGTATTGATTTTGCAGCTGGTCCCGCGATGCCCGTTTACTCTTGCAAATGCCAGAGTGCAGTTCAGAGGCAAAACTGAAGAATGATAACACTCTTCACTTCGTGAAAATTTTTATCATCGACGTCTCGTAAACAACGTGATATTTTGAGTTTGTTGATGGGTGATTAATGATTAATGAATTAACTTTCAGTTTTGAATAGTTTTGACCGACAATGGCTATGTTATTAAAAGAATAAAATGAATGTACCTTATTGATCCAGTATAATATCCTATCTATTTTCAATTATTTCTTTTTTAAAATATAAGATTTTTATACATGATGGAGGATAATTTTACAGATACTTTTACCAAAAAACAATGTGGGTTTTCATTGTGGTACAGAGGCAATAAGTACACGAAATTCATCGATGATTCAATTCACAAGCAATTAATTTTTTCTTTTAATTTTACGTGTTGAATTTCAGAGTTATCAAGTGACGTGGTGCAAAAGGCTTTAAATCTCTGTTTCATTACTCACCTCTTGAAAGGATAACTTAGTGTCTGGTACTTTATGCTTACTAGCGTCAGTAAATTTGAGCCAATGTCCAAAGGGTCAATTTAAATCGTTAATTGGAAATGCTTATCGACATTGGGCCACGTTGCCCCGTACTATCCACGGGAGATTGTTCAACTGAAAGCATGGTGCAAAGATAGAAAGGAATTAAAGGGAGAGAACGAAAGTAGGATTCTCGTTCTAATTAGGAAATTCCTGGTCACACGCTGCAGCATTCAATGGCCGACGCTTCATTAGCACTCAATTAATCAACATAGAACAGTTATATTTGATGTAGTGGCATCAATATACAGTTAAATAAATCCCTGACCGTATTTTGAATGATGATGTATATAAAGGACATGTGTTTGTTTGTGTTTAAAAATGAAATCGATGAATTTATGAAAACCTTTTTAAAGGTAAAGTGTTGGCGAGTGAATTCTTTCTCAATGCCGCTCTTTAGAAAATTAAAAAGTAAGTGGTTGAATTGCTTGAACTTTCTGCAAAATACCCAAATATTGCTTTCAATATGCTCTTTAAAGAAAAGAAAGTTATATCAAATACCCATTCACATGTTGCATCGTCCCACGAGATGTAACATACTTCTGTAGTATCGTCGGATGTTAGGGTATATTTCGTCGAGGTTTCGCAATCTGCTTGAAACACCAATAAAAGACTTCAAGAGGGAATACAATGAATTTTCAAAAGTTTTCAAAACATTCATAAGTTATAATAACAACTTTGCGTTACCTTCACAAATGGTAATAATTTTTATAATTAATGTGTAATTCACAATCTTCAGATAGGTCAAAATTTCTCACGATTGATCACAAGTGACGCTAAAAACAAATTTTCATTTTTCGTCCCTTTTCTTCACTTCGTTTTTTCTCCTTCCCTTTACACCCACCCCCCTCTCTCTCTCCTCTTAGCTACCGTCCGGGTTTGCTCTCTCGAGCTGCATCGCGCGCGGTATATCCTTTTTATTTTGCTACTACCGCGTTCCGGACCATCTAGCTGAAACCATAAAACGTGGTGCCACCGCCGCTGCCAGGCAACAGCTCCTGCACAAACGTGTCGTTTTACAATAGCGTTAGTCCCTGCTATTCTTCTCCTTCTCCCTCTCTATTCTTCTTTCATTCTACGAACTCTCAGTTACTCCTCTCTCTCCCCCCCTCTCTCTCCCTCTCTTTTACTTGTTTCTTTTATTTCATCTCCATCCTTCTCCGCTGGTTGCTGCAGCTCTCGGCTTTTCAGCCAGCAGCGGCACTCCCTGAGCCCGGTCATCTCACACGGGAGCCGTAAAGTCCAAAGCGCAAATAGCGAGATATTCGAAGCATGTACGCTCGGCGCTGCTAGTGCTGCTGCCGCCACCACTACTGCTGCCCAGCTGCTGAGCTGAACTTGTAGTTAACCCCAAATCTAGATCACGCGATATTTATACTTCCCTCCTTTTCTGTTCTTTTTCTTCGCGCTTCTTTCTTCATCACTTTCTGCTTTTATTGTTATATAGGGCAATGAAAATTTAGATTCCGTGATGATCAAGTACGAACATCCATCCATTAATCAGTGATGTGATTATACGCATAAACCATGATTTTAGAGTTCGAAAGTTCTAATACTTGCCAAGGCTTGTGAGATAGAGTCGAGCTGATTAAAGCTGTAATACATATAAGTAGTGCATTATTCCTGTTCACATCGACACAGAATCGTATGTTACGTATAATTGAACAGCAAATCTACGTGATCCGGAGTAATAAAGAGTTATGGGAGCCGATAATTTTAAGGCGCTTGGGGAAACGCTGTAGCGTGTGAAATAATAAGCGGGTTTGCTGTATAATTTGCAGTGGCTATTTATACTTCGGTCTGGCGAAGCGCAAGCAGTTATCGTTCCGATGATTTTCCGTGGGCTGAGGTTCAGCGCTTGGTCTGCACTGCAAGCTGGAGAACTGGAACGGCTCAAACTAGGTTACACAAGAGTAAATCAGCGAGTTTATAATGGCGAGAGGCCACAGTTTTTCCAAAAATGAAGAAGCTCGCTGCTTAGTAAGAAAACTAAGCTCGCATGTTGGAGTTCTAGAGTTTTTAAGAAGTCGCTTTTGCGGGTTTCCTTGTCTTTTCTAATTGCTTAGTCGAAGCGCACAACAAAAGTGTAATATTAACGTGTAAATAATGTAAAACTAATCAATATATGTACATCGATAGAGAAGATGTGTCCGTTCGTACACAGCGATACATGAAGCGTTTCCGGCTATGACTTGCGATAGCATGCGTGCAAACTAAATCAACACATAGAATTTGCTTCTTGTCAAAGGGTTTCTCGTCAGCCGTGCTCAATGTATCAAATTACAGCCGTATTCGCGTGAATCGAATAGGTAAAGGATGTAGTGGTGTCGCTAGTTATTTACACGCGTTTATTGCAGTCAGAGAGGTTTTTTGCTCGACACAATGTGACCTTAATGCAAAGCGATAAGAATTTTTTTTTTTGAGCTGAAGGTAACAGATATTTCACTATCATGAGCGATATTATACACAACTAGCCCAAAAAAAACAACTTATTCATCTTAACTTTTTGGAAGAGATGTATTTCTACTAAATATATTTGAAAGCTTGATTTTAAAAGTTACGCTGCTCTCAAAAATTAAATTTGCAAGGCTCATTTTTTAAAGGAGCTCTCTATTTTGAATCTTCCTAATCAGTGCAGCGCTGTCGCTCTCAGATCAGACTGTACACAGAGGCTTAAAAGCACATAATTGCGCGGGGAGCGCGTACACGTCAACTTGATTAGGAATACGTATGTATTTTCTTTATCTAGCAGAAGGATGCTCGCTGGTTTTGCTCTTTGAGGTCAAAGCAAATGGGATATCTTGCTTTAAAAGGATGCTTTCTTTTTTGATCTCTAGTTTTTTCTTTTTTTCTCTATACAAGATGAGTTGATACGAGTGCGTTTGCGCAAAATTCACCGACGACGTCCTTCTCATCCTCATCCTCTTTATCGTGTTTCTAAAAAATGTGGGTTTAAAGTAACGAGTTTTATTAAAATTTGTCTCAAAAGGATTAAGTTTAAATATATCCTTCAAAGCGAAATGTCTGGTAGACCATTAAAATACTCGTCTCTAAATTTCGCTGTAAACGTATTTTAAAATATAATTTAATAAAATTGGAACCAAAATGTTTGTCAACCCATTTATTTTTAGCGTTAAGAATCTTGGAGATGAATGTTCCTTTGATTGTTTGTCGGTTTGTTAATCCTATACTGAGTGTCTGGAAGATGGCCAGAGTGTTGTTACTGAGCGGGCATCGGACTCTGCACGAATCTTCCATTTCCATAATCTCTCGGTAGCCATAGCGGATACTCCGTGCCAACTTCATACAAAAAGGAATCGTACATGGGTCGACGTAGTTTGATAGATTAACCGTCGACTGCAGCACTAGTAGTCGCGTCGCTGTTGCTGTAACTCCTTGGCTGGTGAAAGCAAGAGGTAAAAAACAATGATATGGAGAAAAAGATTTTCACTCGTGGTAAAGCAGTAGTCAATTAATAATTCTTAATGATAAATAGTTCCTCCCTTAAAAAGACTTTTAAGATGTATTTTTTTTGGGTATGGTTGGATGATTGTATCAACTAATGCTGAAATAGAATATATAATAGACAAAACAAGATTAATCAAAATTCTCAACTATTTTTCAATCTCCACCTTCAATAGATGTCATTTCTTTCTTCCTTATAAAGTTCAAGTATATGATCATTCTCATTTACTTTAAAATTCGAAAAGCACTAATGTTATAATACTTCTATCAGGTTTAATAGTAGCTATTTTTGGAAAATTAATCCTTAACTGTACTAATTTCTAGCTTGCAATCTAAATTGATTCTTTAAGCCGTACAAAAAGAAAAAAAAATACCGCGAGAAAGCATCAACAGAGATGGAGAATCCATCGAGGCGATGGAAGCTTTTACTTTTTTGGAACCCTCCACACCTGCACTCTCGCGGGAGCTTCTAGCCTTTCTTCATTTCTCTATTTTTTTCTTTTTCTCTCCTTCTTCGCTGCGTCGTCGCTCAGGTAAGCAGAGCGCAAGGATAGCCTACGATCTCTTCCTTGGAAACCAAGGCAGATATAGAGGCGTGCGAGAGAGAGAGAGAGAGAGAGAGAGAGAGAGAGAAATAAAAGAGCAAATGAACGAGGTGCTACTGTCGAGGCCGTGGATTTGGAAAATGAGGAAGTGGATGTAGACGGAAAGAGGGAGAGAGAATGAGGAGGTGGCACGCTACTATATCCTGCGAATTTACGCGGAACTCGCGAAAAGTTTTGTGTATAAAGTTAGGGTGGGACATTTCCAGGACAGACGCGACTTCGAATCGAATTTCAAGTGAAAATCCAATTCGAACTCAGCCCGTCCAATGGCAAACGAATGAAATTCGAGTTCGTTAGCTACTCTCGTTTCCCCCTCTCTCTTTCCCTCTTTTCCTCTCGTTGATTTTCGTGTCTTGCTGTCGTTTTTTTCAGTCAGCATTGCAGAGAGAGAGAGAGAGAGAGAAAGAGAGAGAGAGAGAGAGAGAGAGAGAGAGAGAGAGAGAGAGAGAGTTAAAGCCTGCCTAGACCTATCGCGTGCGTTATTAATTAAGTTATTTAGTACTCCGCGGTTTTACTTTTCTCGGTGCATGTTTCTCGCGAGAATTATGTGTTATTAGGAGTTGATTAATTGATGACTAACGCGCAAGCAAAGTTTGAATTGTGATGAAATCAAGTTGCTTACAGTCTACTGTTAGTAGTTGTAAACGCAAAAGTATATAAAATTTAAACATAATATTTCTGTAATTGATTTATCATGCTTTCATTGATAAAGAATTTTTTTAGTAAAAGTAATATTATAAGTAAAATGGTAGTTGATCGATTCTTTATATTAAATTAACACATTAATTCCTTTAAAAATTTAAATAAGCTCTTTTAGTACATTGACATCCAGTCACATTCTCAAGCGAATGGATTTAACGTTTTAGTAAAAAAATAAAAGATACAGTAAAAGGGAACCAATGCTCGGTTGGGAAGATCGAATGAGAGGTTGTAAATCTCATTTAATAGAAAGTGGATAAACTGTTAAGAAGAAAAAAGGTGAAGACTGTTTTCATTTCTCCACTCGACTCTCTTGTTCCCTCTCATGGATTTTCGTTATTCGTTTCCTCTACTATTGTATTAGTATGAATATTTTTTCAAAGAAATATTTTTATAGTAGATAGCTGTATATCTTGATGTTTTAAAAAATATAATAGGAGATACTAGAGAATTATGCTAAGAGATATTCTTATTTACTGCTAACTCAAAACCATTTTTTTATTACTTGCTTGAAACAATTCGTTTTTCCTCCCATACGCATTTAAAGCTTTCTGATCCACTATCCACTTAAAATCAACATTGTAGTATCTATGACAAGCGGTCAAAATTATACAAAATTTCTTTCCAACTTTAATGACATGGATTGATATTATTTAGATAGTTTTTTAATCGATAAGATTCCGACTGCAGTTTATAACATTTTTTTATGAATATTTATATTCTTATAGATGAAAAAGAAAATTTTGCCTTTTCGAAGGTCTTGATTGGATGTAGGTTTACTTTTTCTTCTATCCATTTTTTCATCTTTCATTCTCTATTCATCCATTTTTACAAGCTCGTAACGAAAATTGCCTAAGCTTCACCGATAGATTTCTTGATCTGCAAATAAAGAAGCCCTTGCGGTTAGTCTAAAAAGAGCTGAGCCTTGCAAGACAGACAGAAATTCGCCTCCATTTTCTCTTTTTCTATTCACCTTCTTTTATTCAAGACCACTAAAAGAGCGCCCTCGCACTGATTGAGCTTGGACTCGAAAGTGTCGAGTCTGTACTTTTTTGTGAACCGCATGCGACGGCACCTTATCAACACAAGCTTTGCGCAGACGAATATGCAAAAAATTCTCATAAAGATTATCTTTAGTTATTTTTGCAAATAAAATTTTTCAAATCATTTTTTGTTTCTACAAAACAGAAAATTTAATATTACAAAGCTCTAAGACGAAGCAAAACCTTCGACAACTATGCTTTTTTTGTTTAATTAATCAACACGTCTTTGTGTAAGTTATGAAACCTGTTCAAACACATATGCACATTTAAAGTCTTGCTGCAGTCGTCTTTTCGTCATCCTCCTTTGTTTTTGCTCTTTCACATCGTCATCGCGTCACCCTTGCCTCCCTTCTCGTTTCTCCCTTAAATAATTTGATGCTCGACCCGACGCGTAGTCGACAGTGACTGTCGCACAACGTTTGCTTTGGCCACAATTTATGATACAGGCTTGCAGAAACTGTGTGCTCTGCTTTTGTGTTTACTGAGCTCCATCGTCGTCAGAATAGCAGAAACGACGTGAACGTGAGCGACGCGTTCTTGCTCAACGCGTTGCGCGAACACCACTTGTGCTTGTGCTAACCATACTGCAATTTCATTGACCATAAATAGCATTGGATGGAAAGTTGCACTTTTAGCCTGCCATACATAGAAGCGTTATTGAAAAAGAATACATTCATTTATAAAGCGTGATATTATATTCTGATAAATAAGCGGTACTTTCAACAACGAGTCCGCTAACCAAACGGCTATAGCCTGCTGGTCAGTATTTCGTACGTAGATGCACTTGTGTTTTCATACAATTTAGGTATAAAAGGATCACAATGCGAAAACAGAACGATTCAGAGGCACGCCATCTTGACCTGTTCATGAGCTGTGTAACGCGTTAACCCAGTTCGCAGTCATACGACAATGAAAGCTCTTTCATTTCATACTTATTTTTACTTCATGATCCGTGAGTTGAGTGAACAATTATAGAAGAAAGGAGCGTTTATACAAAGTTCCAATCGATGAGAATTAGTGTCTGAATAAATCAGTCTTGAAGACACAAGCTATTTTCGCGTTCATGACAGTTTAAATTACAAAGATATACAATATCAGTTTTTGATATTATATAGCGCAAAACAATTAATCCTGGCACAAATATGATGCCTATTTAACTTATTTATGAAATAAATTCACACGTATATATTGCAATTCCATAGAATGAACTGACGTATTTTTATCTGCACATTTTCCAAATCATTAAAATCCTGATATAACGGCAAGAATTGAAAATATTTGCATTATACAAGGCTTTAATAAATTATAAAAGGGGCTTAACGACAAGGCGAACAATTGCCGGTATTGTACGCAAGAGTGCGCCCTGATACAAAACGCCCAAAGCGGTTCATCCAAGTATGGTTAAATTATCCCGGTAATGAGCGCGTAGCAGGTGATGCGTGAACTAGGGGCCAATAGGTAATTATGCCGATGGTCAACGTTCAAGCCACGACACCGAAAACAATTGCTCGGCCAATTTCAATTATTGCAAGATCAACGTTTCATTAAGCAAGCCTCTCGAACGTCACGTATACGAGAGCTGTTAGCCATGCCACTCGACGACTCTTGTCTTTGGCGATGTCTGACACTGTATTGGCGGTTACTACTGTAAGGGAACTTTCAAACGAAAACGTTAAAATATTAGATACATGTTCTTATTGTGTACAATTTTTCTTACTTTTACTCAAGTACACATTTTTAATATTATTGCTGTAAATCTAATTTGAAATTTCTATGCGATTGTTACTAGTAGCATTGCATTAGGAAATCCTTCTATAAAGTAATAAGAAAGAGTGTGGAGAAAATAGGGCCGGGGAAGGAAGAGAGTCGTGAAAACAGCTTGAGAGAAAGGTAAGGGACTATAAGATGACGGATGTATAGATATAGAGGGATGTTTGCTTTTAATATTTACCCCGAATCTTTGGATCGTAAATAGAAAAGACGTGAGCATAATATTATTAATAATCAGGGAAGGGAGAAGGGATGACAAGATTACCCATTTCATTGCTTTGCTTTTTGTTTGTTTGTCCTCTCTTCTTCTTTTTTTCGGCTTGCTTTGAAAGCACCAGCAACATCACCACTCAAAATAGAAAGGAAATTTACATTTCTTCGTAGTACAATAAGAAAAATTAGTAAAAGAAATAATCAATTCATTATTTACCATATTTTATTTTTCATTTCTTTTTTCTTTATTTATTTTTGCGTTTACGTTGCAAAGATAAAATGAACAATCTAAACCCTATAATTATGAAAAAATCGCCAAGCTATTATTTTTCCAATCATTTGCTGTATATAATAATAATACAATATAATAATAATTTCTAAAATAATAAATATTATAATTATAGATGCATATTTGTTTTTATAATTAGCAAGATCAATTCACGCTCCGCGCGCTTTGCTTTATATTAAATATTTTTATAGGTTAGAAACAAACTATCACGCGCGTCCCGCCATCTATCTTGTAATCTTATTGGCCAATCGACGACCAATCAGAGGACGAATAGAATGATGATTCCTCTCTTTTTTAGAGTAGGATTTTATTCAGGGTAAGAAAATTACTAAGATCGCTATATATTTTTGTAAAATCGTTTATTCGTGTATATTGTTGTGCAATACTTATGAAAGAAACACATATTAGTTTCATTCGTTGATTAACGTAATCGAATCAATAAATTATAACATTATCTTTAAATGCGTCAAAATGATATTGTTTTAATACGATATTTTATTTTGGTTTTATCACACTACTTGCTATTGTAAAGAAACCATGAGTTCTATTATAATTATATATAATGTACATTCATTTCACATAAACGTTCGTTATCATTAGCCTTTTATAGTATTATTTCAAATACATCGCAGATTTATTTCAAAAACAATCTTCAAATATTTCTTGAACATTTTTTTGCTCAAAGAAGTCGTTAACTCAAGATGTATAAACACCAACATTTATTATTGTGGAGTTACAATATAAAAATTCATCATACATTTTCACAAATTATAAATTACTTAATTACGAAGAAACATATTGTAGAAAACAAGTTATGTGGTGTATGTTTCAAAGTAAAGTCGTTTAATTATTACAGATATATTTTAGTTAGCGTTTTCATATTATATCTCTATATATTTTTTGTCTTAGGAACAAAAATATATTTACATACCTTATAATGAGAACTAACATAAGTCATTGCTATCTAAATTTTGTTTGACAAAGTACATTTTTGTCAAACCGATTGTTTGAATACTACATTCAATTTTAGTATCATCACAACATATTTACAATTTAAACGCATCCATGTATATCCGAAGCTCTTTCTGGAGTCAATGAAAAAAGAACAGGCCTCTTTTAAAATCGACTTTATTTTAATGTCTAGAAACATTAACAACGTAAACGCAATCTCTCAGTATAGAAATTTCATTCTATTAACTTCATATCCCACGTCTATACAGATTACAAAAAAAATAGGAAAGTTGCATAGAGTTATGCAGTTATGATTCTCCAAGTTAATTATTTTTAATAAAAAAACATTATTTTTGGCATATGGTTGGAATGAAAAGTTTTGTTAGTGCTTATTTAATGAACTTTATATCATTAAGTATACATAATAATTTAAACAAAAATTGTAATATCTGACTTGGATTAGACTAGCAAAGCAATTCAGACATGATAATAAATTTTACTAAAATATTTTACACCTACTAATAAAGATTTTATTTACATATATCAACAATTTATTCACTTTGAGTCAAACGATCTTGGATGATTACATATTATAACTCATCGTCGTATATAAAGTTACACTTTTTAAATTAGTTATTATATTCAGTCTAACAAGATTGTTATAATGTAACAATTTAGTCTCAGAAAATGTAAATTATTTACAATTGAAATACAAGCAAATGATTACTCATATCATATAGGGACAAAGATAAAAAAATTGATTGCACATAGTTTGTATTACTCTGAAGAAAAATCATAATTTGTCGATAACTTGCGCATTACAAACACCTACGTTGAAAACACCTCACATTTTTTAAGTTCATTCATGAAAATCTTAAGAAATAAACTTAAATTTTTATCTGCAATTCATACTGAATACGGAAAATCAAAACATTAGTAAACCAATAAATATGAAAAGATAAACATTAGAAATTAAATAGAAGTATTTAAACGTTTTAAGCTAAATTGATTTCGAAATATGGTTTTCTGAGTCAATTTCTATTGTTTTTTAAGATTCCAAGTAGCCACAATAGCGTTAATTGTTATTTTTACTTTAATTTAAATTTTTGAAAAATAACAGGGCACATTTTATGCCGATATAACTGTCTAAAATCTTGACATCCAAATCATATGAAAGAGTTTCTATGTAATTAATCCAAAAAAAATATATAATGTTAAAATACTCACATACATTTGATTAAAGATATCCATCAGAATTCAAATCCATACCACATAAAGGCCCCAAACGTATTTCACTTGAACTCTCTTCTCTCTTCCTGCCGTGCGTGTATGTATATGTGTCTATGTTATTGTGCGTGGCTACGAGCTTATATTTGAATTATACAGAGTTTTAATACTACAGGGATTGACTAAACGAAAGAGAATATTTGATACGAAAAGGCATTTCCAGATTTCATTTCGTCGCATCACGGTAATTTGGAAGTATGAGTTTTAAGGGCCTCTTGGTCAAGCTTGTCACGATTTAGTTTCTGTTATACGAACTGCAGTTATTCTTTATGTTTTTCAGATAGAGAGCACACGAGAGTGAGAAAAGGCCAATAGTAGCAAATACAGATCTCCTCTCTCGATATTTCTTTTGAGGGTGAGCAGGGCGCACAGCAGGAAGGCGGCGACAGCATCGACGTAAAATCGTAAAAAAGGTTCGTTCAAGTATTTATGCGTTCAAAGCCCTGTTTCTTCTGCTACCACGGCAACCTCTGCTGCTTCGTCGTGGAATCTATGTATCTCAAAACGACTTGGTGGGCAGTAGCTCGGATTACTCGGATTATCGTCGCACTTCTCTATGGAACCTCGAATGCGCGTGTTTGTATACCAGATAGCAGTTTATGAATGCGCACGAAATGTTACGTTTTACGTATTTTTACGAATGCTTTGTTTTCTGTTAGCTTTTTAAGTCATGATATCGACAATCGGGCAACAAGCATCCCTTCGTCGTCGAACCGTCTTCTGAGTCCGTATGCGCAGTTATATTTTCGTTACATTCTCTTATCTTAATTTCTTTTATGCTTTGTTATTCCTTATCTTCTCATTGTATGCAGTTTCTATTTCTGCATTTGAAGGGTAGTACGCTTTACACATAGGATATGTACAAAATGATAAGGGACACCAAAAGACAGCTCGAGGATAGTGTAGGACCCGCAGTACCCGTCTGCATGGCCTCCGGGCGTTCACCTGCAACAAGATAAGAATTTTTTACGGATTTATTAGTTACGGTTCAGAAGGTATGCCTTTCAATGGAATGCGCGCTCTAGAAGACTACGCTCATATTGGCTCCAAGGGATCAGCTGGTTTTGCTTCTACGATAGGATTTATAAGAATATATAAAAAGACGAATTTAGAAAACATCAGCGATAATATCGACACAATCGTTACGCTAAATATACACATTTTACAAATTATAACCAAACTGTCTTAAGAAAAAAAAATAATCAAAGATCTATCCAAAAGTCTGTAATAGTGTGTATGCACACAGTCCACTTTTTACTGTGGTGAAATATACTACAAAGTTCAACACTGGAATCGCTCACTCTATAGTCTCTGGCGCGCCACGCACAGAGAGAACATGTTGTTCTTATTTAAAAAGTAATAGCACTATTCATACTAACAATCAACGATTGGTAAAACTGAAGAGTTATTGTTTCCTATAAGTACATCTAAGCTTTTAGAACAGCTAACTTAAAAAAAAGAATAGATAAATTAATATAAAATAAATTAAAATAATTTCAATTTACGAATATCAAATCCTTACAATTTAAAAAACTAAAATAATATACATATGTACATAAAAGTCTTTGCTAAAACTAATCATATAATATGCTTACAATTTTGATCACGTTATTGAAGTACTTATTATTGCCATTTCATTCAGATTGGAATTACGGAATTCGCACTTAATAAATATTAATGACCGTAAACACACAATAAATGCCAAAGGCATTTTGGAATATCAAATCAAATGAATCCAATCGTATAAAACATGAAGTTTTTGATAATTGGGTCATGCATTCGAGAAAATGTTATGCGTTATTTCAAAAAGTGATACTAAATTTCAAAAAGGTGATATGAAATTGAAATCTGATAACATCTGTGTATTGATAACTCTGGTGACGCATTGGTAGAGTATAAGCAAATATTCCGTATCAGAACTAATACATATATTTGATATAGATGATTATTAATATTTGTAAGGAAATAATTTTTAATGTAATTTTTATAAACACATAATGATTTATATCTATAGTTTACTACAAATGCAAAATTAATAGTAAATATCTTTTGATATATGTTTAAGAACTTTTCATTTCCTCAAAAGTTGGATAAACGTATACAGCTCGAACGATAAATTATTATTGGGAGTAAAAAGATACATAATCCGTAATAAAGTCATCCACCCCCTGTATATACACAACTTCGAAGTCTTCTCAACTTCTGGATGTCGATCGATGAAAGAAGCGAAAAAAGTATGGGAAAGGGCGAAGCAGTTCTCGAAAAAAAAAAATAATAAGCTTTCTTCGTTTCGCATAAGCGTGTCAAAACCGTTAAAATATCTAAGCTTTTTCCTCTTCCTTTACGTCCAATGTACACCTATTATGCTAATTTCGCAGCCAAGATATGAATAAAGTTTACCCCTCGTACCGTTTACCTAAGCAAATCCCACGTTCGTGCGATTCGACGTCGAATCCACTCGCACTTCTTCGCTTCTCTTCTACCTCAGAAACTTGGTTGTATTTTGCATTTTCCTGGTTGGCAAAAGCCTCTAGATAACCAGCTAAAGCCTGCGCAGCGTTGAATTGAGCAAACAAGAAAGAAAAACATTAAGGGATTTAGATAAATATAAGCGAGTGCGATAGCCGAAGGGAGGATGGAATTGATACCTTCGGGTTAAAAGAACCGGAAGCCATAATTGAGGGGGGTGGAGTATGAGGAAATGATATAAGGGGTCTCTATAATATATGGAGGAAAAGTATTAACGATCATTTATGAGCTCACGTGTTTACTAAGAGCGAATTTAAGTAAATGATTCTTTTCTGTATACGCCATTTCCTACTTTGGTAATGGTGTATTTAGAATGTCATAAATAATAAGAACTTGATATTTCAAAGGTCAACTTCAGCTACGTATATATAATAATTGTTAAAAAATCTTGAAGATATCCGAAAGAAAAACAGAAAAAAAAGTCTAAACTAAGGAAATGCACTGACATAGTTTTCTTGCCAATTATTTGAATTTTACAGGATGTATAATAACGATGAATGAGGACAGCGAAACGTTATGCAGCAATATGAAGCCAAAATTCGGTGGTCTGGCTGTTTTTCGGTCAATGCGCTCACTACATCCTTTTTTGCCCAAAATGAATCGAAATGCAATTTCCGGCGTCCTCTTTTTGGCCTATCTACGCGCAATGTACCTGTGTGAATGATTCTCCCAGTATAGCAGAAGCGCGACATACAGGGGCCGGATGCCATAAATCTAATGCGAAAATTCTTTACTGGTCGGAGCGAGCAAAAACCCATGTCCTATATACCTTGAGCTACACCACTTCATCGAAAATTTTACGGCATGAAGCCGTGAGCACCAGTAAAGTCACCGCCTGATAATAAAAAGGAGAACATCTCAAAATTCATTTCTCTTTGCACGCCGCCTCCATAAAATTGAAGGGTATGATTTATTTAAGAGCTAAAGTCATTGGACAAGTTAAAAGCAAAACATTTCGTGAGATTCGTTTTATTGTCATAAATTTCTTTACTATTAAATATATTTATTTCTAAGCTTACTTTATTCAGTAAAATACTGAGACAACACTGTATGAAATAGTTGTCTTTTCATATAAACTTCAGGAAATAAGCGAGCTTAGAGTAGACACGTGGATATAGTTCATATGTGTCCTGTTGGCTGGATAGGATTGCAAAACAACAGATAGACACATCAGACTGCAGAGCAGACAGTAGTGACATTAGAGTGTATGAGTGAGAGATTCATCCCCGAGGAGTACAAAAACAAAGGTCCGACCAATTAACGCAACGAGTAAGAGAAGCGCGACTGTAGAGAGTATAGCGACTCACCGTTGAGAACATGCACCCTGATGGAGGACATGTTGGCATTGCTCGGCTTGCATCTGTACTCCCCGGAGTCCGAAGGCTGGGCAGCCTGTATGAGAAGCCAGGAGGTCGTGACGTCGTTGCCCTTCTCAGTTATCACGGACACGCCGCCCCTGGGACTGTCGTAGCTCATCACGGCTCCGTTGTAGTACCAAAAGATAAAAGCCGGTGGCTCCCAACTGAAGTGGATAGCACACGTCAGGTTTATCGTGCTGCCCGCGCCGACGTAAAGCTCTGGTCCACCTAGTATTGTCGCTGTAGGCACTGTAACAAACAAGGACATGCATTCAGCGCTGAATATTGGATGGAAAAAACGCAAATGAGTAATGTCAGAACATTAATTATAGGGTTATAGTATCGATTAGCTCTTTTTTTCTAAAATTCTTTGTTGTAAAATAATATTTTGTTTAAAACACGCGTACAAAAATTTAATGGAAAAGTACGAATTTCGAGCTAGCCTGACAAAACGCTCTGACAATGTTTTCCTTGTTGCTCAAATAGTGATATGCAGAAAAATATACTTACCAACGACATTTAAGTGATATTGATGAGATTTCAGAGGGCTCGTTGAAATTTGACATTCATAGATACCCTCATCTCTTTCTTGAGCCCATTTAATGCATAGAGTCCATTCTGACCATTCATTATTCGACCCAGTATTCGGTTTATGTAATGCTTGAAACCGCTGGTCACTTGTATATGTGTATGCGCCAGCAGTTAGAATGTGTATGTCCCGATGTCTCACCCAGGATACCTGCGCATAAAAGAAAACAGAATTTCATAACCTTAGTATTTTCATTCAAGATCCATTCATATTTATATTGAAGATGTGAGATGTTACTCCATGATTTTTATATTTCAAAATATATATTTGCAGAGAGATGTTATCTTCATGAAAGGTGTATTTATACAGTCGCTAAAGATTTTTATTTGCGTAGTGACTATCATGAAAGATTACATTCCATTTAATTGAAACTTTGTTGCTTGATTAATTGGGTGCGGTTGTATTAGCATACTTGAAATGTCACGAATAAATCTTGTTAATCTATTGACCTTTCTCAAATATACGCTAGTTTCGATTCCTGCGATCGAGTTACCCTTCGAACTTGCGGGTAGCAAAACGTAAAAACAAAAAGTGGCCGAATCATCCAAGATGGTTCGACAAAAACTTTAACTTTTCCACTTTCCACTTTATGGATTGAGCCACGAGCATTGACTTTTTTGCTGTGCGCTGTGCCACGTTAGCAACGGCCCACAAGACGGATTGCCTTCCACCGGTTCTTGATTCATGGGTTCGCGTTTGCAACGCGAATGCCTTAAGTTTGAATCTCCTACGGCGCAAAATTGTGTCACAGGACTTAGAAACCAGCCTGAACAACCGAATGAAGTACGACAATGACGAATGCCCTATTGTATAATGCGTATTGTACTTTTTCTTTATTTGCGAAACGCTATCACGTTTCTCCTACCATCGACATTGCATGGAAATAAGACAGTACTTAATTATCCAAAAGTTACAAAAACTATATGATTGATAACATTAGTCTAAAGAATTTAAAGATTTATGGATAGCATGATTGATATCCCCACAATTCTTTTAATTGACTGCACGTCTTCATTGACTTTATTGAGATCTACAACGAAAGTAGTATTAATGTCATGCCTTTTTCAAAGTGTATTTGATGCTTTTTGATTGAAGGATTCTATTAAAGGACTAATGAACTATTTACTTAAGAAATATAAAATATCTTGAATTCACAGAGTAACAAAAAATGAATTAGGATAAAAAAATGTAGAGGGCTAATGTGACACAAAAATGTACGAAATCTATCCCCCGAATAGAGGCAAAAAGGAAAAAAGTCGAGAAAGGTCAAAGAAAAGTACTGTTCTCCTCTCAATCCCCCAAAGTAATCGATTTCGTTCTAACGACGAGAGACGCGGAAATCTTCGATTGTGTGAGGATTTCCGTGCCAAGGCAGAAGCTTCGAACCCATACATAGAGCAGAGTAGAGAAAAAGTAGAAGCAGTGCAAATAAAAGAAAGGCATAAGAAGAAAGATAAAACGCGAGAAGAGAGAAAGAGAAAGAGAGTGAGAGAGAGAGAGAGAGAGATGGAGAGAGAAGCGGGTTGTCGTTTTACAACCGCAGCAGCTATGCCGCCACCGTAGGTCTTTGAATCACTCGACCGACTGAACGTGCTCGTTGTACCAACCATTAACACTTACAATAGTCGTCTTGATTGGATGCTTCGAGTCTCTCCTTCTATCTTTCGTAACCAGCCTTATAATGTTGTCTTAAAATAACTTATCTTGCTTTCTTAAATATTTGTTTTCTTAGTTTTAATTATAATAAATTTCTTTTATTTTTGCACATTCTTTTAATACGTCAATGATAGGAACATTCTACATGCAATATACCTGCGAAGTCAATTATGTATTGTTTTACCTTTCGATAATACATGAATCTGAACTTCAAAGTGATTTTGCAACCAGATTAATTGGACTGTAAAATACTTAGGACTAAAAAGTCTTCAGATTTTACACTCTTAGATATTAGATGAATTCGTATTGTATACGAAATTTTATATGAAAATTATATTGTTGTTTATACGAAAAGTGATTCCCTCTCTCTCACAGCTTTAATTTTTGAAAATCTGTCGCAATAAAAAATTCTTTTTAAAAAAGGCATTTTAAAAGATTCAAACCATATAGATTCTTACAAATGAAGTTTATTGATCTTTGTACATACATCTTCAGTACAATTTATGTACAAATATATCGTTCCAAAAAAGCTCACCGACTTGAGTACAAAAAAGAACCTTTCATGTTTTTGGTTAAAATTCTTTCCTGCGTAGAAAATTTCAAAATGGAATTATTTAAAATTTGAATTTTGTGAATGGCACGCGAGTTGTAACTTTATTCGCGATACAAAGTACAGGAATCAGATTTATAAAAAGAACATCGAACATTAAGAAAAAACAAATCGATACACAAAAGGATTTTTTACTTGAACGCGGTTTGAAAAAATATAGGTCAAATATTATTGATACATAATAGAATTGTCTTAAATCCACAGTAAGACAATACAGCTTTTAATATCTTTTCATAACACAAAAACTATGAAGCCATTGAATAAACTTTTTCCAGAAATATTAACGCACAGTTATTAATAACATTATTGCAAATAAAAACAAAACAGAAAACTAATTAGGCTGCACTTTGTTACCCGTTGTAAAATAAATTTCTGATCTTCGTCGAGCAAAATTGTAACAAGAATAATGCATTCGAAAGACTTCTGCAATTTGACTTGAAAATCTTTCTACTACTACTGCTACTCTTCTGCGCCATCAACCTGAGATTTTATCGTTCCATTTAATATGCGCTCTCTAACCTATCAGTCATTTCACGCTGCCAGCTAGCGTAATTTGAATTTTGCAGTAGTGGAGGTGACTTTTCTCGGCAGCGGGATTTTGCTACGTAACTTATCGATCGCCCATGTTTTATCTTACACCTATACACAGGCAGACTTGAAGACGTATATGCGAATGAGACGCATTCGCTTTTATCTACGAACAAAGGAACATCGACGAAAACTAACACGACGAGGCAAAGTTGTCGAGGATGATGAATGTCGACCCTCGTGAACCAATCTCCGTAGCAGCGCGGGCGCAACGATCCCGGATCCCAGAGAAGAAGGACGACGGAGCGCAAATGGCTTTTTACGCGCATTTTATCCAGCTCGAGTACAGCACGAGATGTATGTATATATATCTCATCGTTCGCGGGTGAAAAAAGATCTAATGTGGATGAAGACACAGCCAGCGATATGACCCGTGGTTCGTGGATAATATAGGCTGAATCATCTCTGTAGGGCTTTTTTGCGTTTACCATTATATATTTATAAAATGTGTTGACAAAGTAAACAAATGATTCCTTTTATTTTTTGTGATAAAGTTTCGTTAGCATTTAATATTTTTGAAATCATACAAATTGTGAAAAATCAAAATATTTTTGATTTTTCGCATTTTTTAAACGTAGACAACTTTTTACCCAAGCAACCATTTTTAAACCACCAAGGCTAAAATTAAAGATCTTTTTCAGCACTTTGACCCTGGTAGAGGAATTTTTAGTTTGCGCCTCCCAGACATCGAGTACATGCCGTCAAACTATGGCTTTAACTATAATGGCGTCAAAGTAGGGTTTTAATTTAAACAAAAATTCGTTAAAATTTGAATGAACATTTGGAAAAACAATTACAAACATTAATTATTACAATGAAACGATTTTATTTAAAAAAAGCTTTCTGACACGGCACCTGGAGCCATTAGTAAAATGCAAAGTTCGACGGCAAGTACTCGATGTCTGGGAGGCGCAAACTGAAAATGCCTCTACCAGGATCAAAGTACTGAAAAAAATCTTTAATTTTATCCTTGGTGGATTAAAAATGGTTGCTTGGGTAAAAAGTTGTCTACGTTTAAAAAATGCGAAAAATCAAAATTATTTTGATTTTTCACGAAAACCGGCGATTTTTAAAATTTTGATAACTTTTGACTCGGGCTGTCATTGTTAATCGTCCAGGGCTTAAATTGAAGATCTTATCTTGTTCTTTGGTTTTGAAAATTTAGATTAAACTCCCCTTTGTTGAATAACTATATATATATATATATATATATATATATATATATATATATATATATATATATATATACTAGTGGGGCTTCGCTCGCCAACCCCCCCAGTTTTGGTTGTGGTTTTAATTTTAAAACTATTTGTTATTTATTACTTGGTGTATTATTTAAATGAATGTACAAAAGTATTAAATATAAAATGAATATTTGATCATAGTAAGCACCGTAACTCAGAATTCACGTGCTAATGTTTTTTATCTGACGCTTTAGAAATTCATCATTTAAATTTATGTTTTGTTGGTTTTGAATTAACTTCAATTCTTCCTACCGTTCGGTATAACTGCGTGACGGTCGGTTTTTTCTCGATTCACTCCCCGGTAAAAATGTGTACCTAGCGAGCCTATAGAAGTATTCACTTCAAAAATTAACTAAATGAGCTAAGATTTAGCAGCCAAAAATACGTTTAGAAAACTTAAGTTTGAATATATCGGGACCAAAAATAGCCATGAAATGTATGACCAGTGCCTAGTCTCTAACGAATAAATACATTGATTGTCAACATATTTATTCGGCAATTTTTGTTTATCGTTAATTTTTTATTCTTGTAAGGTTCACAGAGACTATTTATTTTCATAACAAAATTTAATTTCCCAGTTAGCCGCAAGACAACTTTGAATGTAAGTAACTATTTTTAACTCACCAGGGCTAAAATTGAAGATTTTATCTCATACTTTGATCCTATAAATACGCATTTACCGTTTGCAACCCCAGAGCCTGAGTACATGCCGTTGAATAATGGCTACTTTTCATGAATTTTTACGACGAAAATTTCACGAAAAAAAAATGTAAATCACCCAGAAATCATTGTGCCGAGGTCGATATCGCAGAATCATCGCCTTTTCAGTGTTCTATAGACCTCAAAGGATAAGAAAAGTGTGGTAGCGGCGATGTAGCATCGAATTTTTTTTTCCGGATTTTCGAGCACTCTAACTGCATATTTTCTGTAGATTTCTCCAGATATATCGCGGCAAGGAGCAGTGGAAAACAAAAAAGATCTAGCTCGTTCGCGAGATTGAGTTTAACAAAGTTGTCGTCGTGATGAGTCAGCGGTGAACGTAAAATCTCGAGATCGACTTTGATTCGAAGTGGTCCTTCAGCACGTACTCATAATTATCCCATTGCTGAGTTCAACAAGATGACGGCGGTAGCTTGCTGCAGTGTTCCCGATAAACTTTTTCAGTCGATCTCTCATGCTCTGCTTTTTAGACTACCCAAAAACGTTACTGCCAATGAGCAAGAGCCCAGATTTTGAGCGCGCCGTTTATGATAATTTTTAATGGTAAAGAAAAATCCTCGGTTGCACGACTGACCTACATCGGCTGCAGCTACAACTGGCGCATACTGGTGGTATTAGTGGTGGTAGTGCTGCTGCTGCCGTGTCCAGCTCTCGACACAAATCACACTAGAGTGCAAGAGGAGAAGGGGGTGTGGAGGGAGAGTATACGCGAGCTCGAGTTTCTTTTTACGCCTGATTTCCTAACTGGCGTGTAAATACATATTTTTGCTGAAATGGAGAAGATTTACGATTAACTCTAAGAAAAAGAAAGCGAATTATAACGCTTAGTTTCTCTTTACTTTTTTAGCGAGTGAGTTTATGGTTCACTTGGAAAGTTTGAAAACTAAAGCTTTTCTCTATATTATGAGGTATACTTGAGATCTTCGTCTTGGATTTCAACTTTTTAGTACACGGAAAAAAATGGTTGGTAACGGTAACAAACCGCTTGGCAAAATACGCACCAACTATTTTGTTCGTTAACCTAACCAATAACTTGATAGATGTTACCAAAAAAGCAGGTAACTTACCAATTATTTTATTATACTTACCAAGTACTTGGTAAGGTTAACCAAAAAAATAGTTGGTGCGTATTTTGCCAAGCGGTTTGTTACTGTTACTAACCATTTTTTTCCGTGTATTAATAAAAAATCATTTTACAAAGCGAATTGTATGTGCACAGAAAGATTTAAGCGTATTCTTTATAGATTTCAATCGTGAAATTTGGAGCTAAGAATTAAGGCCTGAATCGTTACTTTTTGCTTTTTTTGTGATCATATTATGTCCAATACATGGAAAAAAATGGTTAGTTGTGATAACCAAGTACTTGGTTGGGATAACCAAATTGCTTGGAGAAATACGCACCAACTATTTTGTTGGTATCATTGACCAAGTAGACTTAGTTAAGAAAAATTGTTAACCATAGCCAACTATATTTTTAAATAGTCAATTTTGTTTCCAGAACAATCAAGAAAAAGATTTTCTCTGATGTTTTTACTTTTTTTTTATTTATTACACGGAAACAAATGGTTAGTTGCGATAGCCAAGTCATAATTGGTTAATCAAAAATTGGTTATGAGAACTAAGTGCTTGGTTAATTTAACCAAGCTGACTATTTTACAATGAAAAGGTCGACTTTATAGGTTACTAACCAATTTACTTGGTAAGGACAACAATTTTTCTGGTACATCACTGTTTTCATAGTGGGTCAACAAACATTTTTGTTGTAATTACTAAGATATTAGTTGAAATACGAGTTGCAGCTTATATTTTCAAAAATTTTCTTATTTATCAACTGCATCGCTAGAGCGACGACAGAGTCTCCGCCTTTGGACTTGAAGGACCCGAGTTCGATCCCCAGTGAGGGAGAAATTTTTTTCAGATATATTAATTGTATTATAAAATTGTAAACATGTAAATTAAATGTTAAAAATAATAGAACACTTATAAACGGGTCTATAAAATAATCTGCATGTATAAATAAATAATAATAATTAATAAAATATAAATAATAAATATATTTATTAGTATATATAACTATATAATAATAATTAATAATAAATAAATAAGAGTTGGTAAATAAGAAAATTTTTGAAAATATAAGCTGCAACTCGTATTTCAACTAATATCTTAGTAATTACAACAAAAATGTTGGTTGACCCACTATGGAAACAGTGATGTACCAGAAAAATTGTTGTCCTTACTAAGTAAATTGGTTAGTAACCTATAAAGTCGACTTTTTCATTGTAAATTAACCAAGCACTTAGTTCTCATAACCAATTTTTGATTAACCAATTATGACTTGGTTACCACAACTAACCATTTTTTTCCGTGTACTAATGTCCCGTGTCAGCGACACTTGTTCAGTTGTGTTTTCTGAACTGTGCGGAAGTTCTTTTTTGTCTTAAGTGCACTTTAATTTCCATTAAAGTATTATTACAATAGATTACTAAAATATCCTCACAACTTCTGACTGAATTTGAATTGTCCTGATACTTAGGAGACATGGCCTGCAAAGATTTAAAATGATTACTGATTGAATTATGAGTATTATTTTGATTGGTATTATTTGGTATATTATAGCACCGACTACTGATTTGGTACCTTTATTATTTTCAATAAATGTAGTAGTCGATACTGGTTTAAAATCTGAACTTTCTTCAAAAACACTAACTAATATATCTTTTATAGCCTCATGTTTCTTTTCTATTTAATTCAGTGTTGTGGTTCGTTGTGTGAATCATTATCTGATATTTGATATTGATTTGAATATTGTTCTATAATTCTTTTGTATTTCATTCAGTGCTGTTGTTGGTTTGCTCTATGAATCAATAATGTTAACATAATCGTCTTATAAAGTTCTTTGAAAATTTGATAAATTGAATAATTACACACTTAATGTTCGTCAAGATCCTATAACTTATTTACTCAGTCCATATGATTTATGAACTGTTAATGCGGCCATATTTTATTTTTCGACGTAGTGAAAATATGACGGTCTCAAACCCGATATCGTAAATATGAACATATAGGGAAGTACAAAGAGAGTGGAGGTGAAGTGGAGGAGACGTGGAGAGGAAGTGGAGGGGACGTGAAGAGAAAGTAGAGGGAAATGGAGAAGTGGAGGGGAAGTGGAGGGGAGGTGGAGGGGGTGGAGGGAAGTGGAGGGGAAGTGGAGGGGAGGTGGAGGGAAGGGGAGGGGGGTGGAGGGGCAAATCATGAAAAAATAACGTGAATTTTGAAACAATTTTACTTTATTAGGTGGAGGGGAATTAGAGGGGTAGGTGGAGGGGCAGGTGGAGGGACCCGGTGGAGGGTGTGGAGGGGGTGGAGGGGCAAATCATGAAAAAAATAACGTAGATTTTGAAACAATTTAACGTTATTAGGTGGAGGGGGGTGGACGGGATTTCAAGTTAGAATCACGCTTACAACTATATATTATAGGAAGATATATATATATATATATATATATATATATAGTTTTTTCCTATAATTTTCGTCAAATGGGGGGGGGGGGGGGGGGAGGTCGCCCAATCAGCCCGCCGATTTTGTATGT
>QLSS01000100.1:45085-73636 GCA_024372645.1 Trichomalopsis sarcophagae
ACATACAAAATCGGCGGGCTGATTGGGCGACCTCCCCCCCCCCCCCCACCCCGATTTCAAAATATATAGGAATGACCTATATATATATATATATATATATATAGTATAGCTACCGAAACACGCAAGGCTTTTAAGTGCCTTCGCCAGCCGAGCCTTATGCGCTGTCATTCTATCTACACTTTGACGCTCCTGATAAGGGAATGTGTGTCCATCTTTGTTTCGGATACGCGTGCCTCTTTCCTTATCACTCTCGCAGTAACGACTCATGCTCTTCCCCCTTGATCTTGTCCCGATTTGTCTCTTCTTTCCGTTATTGCATTTTCCAAGCGTTGTTCCTATTCGTGGTTCTGCACCCAGAGATGTAGCGCAATACCCACTGATGACGTAAGATTTCATCTTACTCCGCGTGTATAGTGGAGTTGTCAGCAACGCTCGCCTTATCGCCAAAGTCGTGCTGTATTTCTCGGATTCGATTGATACTACACGTGCTTGACGCTGAAAGTTTCAGTGCCTATTGATTTAGTGTATACACCGAGTATAGGATATGCTGCCAGAAAATTCAATTATACAGTATGTTAATTCGAGTTTATTGAGGTTATTAAATCTTCGCTTCTTTATTGTTATAATAGCGGCGTTGTGGTCATAGCTACACTTTCAATTATTCAATTACTGATAATGACTCTAAAGTTTTGTCTTCGTCTCAACCATTTTTATTAAAAAATAAAAATTGGGCAAAGCTGGTCTAGTTGTTAAATTTTTAAAAAACAAAAGTTGAACCTACTAAAGAATAAAAAAAGCTTTGAAATGAACTAAGGTTCGTTAAAATCATATAAAAGCTCGGGTAAAAAATCGTTACCAATTGAAAAATCAATAGCTGAAGAATTATTGGAGTCACAGCTCTTGAGTCCAGGTAGACAAAGGAAAATCGAGATTAATTATAACTCGATCGTGCTTCATTGATCGCATTACTCTCCAACCACTCGGCAGTCCAAATACATCCAAAGCCTGCTCACACTTCTCTCTTCTATATGCTTACTTCACCTATTATTTACCTTCGCTCTTAATGCGAATCAGGCTCGAGTATCGGCACAGTAGGATGGATCGATAAATGGTTCTCCCCTCTGCTCTCTTAGCAGCGAAATTAAAATGTTTAGTAGCCGCATCAGCAGCAACAGTAACAGTAACAGATGCAGTAACAGCAGCAAAAAAATACTACTGGCGTACACAAGTCTGATGACACGAAACGACGCACAGTTTTCAAAAACAGTAAAATGTCAGATTATACACATGCCTTTACGTGACTCGTCCTGTACACAGTCCTCAATACAGTTCAGTTGCTACACGCACCCGCGCGTCGACGTGAAATTGAAATAATTGCATTTTCCAGGAAACCGGAGGCTTTGGATAGAGGCGGGAGGGAAGAAGGGGGGGGTGAAGGTGCGTGCATAATCCGGCCTCGAGAATACGTTATGGGTTTATGCACGTCGCTCGAGGGGAATGCTACGACGAGTGACTCAATTTCTGCGGGATTTAATGAAATAATGGGGCTGAAAATTATCGATACTCGCTCGCATGGCCTTTCTGAATTCTAGAGCGCGTGCGCGAGCGTGCGTTTGACCCAATAAGGATAGCTTAGCGAACTACTGTGTGGATTTCGCTACCCGCGAAGATGTCGCGTGCGTTCTCATTCGCGTTCATTTGCCGGTCTATAATAAGATTTATTAAAGGCAGAAGAGCTTTTAGTCGGAGTGTTTAGCACCGCGGACAGGCCAGAGTGCTTGCTTTTATACAGCTCGATTATTTGAAGCTGAATTAAACAGAACATCTTAACTAATAATACGTTTTTAGAATTCTGTTTGTATGTCTATCTGAAAATGTTGAAAAATCTTGGTAAAGGGAATTTCAAAGTTATAGTCGATTTTTGTTGTTGAAATTAATACGTTTTTGAAAGATCAAATGTCAAACCGTTATCTATGAGAGACGGTGAATTGTGACGCAGTGCCGAAGGCAACGTACTGCAATATACAGCATAAGTAATTATAAGTAAACTAAAATGAAAGTACCTGTTATGATAACGATCCGATTCCTGGAATCATCGTAGACGTGTAGAATGATAAAAGATTAAAAATAAGGCAATTTCTATCACTATTAACTAACTGAGATAGACATACTGCTCATCAAATCTCACTTTGGTTGATAAGTTTTTGTGCACGAGTGGTACTCAAGGATTCTCTCAGTGAACTTAGTATCCTACTATTCTAGCTCAATATGTAAACCACTTCCTAACTGCATTGGTTATCTTTACAACCATCTTTGGTGTAATTAAGAAGCGACTTTTTCGTAAACATTTAATCTAATTGAATAGTCTAGATTGAAAAGAGCCATTTCGTAATTGTTAGACTGTTTAATAATATCAAATAAAATATTGATAAGGATTATTGTGAATAATCTGACTGCGACGTGCACAACTGCTATCTGCAACATATTGTGTAAATCCTGTTTGATATTTTATAAGAAAATGAACTAGAAATCTGTAGGTATGTATATTGATCTGTATTTAAAATACTAAAGCTAGTATTTCAGACATACAATCAAGTCCGCATTCATGCAAACGTCTCCTGTATATCTCTTCATATTCCAGATGGCATTTTTCATCGATCCTGCCGCTTCTACGCGTTACGACGACCTCCATACTTTATAAAGTGCTGGGTTGAAAATTTCTTTAACTCTATAGTATTTTTTTTTGTCAAATTCACTCTCTTAAGAATTGAATCGAAATATGCTTCAAATGCTAAAATTTGTAACTTTTGAGTGGTATGATTCGAAACCGAATGAAGGAATCAAACTGAAATCATATAGGCATATATATGCCCTTTGTATCAAACGTATACTCGTAGTTACGAGAGAAAAAATATTTCATATTTGATTCGACAGAGAACCACTCATATTTTATATAAAGACTTCGTAAAGCGACCGCTGTCCTGACTGGATCAAATTGAGTTTACCCGCACTTGCCACAGCTGCCGACGCAACGAACGCTTAACGTCCCAATCGACCCAGAGAAAACTCGATTATTCTCAGGCAAATCGTCGCAGTCGTCGTGCTCGCAGCTTACTCTCTCTCTCTCTCTCTCTCTCTCACTTTTTGCTCGACTCTTGCAAAGTAGATTCCTCCTCCGTTGGGACTGACAAGCGTCGAGGCACCAACGCGACCGATCAAAAGCATAGTATATTATAAAAAATCAATTTAAAGACGCAATATTAGACATTAATCAGTCATATAGACATCCAATAAAAATGTACAATTAGATTACTTTACTGGTTTATAACAAGAAATTTAAATTATACACGAACAGCCAATCAGATAACGAATAGAACGATTATCTGCATCTTTTTAAGAATAGGAGCATAGGATAAGAACATTAATTTTCGGGCATCAGTTAGCTAGAATTTAAAATTAAATTCAAGAACTCGACAATTTGAGTGAAAATCATAGTAAGCCATCCACGTGAATATATTTACAAATTATAGTCGGAAACGTAGATGTGAAAAAGGGAAGAGGAAAGCTGGAGGGAAAACCAAAAGCGAACATTTCTGGAAAGTTCCAACGGCGAATGCAATTATTCGGACGACACAAATTAGTCTCGAAACTCTTCCACATTTTCGGACTCGAAGCTTTGTCCGATGCACGACTGAATAACATTAACGGTTAAATTCACGCGTCCAAAATGAATTTAACTACGAGTGCGTCAAGTCGATTCTCTAGAGTAATGATTGGCGCTTTTCCGTATCCATCCACATTCTACACAGTCGGCCTTTACATATGTCGCACTTTATTCAGAGGCCTATAATTAATCGGCAAACGCATTGGAGACATATTTTACTACCATAAAACTATATAGGACTGAAACTGAATAAACTAAATGTATGCTCGATAAAGTTATGAAAGTTCTAAATTATGCCAATATTATTGACTATTATATTTAGAATCGTAATCAAGTTTTATTGTGTTTACATACATTTTCAAACAGAACAGGGCTTTAATTTTGTAGTAATATTCATAGTCTCAAATTATTGATCCGAAAATTTTAATATAGACTGACATGTTTCTTTAAAAAATGATAAAAAGAGATGTGAATTTTCTAGATTTCCCTCTGGATAAAAGAATAAGGCATCATCCTAAATTGATAAAAGAATAAGGCATCATCCATACAATACTTAAAAAAATAAGGTCAAAGTTGTTTAAAGTAATGCAAATGATGTACAATACTTGTTTTAGTGTAGTTATGCTATCCATCTAGAAACTCATCTCAAATTATAAAAATTACGATGTACAATTTTCATCCAAAAATTAGAACTCATAAACGACCTTCACAATGCTTACCTTACATAGAAAGTAAAGTAAACTAAAGACAATTTAGCAACGCTGTAAACGACCTAACATCTATAAAAAGAAAAGTTGTACAAATGTAGTTTTCTCGTAAAATCTCTAAAAAAATAGTAATCATTTTAAACCGAGTATTTTTCACTTTTCTTCATAAGTGTGCAGAATGTAGGAGCTGGCAAAAACTCATCGATATTTATATTTATGGCATCCAAGAACATTATTCTACTCATTTTGAAAGATAACCAAGTTTCTAGTAAAGTGCTCGTAACTTACCGTCTTGTCACCGAGATTGTGAACTCTGCACGTGAGATAGGCCGTCTTGCCAACAAGAGCGGTCACATTCGTCGGCTGTAGTAGGTCGAAGCCTGGCTCGAGTTTTGACTTTTGACTGGCCGTGGTATCGAGCAACTGTTGTCGCGGTCTGCTCGCACTCGAGTGCCGCTCCGCTGTATCCATCGGTCGGTCACCCAGGCTCAACGTGTCTGCAAATAAGAAAAATCTGTCAAATATATATGCACACATATAGATTGCGTGTTTATGGAAATTTGATGCAAAAGCCTGACTGCGATGAGATACGAGCATTGAGGCGTGAAGATCGAATTAGTGCACAATGCTTATGAATTTTGAGCTCGACTATTCGCAAAGATCAGAAGTGGTGGAGAGGTTGCGACTTGAGTTATTATTAGAGATTTGAATGTTGTTTATGCATATATTCATGGCAGCATGATGCTGTATGGTAATGAAGGATTTGGCATGCATTTGAAATCAAAATTGATGGTGTAAACGTGTGTACATTGTAAAAACTATATCGTGTTGTGTCCGCTAATCTTGTATTGAGAAAAGATCTTCTTAATTACTTAATCTTAAAAAACTATTCAAGAAACTAAAGAAACTATTCAGGAAAGATGTAATACTTTAATAGATTTATCTTGATAGAAAGTTAATTTATACGAAAGCAGAGCTATTTAAAATCTATGAAAACGTTATCGATTGCTCATAGAAGTGCGAAAAAAGAGATTTCATGATTCTCAGTATTTCCTTTAATTAATAACCACTTTAAATGGTAATACTACTGAGAATTTGAAACGATTACAGTTCGAGATCATTATATGGTTGGAACGACAAGGATACAGGATTTTCTTATCGAGTAGCACGAAAGAAGATGCTCAACAAAGACTGCTGCAAGTATCACAGAAACACAAAGTGCTTCAGCTCATTTACTTGACGACACCGTAGATTGAGAAGAAAAAAGAAATAAAAGTATCCAACGTCGTTGGAATCGCAGTTAAGAGTAGAGAAGCGTCATTCTTTTAGTCTTTGGCTCGAATCTCTTTATTTTTTATACTGATCACTTGATCTTATAGGAAATAAATACTTTGTAAAAGAGAAAATAAAATGGCACACAAACTTTCGCAACATAAAGTTTATTAAATTCTTTTATTTTAAACGGATATAAGAATTTCATAATTTTATGTATTTCCATTATCAAATAATCGTACACCAAATTATATTACGCCTAGTAACTAGAGTATTTGTATCATAGTTATAATGCATTTGCTTACGTCTCCTTTTTCATGTTATATGCAGCAAAACATTAGTGTAACAGTTAATCGAATGGATAACTTTGGTTAAATTGAACGTCCAAACACTTCGGCATAATATTATTGGCCAGTATTCGCTCGTACAACATGTGCACTAGTGCGAGAACGCGAGAAGGAGACTTCTGGAAGTGCTGCATGCTTATAACTACAAGTTCAGACAACCAGCTTTCAGGATGCGTACATGAGAGGTCGGCCGGCTCCGCTGCTTTCTCTACCTGCTATACAAATTAAAACGAACAACCGAATTACTTGCTTGTTGAAACTTCACGTGACGAACGTTACCTCACCCGCTCGAACTGCTGTCACAAGGCTTTTGTCTCTCCCTGTATCTCTTTGCACGTCATCATCGTATCACATGAGTAGTCGTATAGAGAGGAGTAAAGTATACAATCGAGTAACAAGCGCAATAATTGCTGCTCCGATTGCTTGACATCGGGCTCGAAACCCAGTATTTCTGTGAATTTTTTTGCGCAACTACCTGAACTACCTAACATTCTTTTTTTCAGTCAAACTTTTGTGGACACTGGCAAAAAATGCGTCGAGAAGGATGAGACATCTTGTTATATTTCTATTTTTTTGTATATTTTTTATGAGATTCGGTTTTGCCTCATTTTAGTGATCTGTTTTTATATGTCGGTCTTTGTCAGAAAGAAATGAGAATTTAAAATATAGTTTCAGCAACTTCAATGTAGAAGAGTTAACGATGACATTCGTTATACAAAGAGCAAAGTCTGAACGAAGCTTTTTTTAGCTTTTTGTAATCATTAACGTAGTTTCAAAATGCACAGATTGCAGACCGTTTCAATGAGTGCTGCATCGTATGATATGGATCTTTCTGAAACCTGTACGTATATAAAAACCTTTATTACAATGCTTTTGCTAGTAGTAAAACTACCTAATATACAGTTGAGACTTTTTAACAATCTATATGTAATTATGCAAAACTATAGATCAAGGCAATCTTTGATACTCGTAGTAAATCAGTATGGAAAATTAGAATTGATCGTAAGATTTGTTTTCTTCTAAAAATTTTAAGCATAACGATTAGATGTATAATTGAATTAAAAATGTAGGCTATACTGAAAATGCAGTAAAATCTAGCGTGTGGATCGCTTTTAAATCAAGTTAGTTTAATCTCAATCTCATATTTCTTACTCATTAAAACAACGCGTTCAACTCATGCGACACATGAAATTGTGTCACTTCTACGAATTTATTAGAATTATGTAAGATAAGAATATACTGCCGCAATGTAAACGCTTAGAATGTGCGAAAAAGTAACAATTTCGTTCTTTTATTTACAAACTATATATGCACCTTTGACTTTTCTAATAAAAGCTGATTAAATGCATATATTGTGTATAGTAAGGTGGCACTGCATATGGAACCATATTTGGCTATCCTCTCTTAAAAAAGTGATGGGCTTTGTTGTGAAGCATTTAATTGAGAATCGGTCGCCTGGTGCAAGAATTAAGGAACGCGAATCAGAAATACGGATTTTATTACATAACCTACAAACGCTTCAAACTGTTGGCGCTAAGCAGGCAGCAAAATTTAAACGTTAAGTACGGCATGACAAGGAGTGCGCGAAGCGCACTAAAATTTCATAGTTTTGTAAAAGGTTGGTTAAGATAAACTAATCAAACAAATAAAAATGTACCGGTTATGCCGATATTTTGTAACACAAGCATAACAAATATCCAGTATTTCATTTAATCTGTAAACAGATGACTAGTGTATATCTACAGTCTCATACGATATTTTATAGCACGGCAACCTCAAAATCGACAATAAAGTTGGAATTTTGAGGTTAGCCTGCTATAAATAAAATATCAATATTAATGAATCTGGAGTAATTAATGATATTTGAACTGTAAAATGTATGAAAATCTTGTATTTTCCTATGGAGCACTATAAATCAATATGCAGTTCGATTGAGCTCTTGACTAGCTAACGCGCAACAAGAGAACGGCAATGAAACGACGACGACAGCAACGACATCGGCGTCGACGAAGACGACTGGGTCGGACAGGGTCAAGTAATTACTCCTGCTTTCTGCTGTCAAGAAAAAGCGCAAAAGAGTTACGTTCTATGAGCAAGTTTGGTCTGAGAGCCGTTGGTGAGCTTTAATTGGAAAGTATCCACAAGAGCATCGAGTTGCGAGGAAAGAGACAAAAAATTTCTACTGCACGTTTTTCTACTTCTTCCAGCGTTCTAATAAAGAAATAGAAGTACAACGCTGTACTATAATGAACGACGTTTGCACGAGTGCTTCTTGCGCTGAACGTTGTAAACACTTTTAACAGTGTTGTTGGAAAGATTGGTGACTATTCTGAAGGTTGGGAATGTGACGATGGTTTAAAATTAGGAAATTATTTTAAACAATTATTTAATGAACGTATTGATGGATGATTTTAGTAAAATAAAATATTTTTTTTACTTTATAAGTAATTTAAATGAATTTTAATGTTTTCTTGGTGCTCAGAAATATACTTCAATAATGACTGTCTAGAACAATGTGTGTATGTGTGTACGCGCGTGTGTGCGTGCGCATTGACCACAGAACGCCGATATCTATACGCTAAAATCTTGTTAGCATTTCGATGAAAACTAAAACTTTTGCGACACTACCTAGAACGGGCTTTGCAGCTTTCAAAATGGCAGAAACCCGCATTTACGCACACAAATGTCGCACACAAATGTCTAATTCACTGACGTCTAATTTGAAAGCTGCGCATATGTTCTATACATATTCGTTTGATATAGCACACGAGCAGTTTTCAAATGAGTACTCTCCACTCAGCTAAACATCCGAATGCAAATTCATCGCATTGACGCTATATGACTGACTTTATGCTCTCCCTGGTATATCGATTTAACCCCTCTCTTCAATTCCCATTTCCCCTATTTTTTCCATTATTAGCCTGAAAAAGATATGGCTAAGTGAAGTTGAGTGGAAGCTCGTTATATATATATATATATATATATATATATATATATATATATATATATTTACACACACGTATAAGTATTATTTTTATTTTGTTTCCACTCTGTATCTTTCTCAGTGCTGCTTACATTTTTCACGCTGGATACCCCAGAGAAAAGTACAGCGGTGGCAAGTAGCATTAGGACGGGTTGAAAGAAACTGCACTTAAGCTTGCAATTAAAACTGACGAAACTTAATGCCTTTGGCTACAGCGGAGTGAATAAGAGAGAAAAGGATATAGAGGTTATGGTTATGTGAGTATTTACGTAAAAAAATGCCGTTAAAATTCTGATCTTGATCTGGATTAGTTTTCAATATTAAAATATGTTGTTCACATACTAATAACAGGATTCCGAAACTTAAAAAAAAACTTCTTCATCTTGTTTTATCGAATAACCATATATTGTAGATAAATTCAATAAAATGTTATTGGATGCTATACTACCTAGTAATGTGAATAAAGAAATTCAAGAAGGCAAATCATCTAGTATTCAGTAAATTTAATATTAATAAAGTCTGGGAAATCACATACGCGTCTGATTAATGCAAACGTGTAAGTTACTGAATCCAAGATCTATATTAAAGATTAGAATGCCAATGCAATTTATACACTCGTTAACAAAACAAATTTCTGATTTTCTATTATTATGTAAATGTCATATAGTACATGCAATCAAATCGTTCTAAAAACACTGCTATTATAATTACAAACGAGTCCATTTTGTTATTATGCCAATGACCATATAAATGGCTAAACTCTTATTATAGCGATATATGATTTACATATTAAAGTTGGCTGAAAATTCAAATTCATACGCCGTTTATTGAGTGCAATCTTTTAAATTTATTTTTCATTAATACATTATTAATTTAATAGTTTAGAAAAATTTGGATTTGAAATCTGCTTTCCATTTTAAATGAAACAATACTTCACTTCTAACAGACACTACAAAGTATATTACAACAATAAACAGTTCCCTTCATCATTATTTTTCTGCACTAGAATGTAAGTGAATTACATGAGGTTTTTTGTTTAACGAAAAATCAACTTTTTAAGAACAATTTCATTAAAGAAAATCTTCCTTGAGAAATAAGTAAAGCAGTGCTACAAATAAAAAACTAATCAATCTAACGTACCAATTTTCCAAGTACTATCTGGGGATCATTGAATCGATACGAATGCAGTCTTCGAAAATTCTTTTTTTTCTTTTCTTCGCTACTCTTCATCACTATATGTATACATGTAGGTAAGTTGTAAAGAAACAAGGCAGTCGTGCGACATACAGTTCAGCACTATGGAAAAGGAGCTAGAAAAAGAGTCCTCGCATGCGCACGTTGGAGGAAAAAGCATGGCGTGGAATGCAAGAAAAAGAGAAGAGAAGCACGGCATGACATAGCAGTGCGCGATTGCGCGCATGGCGACTACGACGACGACGGGAAGGCGACGGAAATCTAGCGGAAACGCGAGAGGAGCCTGGCTCAAGCAGGATATTGAGACGAAATTCGCGGCTGGCGCTTCCTCAGAGAGGAATCCGGGCCAGCAGCATAAGAAAGGTTGGAAGAAGAGGAAGAAGAAGATCCGAAAAAGAAGCACCGGCAACGGCACCCAACTGAGGCGGGAGAAACACGAATATGTACTATAAGTACGCGTGAGCGTGTGCGCAAGAGCACGAGCGAAGATGAGCAGGAGAAAGAGAGAAGCAGAGAGACGATATAACGATCCTATCTTCGAGACGGCGAGGAAAAATACCAAGAAACGAAAAAACAACGAGCAGATAAAGGGGAAAAGGAAAACAATGAGATAGGGGTGAGAGGGAGAGCCAAGGCTGAAAATGAAATGAACAGCAAACCAGTGAGTAGATTAAAGCAGTGTGCGTACTTTGTAAGATTTCGAATAGGAATTGTTGTATTAGTAGCGCAAATTTTTGAAAAGCAACTTTGCGACAATATTTAATTTTCTTGCGAAAAGTGGACATCAGCCTTTAAAATTGAGTTGTAGTAATATTTATTTGAAAACATATATGCATTTCACGAGGTTTCTTTTTTTGGTCGAATTTGTTGCACTTTCCATTAATTTTCACAGTGCGTTTTAATTTTTTTCAGTTTTGATCAATCAAACCAATCAAGCTCCATTTTTCGGTTCCTTTCTCTTGTACACACGTACGCGCACACACGTTTGATAGAACGCGAATATTATTTTTTGTAGAAGCAAATTTTGATACTGTAAAAGTTTGACGAAAAAACCGAATCATATTTGATTAGATTACAAACGAACTGCGATAAAAGAGAATAAAGAGAGAAAGAAATAGAAGTCTACAAAGAGAAATGGAAGTGTCGGTGGCAAATTCGTGCGATCGATCCGCGAGGTAAACTCTCATTTTTGGAAAAGGGGTCGCCAGCCGTCCAAGCGCCAGGAATACATGCGCTGTATGCGAGTGTCCTGCATAATTCGAAAGGATTCTGTATGTATATGTGGGCTCGCGCTTGTTCTTTCGCTTCTGTGCATCCAATTCACTGCAGCTTTCTCTCTCTCTCTCTCTCTCTCTCTCTCTCTCTCTCTCTCTCTTTCTCTTTCCTGTTCTTTCTCTTTAACTAGGCTGGCCAGTGCACACAGCGAGGCACTATTGTCGCGATGGCATCCGCTGGTCGAAAACGAACACGAAATTTAATCCCGAAAGACACCGCCCGTGTGAGCGTGCTCAACTTTTTGCATCAGCCTAGAAGAGCGAGTTGAACTTGCTGGCTGGTCTGCAAACATTTTTGAATCTTTTAACGCGATAGTGGCAGTAGGTGAGCGGAGCGACTTAACTTTAAGAACTTCTAGACCATTTCCCGACGTGAATGTACGGTTATTATCTATTGTAATCACTGTTGAATTTTATCTTATATCCTTGCAAAGATTGAGCAAGTGATTAAGTGAAACGCTTGCGGTAAGTTTTCTTTACTACGAATAAATATCGCTAATAAACAGAAATATAATTTAAAATTAATTCTGTATCAGATAAGATCAAACTTTATACTTTATGTGTCTAACAAGCGTGACCAAAAGACACCTATGAATTTATAAATTCAATTAAAGTTTCGCTTCCCATTTCAAAACTTTTACATCTGTAATAAAAATTTTTAACATCTTTGTTTCGTTCAGTTTCTTTATATCCTTTTTCCAGTGATTCCTGAACCTTAAGAATATTAGAGTTCTATAAGCACATCATTACGTTTAGCATCACACAGCACGTCAGTAATGTTCAAAGAACTATGCGAAAGAACAGAAGCGTAGAGAATAAGGGAAAGTGATATGAATACAAACTCGCGAAAGTCGTTCTTCCGACTCAGAGTCTATGGGACGGTTGCAATGAAACGAAGTGTAAAGTGCCGATATGACGAGATTCTCTCCTCTCTTTTTTCAGTCCTTTACTGGAAGTAGGATAGAAACCAAGATCTAGCAAAAGAATGAACCGCGCAAAAATTGCATTGACCTGCGAGATATCTTTGACTTTATAAGCGCAGTCTGCTCACTCAGCATTTTCGCCTCATGGTCCTCTAATTTGATGAGACTCGTGTGGGTTTCTGGAGATTTGAATAGAGAGAAAAGACTTATAAAGAGCAATCCCATTCTTTTGTAATTTTTTAATCAGTCGTATTGGTTTTCCAAACAGGTGATGTAAGCTATCGCAGATGAAAAAGGTGCGGGAATTCCCAATATGATGTCTGGCGCGCTATTGTTTCATTGTTTTTTTCACTCACTTTCGCTTGTGATTAAGTAGGAATAATTACCATTTAATTCACTGGATTTCTTAATTTATTGGATGATGCTTTTGACTTTGATCATCTGATGATTAGTCTTATTGGTAAGCGCCAAGAAAAATTAGGAATGAAAGGGTGCGTTAAAGTAGAAGAGAATAAAACGAAAGATTCGAAACGCAGCTACTTCAAATGTTGAGTTTGGCTTTCCCTAGAAAGCAAGAGTTTAAAAGTTAGACAAAGAAACAAATCTTCATGCTCGAAGAAAAGACTGACAACTTAATCAAGTAACTTGCTCTGATACAAAAGTAATTTATTTTCAAGTGTAAACTAATGAATATCGTTAACATTTCTTTAGTAAAAGTATAAACAAACATATATTAAGCAATTCGGCTATTTACTTTTCATTCAGAAAATTTGAGTTTGTAATAGGCTACATAAATGGAAAAATTCTTTACGTCTGAATAGCAAACTATGCACTGAGGAAATGGAATATACAATTGGCCTCCGCGAGTAATCTACTACCAAAGCTAAGCGACGGTATCAAGCTTACTCGCGCCAATAGGTTTAATTATTTCCAAATGCGATATACTTATTTTTTCGGCAAAACTCGCGCAAAAAAATTTGTGTTTGATTTTTAACTTTGCGATCGAGTATACTACATAATCTCGCTTCTAATAAAAAAACTGCTGCCAATTCATTGGAACGTAGCTTCCTCCAACTAAAATTATAATTGCAATAGATAAAATATGATTTAAATATACAATGTTAATGCTTTTTTAAATATGTTCAATCTCGATTATTTTGCTGAAGGAGCAATTAAAAAATAATACAAAATATTGTAAATCTGAATAAGTTAGAAAGCGTTTAAGCAAGCCATCTGCGCAAGGATTGGCAGTACTCATGTACTATATGTCATACTGATGTATATATATATATATATATATATATATATATATATATATATATATATGTCATTTTGACATAAATTAATAGAGAGAGACTTTAACGACGTGCAACGACACCCCTATAAGAGGAAGAAAAAGTTTTAAGAAAAATCAGTTTTTATATTTTAGCTCTTTACTTGAGAACCGCTTGACGAAATCGTTTAAAATTTTAGCAGCAAATAGCTTTTATATAGTTAATTACCAAATAAAATTTTCAAGCATTTGACTGCATTGTTTTAAAGATAAGAGGAATCAAAAAAAATTCAAAAAAATTGAAACCTTGATATCTTAAGAACCATACGGATTTGAAAGCTGCGCAATGAACTTATCCAAGACACATAAAATGTCTACTTTTTCCCAAAATCTCAAGCGCAATAAAGCCTTTTTACTTCCGTAATCGAGGCACAAAAAAACTCATTTTTTCCAGTTTTCGATTTTTTACTGAAAAAATAAGTAGTCAAATTACTTGAAATTTTAATAGGATATAGTTTGACACGTGACCCATCAACATGATTTTTTTCGTGAGGTCATGATGTTTAGTTTCAGAGATATGAATTAAAAAAAAAATCACCTTTTTCATTTTATTTGCCGAACAAAGCGGTCGATCCCGAGGACCAAACGGGGAAAAGTAGATAATTTTATTCTCTTTCAAATGCATATTAGCTGAATTGTTTGTAACGCGGGATGATTGAAAAAAACGCAAAAAAGTGTTTTTCAAAAATCAAAAATTGGCCATAAAATAAAAAATAGTTAGAAAAATAAAAAATAAATGTTTTTCCCGAATTTAGAATCCAAAAATATACATGCATGTCAAATTTTATTGATATTCACCAAGTAGTTCCAGAAATATTAGGGTTTTCATACACACACACATCCATACGGACATTTTCTAAAAAGTGATTTGAACTTCTAACACAACAAAAAGTATTTTCTAGAAGTTTTGACGAAACTCAAAATTTTACTATTACAAAGCTTCCTCTAGGACGAAGCAATAAAGAGATGAATGTCAGGTTGCTCATTAGAAATTATTATGCCCGACCGCGCCTTAATTAGATTCCAGACCTAATTTTAATTTTTTTAATCAAGAAATTTTCCTAATATTAGCTAAGGCTTCTTCTGAACAGCAAATTAACAATAATTAATTTTGCCAACAAGTTAGCAATCTTCTTATTTATATCTTACTGACATCAGCACTAGAAGATTCCAAGTTTTGTGGAAACTTCACATTGTTTTATGCATTTTATATTAAACGGAACAAAAATCAACTTTAATCTACGTCTGTTATCATGCTTACAAAACTTCGTCCATGTTTGTCACAATTTATAACGTATTGTATTCACCTTCGGTGCATATGAAGAGTATGGCAGCAATGGAGAGCTTCGCCTGCCATCTCAGAGCCATTTCCGTTGTTTATATTCACGTCCACTTTTTAAATCAAATCATCAGTGCACTTCACCGCTACAACACGTCATATTTGCGATTTTCCAAACACGACGTCTTAAACTGCATGTGCACAAAACCCAACTGTAGTTATCGGCAAAAGCACACAGGAAACCCCGACCTAGTCGTTCGTTTTTCGTTAAAACACCTGAATTTACACAAGTAATCTTCTAGGAATTGGTGAATTCTAAACCCGCAGGACAGAGATTCCAACGCAATAGAGCTCACTAGAATGACCTCTTTGTTGTTTTTAACGATATTTGGACACTGACCGACCCGTTGCCCCGCGAACTGATCAACCAGTCCGTTTTCAGATCCATGCCACGTATGACGAGATTTCTTTGTGTTATTTGATTTCTCAATCTTCTGAATATCTTATAGCTGTTGTGGCATACAAAACTTTGACGGTGTCGGAAAAGAGCCCGAGGCTGATTTGCAGGTCCTGTTCCATGGAAACTTGTGACAATGCAAAGCAGCAGCGCGTGAGATTGGCGGAACCACGCGATACTCGCTTGACTGGTAAAACTTTCTGGTAGCGTATTTCTTGGAAAATACTTTTCCACTGATGCCGTTGCCGCTGGCAAAAGTAGAATGTTACTGCTTCTCAAGCGCGTCTCCCTTAGCCACTGCGGGACAAACCGATATGCGTGTGTGTACGTCGTCGTCCCGTAGGACCGTTGAAGTTTTGAGGAATCGTCCTTTTCTTGCTTTCGAACTTCTTCCTATCCACCTGCTTACTTTGTCATGGAGATTTTGTCGCAGTGAGAATTTTCAACTCCAAGAGAGGACACTTTGTGCGCGTTTGAACGAAGTCAAGGCTTTACGACCACATGCCTGAATTCCTTTGCAGCAGCACTTGGAAATCCTCTTGCGGTAGCCTACCAAGCCACGCATTCCAACTCTCATTAACACTGTGAAATTGATCAACCGTAATAACGGATAAATCTTCCCTGTCGCCGGCTTAACATTCGCCAGTTTCTGGGCACACGTATTTTCTTCGTTTATCGTAGTTTCTAAAGCAAACGAAATAACGCAAAATAATCTATCCTTCTTTCCACTCAAAATATGACGAAACAAATTGCAAAACACATCTGCAAGCAGCCATGTAGAAATTTTTATCCTTAAAACTCAGCATCAGGTTGATCCAACGCAAAGGAGATCCACCAACTACAGAGTCACACAGGTTACACGATTAGCCGAGCGGATACAGCTGAGCCTCGGCACGAGACATAGCTTATACGTGCCTTTGTAGCTATGTATTTATGTATGTGTGTATATATATATATATATATATACGTATATACAGACGTATATATGCATGTGTATATATATATATATATATATATATATATTTCAACCCCGGTGGCGCAGTGCCACGTCTTGATTCTGTGGCAGATTTTCCCTGACTGGGCTGATTCTCAGCCGTGGGAGCATGCGCGCGCTTCTCGCGTGAGCCCACCACCACCGCCAGCATCGCCGCCGCCCGTGCAAGAGCGAGGGAAAATACGCGTAGGCGTGTGGAGGGGTCGCGGAGGGATCGCGCACGAATGCGCAGAGCCGATCTAGCATGCTTCTCGCGTGCGCACGGGCTTAGCTACCACCACCCTCCCCTACTCCACTCTTCTCCGCCTTTCTCTCTTTGTCACTCTCGTCAGTTTGATAAATCCTGTGAAACGGTTTATAGTTTTTTCTTTATTAACGTGATATGATTTACGGAATTCGGCATCCGATTACACCTGTTGTCAAGAATCTATGGGGCTGTGATGTGCGTTCGAACGAGGTACCCGCGGAGGCAAAAATAAAATAAAGAATATAATCCGATCACGAGTATGTCCGATAAGCTGGAATGGATCTGATGGTGTTTGAAAACTATGACTAGACATGCATCAAGTATATTACTAGATATCAAGCGCTTGAGAGCTTATCGTGTTGTTTTAGTCAGGAATATAATTATAACTTGTACCAGTATGTGTGTTCTTCAACTATTATAAATCCGCTTTTTCCTGAGTGTTGGTTTATGAGTTTGATATTGTCCCGACAGTCAGCGTACTGTATTTCTCCGACGCCTCGGAAACGGGTACAGCCCTCGTTCTACACCCTGATGTGCGTGTGAGGATAAAAACTCGAAGGACACTGAATTTCACACTCTGTAAACTCAGAGTGCGGATTCACATATTTATAATAGAATTTCCGTCTTATCATGACTGAACAAATCAAAACTATTTTATTTATGTACGACCATTATTTAGTATGGAAGTATATACAAACAAATTAAAAGTATTTTTATTGATACTCTGCTGTTTGTTAGTATCGTAGATAACTGCTCCCATAACGGTTACACCCAGCACCGGGTCAGATCGGAACAAACTTCTGCTGGGTAGATGTCCGACTGTATAACGTGTCGTTGCGTAGGCCATTTGCACAGTACGACAGCACAAAAGCAATCGCATTGGAGCCACATTGCTCTTCATATAACAGATATGGCAGATAAAGTGATCGAAAAGAGTCTTAAAGCTTATCCTCATGGTCGGTGGGTTACTGGGCGACGCATAGATACCTGAAAGGGATTGCCAGCTAAAGAAAGCGGCTTCGGGAGCTATTGCTATAGACTGATATATGCAGCGCGATATAAACCATTAGCTTTCATGGCAAGAATTACTCGTTTCTGGCTTGCAATGAGCATTTACCTTCGGCTCGTACTGTAAACTCAGCACTCGAGCTAAAAAGATCCAGTATTATCAAATTCTTTTGATCTCGTCCATTTTTTGTATCCGATTTTGTGTGGAGCGCGGATCAACGCGGATAAATCTACCCTGCATTAGAAAAATTAATTCAATCACTAATGCCTTTTCTAAATTGAAAACAATTTAATTCTTTTTTTTTAACAGGAGAAAAGTGTTAGCATTATATTCCTACTCAAGTCCGTACAAACGACACTCTGGTCAGCACCAACGAGACTTGAAGCTATCGACTTTTTATACCTCTTTTTATTTTTTCCGAATGGTGAAAATGGATATTTCTGCTCCACTTTATGTCTGACGCTCGCAAAAAAGTGGAAGAAAATGGTCATTAAGAACTAGCACCAGTACTTTTATTCTCCACTACGGAATCGCTGTCGAGCTTTATAGTGTCATCGCTCCAATTATTAGTATAATCAATAGACTGACCAATATACTAAGTAAATAATCATTCATTGTTGAACATATCTTTCTTATAACAGCATTAGATTCCACTTACTTAATAAAGCGTCAGTTGGAATAGCTTAGAATTTCATACAGTAAAAATGTGACGGCAAAATGTAAAAACAAAATTGTAAAATGAAGGTGCTATAGAAAAATAATAAAAAATGTAGTAATACAGATTGCAAGAGAGATACATAACTCTATATGAAATTGAAAGAAATACATTCGAAAAGTCGATAAAAGCTCTATATCTATAGTCTGGTCATAAAAAAAGTTTGAACGTGACCAGAGGCTCATACGATCTCGTATTAGATATTGCTCTGAAACTTCAGAAGAAACAGTATTTCTCCACTTATTTTATTTACAGCATTGTATTAATGCTTTCTTTTGTATATTTCTTACGTAAAATCAATGCTGAACTTTTATGATATCGATTTCTAAATATTATCGTCCCATTAGATTATTCACAACATGAACCTTAAATGTGAAAAAATCAGTTTAAACTATACTTATAATACGTTTATAGAATGCAGCACTAAGCTATCTATCACCATGCCCTGTATAAACAAACATAAATCCCCAAAGACGATGCATAAAGTGCACACGACTTAGCGTCGTAGCACGATAAACTCCGCTGCAATTAAGATGGCGCTTATTTTCAGACTCACGAACGAGCAAGTGAGCGCACGCGTGTGGTCTGCGTGCAAACGATCTCTCGCAGTCGCACATGTTCACAAGCCATTTTCGCGTATCAGGAAACTAACCACCATGTATCTGACCCATAAACGCTTGTCGTCGCAACCGTACGACTACTAGGCGACCTCCATCTTCCATTTATCCGTTGTCCTACTTTTCACTTTGCGCTTTGCACCTGCATTTAAATCACAAGCCGATTATAGCATAGACGAAAAACTAATGCCAATTCACTATTCTAATTCACTAAACTAATGTCTGGAACTATTATGTGCAAACGTTTTTGCAATTTTGAAAGGAAGCGAAATTTCAGCTTTGTAAAAACGTAAGAGATAAATCCAACAATCTTAACGAGTTGTATCGTGACGTAATTCGAGCCTGAGGTTTTCGGTGCTCCTGAAGTTCCTTTTTGAAGGCAGAATTGAAGCAATTATTTTACGTTTTCACATATGCGCGTTGCAACCGGAAACTTCTAATCCACAGCAGGACTGGCTGAGCTTTCACGCAGGCTCAGTTGAAGTGTAGCTTTTCTCGCAGTTCAGGAATAAGCGAGCAACCTCGATTGAATGAGCCCATAAACTAACAGATAGAGAAAGAGGAAGAGAACGAATGAAAATAAGGGGTCAGCGTGCGATGGGAAAAGAGTGAGTGACGAGTTTGTGCTTTACTTTTTTGCATTCAAGTGTAGATCGTTGGCAAACACGCTCAAGCAAACGAGTGCAGCTACGCTACCAGCGATAAGAAAGTTTAAGGGTCTTGGTTGACCTGTACTCTGGTTAACGAATAGTTGATTAGGGTTAATATAAACAATGCAAATATAAAAATATTTCTTATGGAATTTTTGCAAGAGGAAAATAATCAAAATTCAAGAATATGTATAAGTAATGTAATAAAGCACTCGGCTAACTACTGTATCATCATAAATCAAAGGACTGCATTCTCGTTCGACACAACTGCAATAAAGCCGGACGTTGCATGTACAAATGTGCGGTGCGCTTCGTGGAGATCAATTCCGACGACGTCGACGCGAAGCTCGACCAGCCAAGGATCCGTGGAATATGTAAGCAGATGAGGTTGGGTCAATGCAAATGGATTCTCGGATCACGAACTGTTTAATGATAAATATTATACAAAACTAAAGATCGGTATCACAGACTTACAATCGCCATCGCAGTTATGTTGAGTTTGATACTTAAATTAGGTGCAATTAAATAAGCAATAGAATGACTGGATTACACTGTGAGCTTTTAACGCTCCTGATAATAAAGTCAGTCAATCTTTACATCGTTATATCCTATGTATACAATGCTGTACGAATACAGCCGATGCACGCGATGCGTTACAACATCGAACGCACACGTTCGAAGAATATGAAAGCAAGTATAGGCGAGAGTAAAAAGTGTTAAGGGAGCTGAGTAAGAAAGAAATCGTCAAGATCTTTCTATCGAAAACAGAATTCACCTGACATATTGGCCGCTCGCCAAACGAAGATCGTAGTTTGTCAGCATCGCTGCTGGCGGCGGCGCAGAGGAGAAAATGGAAGGGACAGAATGGGAAGAGGCAAAGGCCGGAGATGGGAGGAAGCGCGGCAAAGTAAAGTAGAAAAGAGGCGAGAGAGCAAGAGAAAGTGGAAAAGAGAACGAGGGTAAAAATGGAGAGGAAGGACGAGCCCGAGTGGTATAAAATAAAATGAAGGGGTTGAGAGTTGGATAGAAAGTTGCCATAGAAGCGTGTAAACATATAAATCACACAGTGGTTCTAGAAGAGGAGAGAAAATGAGGGAGAAAAAGAAGGATGAGCTGGAGAAAGATCAGGTTAGGTGAAATTCGAAGTTGGCATTTTCGTTCCGTTCGTCTACTTGCTATCTGTTTCTTTCGCCGTCCTTTCTTGTCGACTCGCTTCGTTTGCGCCTTTCTTGTTTCTCTTTATCATTTGAATGAGAATCTGCCTTTCTCTCGCTATTCTTTTCTTTCTCCATACTTATCGCTCTGTTGAACACTGCTTTGAAAGTTCGCCCAACTCTTTTGTCGCAATGATTTTAACTTTTCGTTCAACTAAAAAATGATGCACTATACTATTTAGCAATACGAAATCATAAAGAAAAGATCCGTTTGTTATTGATTCATGTTATATACTTTATATAAATACAGATGTACTATTTATTAACTAGTACCTAGATCTATTGTAATCGTTGCATTGTGTACTTCTGCTATTTCAGTCCAAGCTCTGGTATAATAATCATGATATCAGAACATTTAATGATATCACTGAAGAAATACACGAAACGCGAGTAACAGCAGAAGCTACCCTTATTTCGTAAGCAATTATTTTTCGTTCCATTTGCGACTTCATTATAGATCAAATTAACGAATAAAAGTAAAGGAGGAACAAGTTTTAATATCGTTTGCGGCAATGCAACATGAATCCCTGCTGATAATTTTAATTTCGGAGAATATCTATATAGTCCAGTTAAATCGGCTATCCGATCTCTATCATTAATCTTTTTAAATGAGTCGCTCGCAATAAAAGTGTGGGTTCCGCTTTTTTCATAAATGTACAATTAAATAAGTCGAAATAAGCTGGGAGCTCGCAAAATTCAAGATCTCAAATGTAGCGATGTAGGCAGGCGTGTGCATGAATACACGCGTCTATATTATATCCGAAAGTATTTAGAGCCACCGCATAAAATATACGTATTCATACATATTTCTTGCCGCGCACATACGCGTCAGTGAGACGAACCGAAAACATACATATATACTCTTACACGCAGCCGTCGGGTCTGGATGCCCCTGCAGAACACTATATAAATTCACATAAACTGCTTTATTGCTGGGAGTTAAAGGCGGCGTAGTTCCACATTCACAGGACACTGGGATATAATATTTTGCCAGTAAAATACGTGAAGCTCACGTTCACGCAGTTGCAGAGCAGGACAACCACAACACTGCTATAGTCAGAGGGCTTTACTTCCTCTCGCCCCTTAAAACTACATAGTTTTTTATTAAACTAGACGCACTGACCTTGCTACGCGTGGCTTTTTCTTCCTTCCCTTATTTAGTATTCGTCATTTTATTGTATTAATAACCGCAAAAAGATAAAAAAATGGATACGCCTTGAGATATAGGCAGCATCAAGGGGCGCGACAGCGTCGCGCTGTCAAGAAAAAGTACGAAGTACGATTTGTCGACGGCGCAACCCTACATACGTTGAAATTTGGTTTTCTTAACCTTAAAAAAATCTCGAGAGCATTCAAATTATAACTATTGTGCGTATGCGCAATCTTTTGGTATCTACTTCAATATATGAACCTAATCTTTCATGATTAAAAAGATTCATCCACAAATATTAACTTAATATTGCAAGTTTATAGAAAATTTGCTCGGTATATTTCGTTTCGTCCAGAGATTCCATCCTCTCCCGATTTTTTTCGTCTCCTCTGGTCACGTGACTTCCGGTGCGTATTATATTAGGTTTTATACACCAGTGGTTAAAATGGTTCATCTACTTTAGCGACATTCATCTGTTACTCGTCGACACACGCGATTATATGCATATAATAATGCTATACCATTATATGCGCGATGCGATCAATGTCTAAAGCAATAGTAGCTTATTGTCTATCGAATAGATCAAGATTTCATGAAGTTCAATAGCAAGGAGGCTATGCTTTGTAAGAGATGTGGAATCTCCCAAAAAAATTTTTATCAAAAGTAAAAACCTTGGCAAGAAAAAGACTAATAAACGTAGTGAAACCTCTAAATATTAAAATGTCAAGTAAATGTTTTTTGCTATACGCATTAAGATATCATTTTTTGGGAAAACTAATTTTAACTTTAATTTTATATCTTAATGCGTATAGCAAAAAACATTTACTTGACATTTTAATATTTAGAGATTTCACTACGTTTATTAGTCTTTTTCTTTGCCAAGGTTTTCACTTTTGAATAAAGTTTTTTTTGGGAGATAATTATAGGCAACTTAAACTACAAGATTTGAATATGCATGCCAAAAACTGAATTTATTTTCAAATATTTTTACATTCGAAAATAAGACTATGTTTATGGATGCAAAAAAAGGATGGCTTGCAAACAAAAATCATTCCGGGCAAATTCGCGTAATAATTATTATTTGTGCAACCATACACATACATTCTATAGCAGGGAATCTCCAACAAACAAAGAGTGTAATAATTTATCGACTGTACGAAGCAGCTATACACATGTTTGTTAAAAAGCATATAACTCCCATTGTGCATCACTTTTCATTGCAAACAGACAAATAGTGCAAATAAACGCTAGTACTTCATTTTCCTCTAAATCAAATAGGATTAAGCATTAGGTATCCTTCGAATATAAGTATTAACCTTTCTATGGATAGGCTTAATATGCAGCGTGAATAAGACCGCACCGGGAAACAGGCTTATGCGCGATATAATCCCTGAGTATTAGGCCACGCGCAAATTAAATTACTTAATAACATTTGTGTTAATTTTCTTTATTAATCGTTTTACTTGTTTCCACAGTACATTTTAGAATTAAATAAGAAAGTTAAGACCGACGTTGCTTTATATTTTGTTTTATAGTTGCTACAATCGAACAACAAAAATAAAACTTCGTCATTCACAAATATTTTATAACTGCCTCAATGTGGTTATATTTTTCTGACGTTTTTCAAAGCCTTATTTCGCTTATGTCGCTCTCGAGTTTTAGCAATCCCCGCCGAATTCGCAACTGTAGCATAGCTAGCGCAATTATTAAATTAAATCGAGCTTACGAAGATTAATCTACTCGGAAACTTTTTCTCCCTCCTACTGATACGTATACCAACACATAGAGTTCTCCGGGGAGTTAAGGACGTTAGATCGAGCTATACGAGACACAAACTGGGGGGCGATATTAATTACCGTCATTAATGAGCAGTTTGCTCGTCAGTTCAGGGAGAAGGTAGAGACGTCTGTGGCGCCGGTAGCCAGTCGAACGGGGCTCGCGAATTCACGGCCCGGCTGGATCGCACTATGGGGATTTTGTGGAGCGCCCCATTGGCCATATGAGGCAGCAGCGCCGTACCGGCAGCTCCTGGTTATCGACCGCCGCCACCGGATTTCCAATCTTACTCAGAGATGATGGCTCTTCGGTTTTATAGCAAACCGCATTCACGCTAATTGGAAATCGACGCCGAGTGCATCATGCGCTGGAATATCGACTTCTAACGCTTAGGCCTACGGAGAACACTCTAATTACTGCTCAATTACCAGCTGCGATCTTCAGAAATATGCATGTTTGCAATGATCTATACAATATGTTACCCGGAAAAAATAAGCAGGATTCCCCTTATAGGGTTCAGCATCTGTATGTGAATTATTATTATTATTATTTTTTTTTCAGGGAATGGGTACAACGAAGTGATGAATTGTATAACGCTAAGTTCGATGCAGTGGATAAAATGACGGATTTCTGAACTAATTTTACAAAGCATTTTTTAGCTCAAATTCTGCAAAAATAAATAATTCATACAAAGCATATTTTAAACAAGTTTGAAACAATCAAAGGCGGCTCTGAGCTCTTTGACTGGCATAACGAAACACGCGCAATAAACGCACAATTAAATTGGTTCGAGTTAAATAGATGAAAAACTAAGCAAAGCAAAAGATATAATAGAAAAATACTATCAAAGAAAAACACTGACTCTAAACGTTGGTCCACGAAACTCTGCAGTACGTTCACTCAACTCCAGTGCGTCCAGAATGTGCTTTCAGTTCTTGTTTCGGACGCCCAGTACCAGAGCGCCCGCTGTGCCATCCGTCCTGATCTATTTTTCCCCGGCCCTCCTTGGATTGTCTAGCGCGAGCAGCTGACCACTTCAGCACCCGGCTCGCGCAGTCTGCTTACTCGGGTATCTAAAAACACAGCGAGAAAGCGAGAGAAAAGAAAAGAGCCACACCGACTGTCGGTAGGAGCGCCATAACTCCTTGGCAACGTGGCAGAAACGAGGCGACTGCGCGGTTTTCCGGGAATAGTAGCGCTGTATACGCTACCCCCAGCGCGCAAAATTGGTGCTCTTTATATGTTCCCGTGTGAGCACTTACTTCTATTTTCGTTGCTAGGTATTTTTTGCCCTGGCTTGGCCAAGCGAGCAGTTTACCGGCAACGTCGTCATCTCCTACTCCCCAGCCTGGCGAGGATTGTTATCGGCCCAGTTGATCAGCACAGTGCAGCGCCAATGTGAGTTTATCGAAGGTGATCCCATGTGAGCTCGTTACATGGTTCATTCTCATTTCGAAATATAAGATATAACGAATACGATACGCGACAAATTGACATTTATTCTATAATGTAATGTTTTATTCTTATAGTCTATTTTATTTTCATTATTTATTAGGTATTTAATAATCAAACCATCTCCACAACGTAAATATATATTTGAGAGCAAAACTCCGTTTTTCAGAGAGACCCATAAATTGTCGTGTCGATTGGAAAGCTCTATTTAACATATTAAACTTAGCTGATCACTATGGTATTAAAAGAGTAAACGGTGCCTAATCCATACTACTCCTTATCCTCTAGTTACTTAGCAAGAGCACATCGGAGAAATTAAGGACAGTATATGTATACATCCGTTACACAGCAAGTATGTATATATACACACTCTGTTGGCCTCTATACAATGCCCTGGCCTGTGTTAGGACTGATGCTCGTCAGATTACCATAAACAGTTCGTGTGAAGCTTCTCCTGCTCTCGTAGAGATATCTATTAATGCACGGTTTTCCTCACATTGAATTTAAAAGCCAGCTTATCCTCAATAAGTGCATCACGTAAACGATCTACCTCTTTACGATTTCTACACCTTTAGTGTATGCAAGACCCTATTAATGCTTTCTGATTATGCCTTTCTATAGTGACGACACAATCAACAGAAATATAGCTGAACGTATAAGGTTTCTATGCTTGAAATTTTCTTGCACAAACAGATGTTTACCTCGTTCCAAAATGTAAATATTCCCTGACAGACAAATATTCATTCGAAAAAAATGGCTTTTTGTAAAACACTTCTACTTTTAATACAAGTAAATTGCAATCCATTTATCGATTTACTCATATTTTATAGATAAACAACGGCTAATAATTAATCGCCTCATTCTCAAATTTTCGAATTTATAAAATGCTTGAGGGCTTAACGCGATGAGTGTCAAGAGCTACGACCGAGCGACGGAGAAAAGCAGTCGCAGGAGGCAGAACGAACGAGATTATCTCTAGTAATGCCCGTAATGTTACTTTGCCCATATTATAGCTAGAACGCACTCCAGACGGTTAGCAAGAAATTAATTCCCGTTTAATGCAGTCACTGGTTAGCATTGCAAATCTCGGCCCGAGCTCTTGGCCTTTTCTTTGCCTCTCTTTCTCTTCCTCCTGTCTTCAGCCAGCTCCCGCCTCCCAACGGACTAGCCTCGGGACTAGCTCACTCTCGCCTCGTTCTTTCGTCGCCCTGACTCCCCAAGCTCTCAAGCCTTTCCGACCCTCTCCTCTTCTTTTTATTTATTAATTTTGATCCAACCCATTTTTTTCTACAGAACTGAAAGAAATGTCGAATATTTAGCTATTCCCCTTCTTGACGTCTCTTTTGTTTGTTCTTAAATAATTTCATCTACGCGATGTAAAAGATTTAAGACTCCTTAGTTTATAATAAAGACATGAACCGTATTCCGATAATCAGTAATCGGCTAATTTAACTTTTATGAATTTTGACTATGTATTATTATGACAGCTATACCTAAATAAAATATTCATGACACGAGGTATTATCTATAAGGTCGGTTTTATGTGACACGAGCTTTGTACCGAATCGATAAATCATTCTTGAAATTAATTATGTCTTTTAACAAGACGGCAATACAGTCTACTATGCGGTTGAAAACGCAATCCTACTCACGGATGAATTTGGCCCTTTCGCGAATTTAATCCAGCAAATAGTTTTGTCAGCAACTATAAGGCAGTGTATTATGCAGATTCACACAAGCATCGAGTGGTGGATCCATGCAGTGCTAACGTAATGAATTCCGAATGAAATCGGTGAACAGCGCAACGGACTGGACGCATGTTTATGCATATTCGACCTACGCTCATTGACGAGGCGAGCGCAAGTGCTCGCGTGCCTATCTCTTCATGCATCAGCGGAGTGTAAAACAGTATCGGCGAGAATTTCGTGCGCTAAAAGCACTCACGTGACTGTCACGTGACTGAGCTTCATGCTAGTTTTCGCATTCTTTCTGCTTTGAAGATTCTGCAGTGTAATCTAATTTACTGCCGCATAAAATTAACAATTTCCGAAAGATTGGTTTGTCTATCAAAGGAAAGGTTCGATTGAAAAAATGTACTATCTTCAATTTTCAGAAAAATTGTCTAAAATTAATAATTGAACAATAAAATTCAACACGTGAATGCATCTCAAGTTATTTGAGAATCGCACGTCAATTAGGCATTATTTACTGAAATTCCATAATCCTCCTACTGAATTGAACTCTCAATAGAATATTTGATAATCACGTGAATATTTCTAAATAGTATTGCCGCATAGCGGTATGATAACTTGATAATAGTCAGTCAACAATTTATATTATATCTTTGTAAGAACTAACACTATTATTTATTTCTGGCACTTGCATGAAAACAACAACTAATCTCGATAAAAAAGGTTGATCTCTTAAATATCTTCATTTTAATAATAAAAGCAGTTTTATTCTTAGTAAACAAATAAACCCACATATAGGCACACAGATGAGCCATTAGTACATAGACGTTTACCATTAGCGAGTCCAGTGTTTAAAATCAATACAACCAAATAATTATCGTAAAAGCAGTTTTAGAAAAGCACAGCGGGTTCTTGAAGTAATTGCTAACACAATGTATCGCACAGAAAATAATGTCTTATAGCGTTCTCTCCAGCTACAATCCTTTTCCAATATTCAATAGATGTATCTTTAAAAATACTACAGTACGAGCATTTTTATCGCGTGCGTTCGATTTTCATACATCATAATTCAAGCCAACAACGAAAATATGTTCAATAGAAACAAAATAATCTTTATTGAATGTAATTGAGTTGTAGGATTTAGCTCAGATTTTTGACGCATATTTGAAATATACTCTGTTTAATACATACAATAATCAGTTTTTAAATTACAAGTCATTAATTAATGCTCTTGAAATCAACAGACTTAAACTTTCAGGTAAAAACTTCTAGCTGACACGTACATCGGATCGTATGCTCAATAAGACAACAGTGCGAACTGTATCGCGGCTGTTCGATCTGCAGACGCATCAATCTCAATAATGCCGGAGGGGCGAGCACACACACCACTGCATAACATATTTATCTTTGGCCTTAACTATTTCAATTACCCTTCGCATGGTGAAATGGGCTTTTTCTCTCTCTCTCTTACCCTCTCTTTCTCTCTGTTTTCCTAGCTCTCCGATTGCCACCGGAACTCCTCCTCGATACTGTTGAGAGAAAAAGAGGGAAAGAAGGAGAGCGAAGAAGAGAGATCTAAGAATCTGGCCGCAGTGTGTGTGTG
>QLSS01000100.1:73646-100153 GCA_024372645.1 Trichomalopsis sarcophagae
GTGTGTGTGTGTGTGTGTGTGTGTGTGTGTGTGTGTGTGTGTGTGTGTGGAGAGAGAAAAAGAGAGAGAGAGGGATACAGAAAAAGGAAGATATCGCATCGATTCATCCGGAAAAGTTCTGCCATATAGTATCAGCCACGAAGAGTGCAAAGTTCGCTGGTGGGGCCTCTCGACAGCGAAAAAAGAAGGAGCCAAAAGCCAGCACTAGTCAACTCAACCTGAAGTTCAAAAGCACGTGTGCGGTATGTGTGCGCACGTGAGTCTGTGTGCGTGGGAGGGCAAAGCTAGTCCGAGGAGAGATAGATAGATAGATAGATAGAGAAAAACAGGAAGAGAGAGAGAGAGAGAGGGAGAGCAAACTAAGTGGAAAAAGACGGTTGGCGCGGTGAAACGCCAAGGGAATAAGTAGAACAGCGCCGGGTATGGTAAGACCTGGAGCATTCGGACCACCGAGTAACGAGAGACCGTGAAAGAGTAAGGATGGCTAAAGTGATAAACTTTGCCCGTAGAGGCGACAATTTTTTGTAGCACAGCTTACCTTCGCGAACCGGAGGGGGAAGAATGAAGAGACGCAACGAGCTCTCGCCCTGAGGGTCGTCTAGCGGTAATTTTTATTTACGAGGTTTCATTATCGTCACCTACCAATTTACGTGCTACTGCTCGTCTTTCACCGTGCAGACGACAGCGATGAGGTGTCGACCCTTTGTCACGCGTCTTTCCGTGCCTTGTTAACGCACAACGCTGGGATTTTCCGTGCGAGATTGCTGGCTACATGCGTATTGTTAGGAAAAACTGATTTCACATATAAATTTTCAAGATAACTTTCAAGCGTTTATTATAAAAAACGTCAAGGTAAAAAGGCGGCTGCAAACGTTGTAAAAAACAACTCTTTGTAATTAAAAATGTGCTCTTAAGTTACTACATTTGCACCTCCGTCAAGCTATGAAGGGAGATACCGATTATCTTGGATTAAAGCTTGGAAGCCGACTTCACAGCATTAGGTCGAAAGAATGCGAGCGCAAGAAAAAATTATCCGGTTAACCGTTTTATTACCTCCTTGACATATTTTGTGGCAGTAAAAATTTTAAAATATGAAATGATCAGATGAAGTACTATTAGCTTAGCATTTTGTTAAGTCTACTTTAAGTGGCACGTAACAAAAGTGAACAAATTTTATTTACAGCTTGAAGCCAAGTAAAGCCATTAAGCTTGCTCCATCTGTCCCCCAATCCCCTAAATAAAGCAGACCACAATTCTAGAGCTACGATCTCCAAGCAGCTTGAGGCGTCTAGCTTTGTCACTCTCTGGAATCTCTAATGCCCGCTGTGCTCTTACAAGAGCGGCGAGTAAGACTATGCGGCCCAAGGTGTTCCGACACTCAGGACATTCGCGATACTCGATCGCCTTGTCTGCGGAGCCGACCGTATATATAGGTACTAGCCCAAGCTAGTTTCAGTCCAAGATCCACTTTCCGACATTTAGCGTTACAGTTGTACTAGAGCCATAATCCTCCCTCGAACTATTGCTGCGCACACGCAGACATTCAAGCATTGCAAGCCGTGGACAAACGCGTATTCGAACTAACTGTTGCTAACTGTTGGACGCGGAACGCTATTGGCTTGTAAGCCGATATATTTGAAAGAGAGTTCAAATTGAGGTCTAATTTATAATTCGATGTTTGATTTGTACCTCTCGTGAAACTTCGCTTTATTATATTTTCAAAAACTAGAGAACAACTGCTCCTTAGAATTGTGTGGGAGAATACAAACCGCATACAGTCGTACTGGCAACTCGACTAATTGGCATAAAACGACGGTGTCAGCGATCTCGTTGTGTTCTGTTGTTTCTCGGACTAGCTACTCCGAGCGCGAAATCACTTGCGAAACTTTAAATGATTTATTCGCGTATCCGCTTAGCACAAGTCAATGACGCGAAAAGATTATCGGCAGCGTCGAGCGAGAGAAGCAAGTCTACGGCTGCTATATAGCCATTCAGATTACCCACACGTCGTCGCTTGGCTGCATACGCAGCGCGATTTTCTCCTGCCTAATGGCTCATGAGCTTTGATTGAACTGTGTTTACGCGGCGCTTTTACTACCCTGCATTTCTCCGGGCCGACAAGCCCGGGGCTAATGAGTGACGCACACACGCGCATCACTGCCCGATTTTTTCACACTTCCCTAGTTTATGTCGTTTTTTTTATATTTCTTTATACCTCTGACTGACGTTTGGTTCGTTGAGAATTTAAATAGTAACGCAGCGAAAACTGTAAAGAAATGAGAAGTAACTAGTCTGTTTGTACATGTTAGTTACCATATAAGCCCAGATTTACTCTGAGATTAAATTAAATTTTAGAAGTGAATTATATCACTGAAATATTTTTTCTCTGTTTAAAACATTTTCGTAATCATAGTACGAAAGTGATTGCTATTCGAATAAATTACTAATGAAGAGATTCAGTATAAATGTTCGTAAAAGGATTACGTTGCACGTCGTTTTATAATTTAAGGCGATTTATTTGTTTCAAGCGGATTATTTATAAGCATCAATTTTTCCTGTAACGTCGACTTCGATGATCGGCCATTAATCTAGAAATTAAGGCCAGCTATTCGAAGTATTGTGCTCGGATTTTCATGGATATATTAATCTTGAAAGCTAAACTGTAGAAGCAAAAATTTGTTATGAAATTGATTGTATCAATCTAAATCCAGTATCATCTAAATTAATCTATATAAGTTGAATTATGATATTAATATAAATGTTTTATACAACCGAATATTTTATGCGTCCAGTAAAAGTAGATACTAATGTTATTTTTTGCAAGTTTAACAAAAAATTACTTTAGAAAATACGTAACAATTAATTACTGCTTAAAAAATGTTTACTATTTCGCTATAATTATGCGTGGTCAGGCTGCGCATCAATAAAAGAGGCTGAGTTCAACGGATGAATCCAATCTTGGGGCAACGTAAGCCAAAATCAATTTCCACCGAACGGAAAAGAGGCACAACAAACTCCACACATCTCGATTGCACATGTTCTCAAAAATTATTGCGCGCGTCGAGATTGGCACGCGGATGCAAGCCTATAGGCACGAGCCGCTAGAGTGCGAGCTTTGCTCGTTTGACTATTATTTGCCGGAAATTCAATTTTCCAAACGCAATAATTGCGCTCGTGGGCTAGTGTACGGGCCTGCGAGCCAGCTAGGCTCGGTATGCGGAATTGTGAACGACAGAATAACGGATGCCAAGTGTACTCGTCGCAAGCAATTAATCAGGGCGCACAATCCGCGTTGTTGCGCGACATAACACCTGCCGGTATATAGAGGAACGAGCCGCGTCCAGCGTTGTTACTGTCGCGTGGGCTGTGGCTGCCACTAAATGTCAGTGCGCGTCTCGAAAGAGCCTCTGCAAAAGTACCGCATGCGTATTGTTTACGAGAGCGAAGTGCATCAGAGAAGGAGAGCGATGCCGAGTGTTCATATGAGCTTTGATTTTTTTCACTGCATGCGAGAGGGATATTGCGATTTCACCTAATATTTACATACTGAAAATGCAGGAAAAAAATATGTAAATAAAAAACAAAAATGAGAAAACGTAAATATGAAAGCGTTTGTTCGCTCTTTCATGATATTTAATTCCACGCGTGACGTGAATGGATTTCGATAAGTGCATGTATGCAATCGATGTTTGTTTTATGTAGTTTTCTAGATTGATTTTTAAAATGTTCTTTGCTCGGATCGACATATAGCATTTATGATTTACAATTTTAATGTAGTGTGCACATTATTTTCTAGGGACAAAGGTTTGGGCAAAGCAATAGAATAAAATTAATTAACTTTTCATCAAAAATTTAAAGGAAGGTTTTCTCAATAAATAAAAAGATTCTTTGACAACATGATTCCCACTTAATACCCCCGTTTACTTTTATATACATACATTTCACAACAAAAACAAGTTATCTTTTTCCAGAAAATTCCAGATAAATATTCAGTATCATTTTCAATTTTTCCGAAGTCCCATAAAGTCGAAAATTGCCATAGCCGGTACTGGATTTCACATAAGTCGCCGCACGCCGGTTGCCGTGATAACGTAATGGTCTACTTCCTGGCTATCTAATGGCCGGCTAGCCGGCAGCGCTGAGTCTTGGGTCTTGGCGTGCTGGCTACAATATCCTATATGCGATAATCGTTCTGATTTAAGACCACGCTCTTCCGACCATGCAGGAAGGGCTCTTGCTGTTAGGCACACCTCTACTAAGTCAGCCCACTCCGCAGGTACCTATAGACCAACGTGCATTACTTCAGGTTTAATTCAACAGTCCGGAAGTACCAGAATTAGGGGTGCACGAGAGTAACAGAGGTGTGCGTGTGATCCGTCTACGGGTATATTAGAAAGGTGTGATCTATTCTTTGTATAAACTCCTGGCAATTATATTCTGCTATTTGGCGTAGAGGAAAGGAACGAATTTTCAAATTTGACTATAAAGAACGCCTCGTGTTTAACAAAAAGTATATGAAAAGTTCAAAGTATATTTACAGGTATTGAGGATAAGAAGATCAAACTACACGAGACGGGGTTCACTGGTGCAAGAATCATTGGGGTTATTTCATGACATTAAGTAGTATGCAGTAATTTCGAATAATTTCGCTTTTCCTGTTCTAACGTCTTGGCAGTTTTACGCTGCTGCAAAATTGTCGCGTGCTAGCGTTCTGTATACAGTTTTCTTGTTCACCCTCGGTAGAATTCACACGAGCCGTGTTATTACATGCTTTAAAGGCATTTCTCGCCCACGCGTACGCCCACCATTTTTTTCTTTTTCTTACCGTCGCCAATCGGTTAATCACTGGCTGCAACGAGCCCGCGCTAATTGCCTTGTTTGGTGGTACGTACGATGTACGAAGCGATTGATCAGAGAGCTAAAATCACACGTTAACTTGTAGCGTCATTAATTGATTGCAGTATATACATTTGTATAAGACTAATTTATATAGAGAATTTTAAAAGAAACAAAATGCATGCTTATAATTTTAAATACCGCGTAATTTAGCATCTTTCAATGATTTTTATTTTAAAGATATGTGTGATATTGCTGTTGATAAAGAGATTTAGATGCAACTGAATATCCCTTTATTTTAAGAACTATAATAGTCACTTTTTTGTTATTATTTTAAACTTTTATAGTTTCCAAACGAATTATTTGCAATAAGTTTTAAAATTATAAATATCGCTACAATAAAAACAGTAAAATTTTTACTGCAAACAGAAGTCATAATCTGAAGACAAGAATTTTCAAAAGTATGTCAAGCGATACGATAAATTCTTGACCTACACAGACGTTCTCTACAAAACGCTGAAAATCTTGAAAGTAGATAATTTAATTTGGTATTTATTTAACTGAAAACAAATGTTAAGTTGTGCAATGATAATAATCGTGTTTCGATATACATCTACAATGAAATTTATTTTAATTCAAATAATATTTATGCAATTTATTAAAATCAACTAGTTTCCAACAATTTAGACTATGTACCTATACAGAACGGCATCATAGCAGTTGCAGGAAAATAAAAATTTACAGAGGGGTCTTAAAAGAAACCCCAAATGTAGGTCGATCCGAAGGGTAGATTGCCCTCTCAAACCAACTTCCACAAATATGAAAAATACTTCCGCATCAAATGGTGCGAGCGAAAGTAATAGTCATAGCTCGCTTGATATTTTGCGAGTCATCGCAGCAAACGGGAAAGTGAATAGCGAGTGAAACCGCATCGAAACGCGATATCTGACGGCATCAACGTCATTTGTTTGTCAATATATATGCATATGAAGCCTTACAATGTTGATGGCTCGAAAAAGAAGTGAAAAAATATAAATAATATTTGAAATAATAATAATGATATTTACATACACAACTCAGTACTATAATAGTCTTTGCAATATTGCTATGTCTCAAAATTTAAAATACAATATTAAGATGATATTTATTACCTAAGATTGAGACAAATGAGAATCTTATATTGACAAGACTTTCTTAGTAATATTCTTAATATTTCGTCTAAAATTAATTCAAAAAATAGTATATCCTTTACTTTTTACACAGTAAAATTTGACAAAACCTCGAGTTTCGTTAATCTTTTTATGCTACCTTCCTTTTTATCACCGCAATATCCGTTTGACTATTTTTAAGTTTAAACCATAATAATTGCTTGGCTATGGAAGCGTGATTTCCGGAAGAGCGATTATTGCGCAATATAAAACTGATGTCATAAAGCTGCGTCTAGATATTACCTGCCTTTCACTGACACTAGTCCGACAAGAATCTAATAAGAATGAATTTTTGCTTATCTATTAAATTTTTCCTTTTTTCTAATGTTAATATTTTCAATAATTATTAAAAAATTTTATGAAGATACCTTGTAATTCATAAAAAGGCTTCGAAACCCAAATTTGTACTCGTCTATAATTCTTCACACGGAAAACCGCTTTTATAGCGAAAGAAAATTAAAATGCCGATCTCGCTGTTTTCATTCTTCGACCCCTTGTAGGCGTATACGGTCGTGCATTCCGTCGCATGTTTCGCGTGTAATAACGAAAAACAATCGATAGCCCATCCATCGTAGATGCTAGATAACGAAGAATCCACAGCATCGTGAGCAGAGCCCGGCTGGGGCAACGTTTCAAATTCTTTCCTGAGTTGAGTGAAAGCTCGCAAGGAAACGATCGCGTATGTGCAACGTGGCTTGCTTTTCTCTTTCTTTCTGCCTTCCGTTACGGTGAAGTCGTAAAAACAAAACGATGAAGTATTCAATTCCAGTGCCAATCTTAGAAATATCACTTCGAGTCACGTGATGTTTGATATTTTACTCGTTTTTATGTCCCGTCAACAACGCGGTTCTGTTATTATTTATAGGGATGCGCTGAGTATTATAGTACGCGTACCTTGTACAGTGCTGCTGCTTTCTCAAAGAAAAAGCTTTACGGCCGTAATTTTTATTTCCTTTTTCTTTATGCACTAAGATTATAGTTCATGATCTGAAAGGCCCAAATGATCTAACTAAAATTTAAGGAAGCCTTATGTCAATATTTGATGACAATTCAGCTATCGAGTCATTATACCTATTGCATATACTAAATATCGTATAACTAATAATAAGAAATGAATTTATTATAACAAAAGTAATGAAGCTAAAATTAACTTCGCGAGTGAAAAAGTTTATTATAAGCTGCCGACGTTTCAAACGCCGATGGGCGTTTCTTCTTAAGCAGGAAAAACAAATTTGTTACACAATTATAACAATTATTACATTTATATTTAAAACAACGGCAACTTACTGAACTTTTTCACTCGAAAGCATATCTATTGCGATCTCATTATCTTTGTTATAAGCAAGTTGAGAAAATGTTTTAACGTTAATGAGTATGTATGTCCGTGTTCATTTGTATGAAAGTATGTGTTCATAATATTTTCCTTTACTTTTAAGAAGGCAACAAAAACGTAATAGCAGCTCGTGATCATAGGGATTAAAATACCGGAAGTGCACAGGCAGTATAAACGCAGAATAATGTTTCATACAAGTACGGTGGAAATTTCAGTTACATTTAGCAATCATAGTCTAATATATACCTGTGTGTATATGTGTGCATGAGGGTGCATTGCTTGCGGAATGCGGACGTCCATTTCGCCGCGGCGCTTTTCAAATGTCGCGCATGTCTCTCTCTCTCTCTCTCTCTCTCTCTCTCTCTCTCTCTCTCTCTCTCGTTCTCTCTCTCCCTCCCATCCTCTGTATCTCCGCCTATGGTTGAGCGGTTGAGCTTCTTTGGTACTCCGAGCTGCTGTTGAAACCTCCAAGCTGATAGCTATTCGTAGCAGCCGTTATAGCATACGTCGCTACTACAGCCACCGTTGCCTGCACATCTATTAATATTAGCGCACCACGTCTCTTGAGCGTCGCTATTGAATCCTCCTGCACGTTCATAAACACTCTCGAAAGCACATTCGCATCCGAGTTATGCAATGAAACTTAAGTGCATCTGCATGCGTCTACAGAAAAATAAAAAGGGTAAGATAAAAAAAAAATTATTTTTCAGATTGCGTAACCTATAAAACGTGAAATCAGTAACAAGCAAACAGGAAAGCTAGCGTGTTATGTAATATCAGTCGAATATCAAATATGTTGACTTACATACGAACATTTATACATGTGATGCGAATTGATATTGCAATGAAAATGAAGCAATACGCCCAATTTGACGAAAGTTTAGTTTGCAAATGATCGAAACTCACAGCTAACCGCAGCCACGAGCTCATTGATGATTAAACTAACGCTTGGATAAATTGGCGCCCAACCGCGAGACTTCCTTGCGCAGGTGATGCTGTACAGGATCCAGGCTCTTACCGTGCGGTGCGGGGGCTTTAAGTCTTGGTGTCAGTGTACGCATGAGGCCCCTGCTTGGTAGGTTTGCGCATAGGCGACAATAGACGAGATAGGAAATTGAGTTGGCACTGATTAGACATTGCAAGCGTGCCGTCATGCCAGGATGGTTCGTCGGAATTTGTCGGCATACCGGGACGCGTTGCACAGTCCCATTCTGCAGGGTTCCTGCGGATAGCCTTATGCGACCGTTATTACATACACGCTACCGCGACGCAAGCGTACTTTTAAACGAGAAAGGGGTGCAAGGCTATATTATACCTACCGGGTGGGCAAACAGAACCAAAATGGAATCAAACTACGAAAATGCACTGAGGACAGAGGGACTTGATACAGACGCCATGATTATGTGACACAATATTTTGAATAGCTTTTGGTATTTAATACAGCTGACGATCATATAATAGCCCCTTCAACGCGGTAACTTCGTTGGATATGGTGATTTAAAGCTATTGAAATAAATGTCAAGCCGCAGGCTTGGCGTTTACAATCACATTATTGATCAATCATTCAGCGACACTCTTCATCAAGCACAAGCCCATCAAGCATCAACATGACTCGTATAAATTCGGACTTAAGATTATATTGAATTAATAATAGCTTTGACAGATCAATCCAGCGACACAGTATAGCGGTCATCCTATTCCTTCCATAGCCCTATATCCCAGCGGCTTCTAAATGCCCACGGGCTGCAAAACGCAATTAGTTTTAATGCTTGGCCAGTAATATGGCCAACGATAGCAGAGCGCAGCGAAGCTCACAAAGAGCCAGGCGCGCGGGAGCGAAAGCAAGAGAGAATAACGATCCTCCTCTCGTCGCGCCGGTCAGCCAGCCATCGCCACGAGCTCATAACAAACGCGGCTCACAGCGATGATAATGACGATAACAATAATAACAATCATTTTACTGGCTAGATTAATTTCTCTCCCCGGATCGCATAGAATAATGACCCTACTCGAGTCGTTATTGCGTAATATATAGATCCTCCTTGTGCTCTCTCTCTCTCTCTCTCTCTCTCTCTCTCTCTCTCTCTCTCCCTCTCTCTCTCTCTCTCTCTCTCTCTCCCTCTCTCTCTCTCTCTCTCTCTCTCTCTCTCTCTCTCCCTCTCTCTCCGCGTGATAACCTATCTGCAATCTGCATCACGGCCCGCGCGAGGCGCAGATGTCTCCACATCGAGCTTGCTGATGCTGCACTAGATCGCGAGTAGTACTCCTCTGTACGTGGGGACGAAGTGTCGTGCTACCCTGAGCTATAGGCCCCCACAGCACGCCGATCGCAACAGTGGCTCTGCCAGCGTATACCCCCATCTATCTCTGTGTATCTAACCTAATATATACCTGTCTATACATTGTGTACAATATTATCTCAACGTGTGTGGAGAAGTTGATGCGAACGTGTGTTTGATGTACTACGATACTTGGCTGAAATGTACCTGGGAATCAATTTGTATGTCGACGTGACGTCCGCTCGCGTGCGATGGCTTGATATAATACACGTGCCTTTGGTGTATTTGCTCGGTGTCTGCGACGACGTTGTTTGGTCAATGTTTTTTCTTCCTTCTTGAATTTTCATAGGATTGCACGTCCCACAACTCGTATCATGCGATGGTCAGATTATATTATATATACAAGCATATGCTACAGTTCAACGTCGTGCGCAATCCACGATGTTTTTGCTCAGGATCGATACTGATGGTATAGATATATACATTACATTCTCTAAAAGGACTACCCTGTCACCTGATGATTGATGTAAAGCAATATGTAATTGCTGGCCCGCGTGATGAATGGCGCGATAGGATGGCGAATAGGTATTAGATCACAGACGATTTCACTTGGCATAAAAAATACGAAGGATATTTCTATCCATATAATGATATACCCTGAATATTTACAGTTATACTAAAGTGAATTACATGTTAATGCTTTACTGATTGAATATACTACTGCACTATGACTAGTAGAAATGTTGTGTTAGCATATAATGCTTGAATAATAATAGGCAATATAGGCGTTCTCTATTTGAGTCAATATTATGTGATCTATGGTCGAATTATAATAAATATTTAATACATTAGAGTTCCCATCAGAAACATTCAGCTTCGATCATCAAAATGGTAATTAAAATACTTAATAATGAAAGCTCTATGCGTGAAAAAATGATATTTTCAATAATTTTTTGTTTTGAAAATTTCGAGATTTGCTTTCATGCATGCTGTATATTTACATAAAAGCTATATGTGTTCATTAACTGATTTAATCTTAAAATCTGTTTACACCTGGATGAAGGCATATACGCAAACATGCCAGTAAGTAAGGTGGCATCATATCTGATTATAAGACCAGTTGCCTATAGGAAAATTTACAACGTGCTTGAATAACGTCTTGGCTCCAAAATAATTACACTGATTACAGAAAGCTCAGACTATAACATGCAGTCAAGTAACAAGTTTGATCACTTGACTTAGCAGGACGCTTAATGTATAGATTCGTGTGAAAGCAATAATTGTAGCAATTACTGCCAAAAATATAATATAATTGTTTATAGTTATGAACGATTACACTGGTCGACAAGTTATCAATGACGATGACGAGAACGAATCGCTCATATTATTATTTTTTTTTTGCACAAAGCGGAAGGGTCTTGATTTTTTGGCTGTATAACGGGCGTGGCCGTTCTCAAACTAAAAACAAGGCGCGTGTAAAATAATTTCGCACATACCTTGGTTTCAAACTGCACACAAAAAAAAAAATTAAATTTGCAAGTACTGGGACTAAAAATAATATAAATTACGATAGTAGTGGACAGATAGAGGAGACAATATAAGCGAGTCTATGTACCGCGTCCTCGCCTGTCACTCATGCGCTCAATCAACGTACGAGTCTGAAAAAGCCCTTTCGTCCCTTGTGTTCATCTTATTTTTAATAAAAAGTGCACCTATATATTGACTTGTTTTAATTTTAGAATGAATTGCTATTGTTCTGTTGTTATAGGTAAAAACGTTGTTCGTCAATTTATATTTTAGTGAAAAATATGAAAAACGAGATGAAAACGATTTAATAATATTTTATTAAATCGTTTTCATATCACAATATTTTGTGATAATGAGTAACCATATGTTTATTTGACAAACAAATTTCACACATATATATATATATATATATATATATATATATATATATATATATATATATATATAATTTTGACATAAATTAAAAGGGAGGGGCTTTAACGACGTGTAACAACACCCCTATAAGAGGAAGAAAAAGTTTTAAGAAAAATCAGTTTTTACATTTTAGCTGTTTACTTGAGAACCGCTCGACGAAATCATTTAAAATTTCAGCAGCAAATATCTTTTTTTACGGTTAATCACCAAATAAAATTTTAAAGCATTTGACTGCATTGTTTTAGAGATATGAGGAATCAAAAAATTTTCAAAAAAAATTGAAACCTTGATATTTTAAGAACCTTTTTACTTCCGTAATCGAGGCACAAAAAAACTCATTTTTTCCAGTTTTCGATTTTTTACTGAAAAAATAAGTAGTCAAATCACTTGAAATTTTGATGGGATATAGGTTGACACGTGACCCATCGACATGATTTTTTTCGTTTGGTGATGATGTTTAGTTTCAGAGATATGCATTTAAAAAAAATCACCTTTTTCATTTTATCTGCCCAACAAAGCGGTCGATCCCGAGCACCAAACGGAAAAAAGTAGGTGATTTTATTCTCTTTCAAATGCCTATTAGCTTAATTGTTTGTAACAATAGGATGATTGAAAAAACGCAAAATAGTGTTTTTCAAAAATCAAAAATTGGCCATAAAATAAAAAATAGGTAGAAAAATAAAAAATAAATGTTTTTCCCGAATTCAGAATCCAAAAATATACATTGCATGTCAAATTTTATTGATATTCACCAAGTAGTTCCAAAAATATTACGGTATACATACACACACACGTACACACACACACATCTATACGAAAATTTTCTAAAAACACGTGATTTGAACTTCTAACACACCAAAAAGTATTTTCTAGAAGTTTTGACGAAACTCAAAATTTTACTATTACAAAGCTTTCTCTAGGAGGAAGCAATATATACATTTGAAGTCATTTTCATATAGCAATGTTAAAAGTCCAAGACATAAATTTGTAAAATGTCATCGTGTTTGTATCACACGGCTCCTGAAGCCCATTGCTATTTTTCAATCAACAATGGAAAGCGATATTCGCGGGCGAGTTGTAGTCACATCACTGCGGTGGATTTAAAACTTGATATATGCGTCTTCGTAGCGTAGGCTGACTTGAAAGCGTCACGTGGTGCATAGCAAGTACACATATGTAGGAGAATCTGATATGTGCGCAGCGTTACATATATATATGCACAGAGCGGCTTACTTCCAATTTTCCAGTACGCGACGTCGATTTTAATCCCTCACCGATGTCACATACAACAGTTTGATGTATGTAGAGAGGAGTTGCCTTTATCCTTATATACACGGAAAAAAATGGTTGGTTATCAAGTTATTGGTTAGGTTAACCAAAAAAATAGTTGGTGCGTATTTTGCCAAGCGGTTTGTTACTGTTACTAACCATTTTTTTCCGTGTATATATTTTTTTTTCACTTTTCATTTCTGTTTCCACAGTAAACCGATGTTTAAACTTTTTCCCACAGCGATGATTCAATATAGATACTACTTAAGTTGAGATTTAAACTGTTTGCACAAGAATTATGCTTTTACAGTAGAAATCTGTAGTAGACAACTACAGGTATAGCTTAAATTTTTGTATAGCTGTTGCAGGTGATGAAGAGCATCTAACAGTTCTCTTCTCTAACAGTATCTACTTTGCTAGTATAAATAATTCAGAGCATCTTTACTTGCTTCTGAACATTAGAAAGGTTCGTCAAGTTTTGACTCTATGTTTCTTCTCGTCTCTCTAGTAAGTTTCACAATTATTAAATACTGTCTAGAAGATGCGCCAGTCATCCGTTTGTTTACGAGCTCGTAAAACTTGCCCAAAGAGCTCCTTTATATCTCCTCGTCTTGGACCTATACTCTTGAGCAGTAGCAGAATCAAGGGGAAGGCTATTCTTGCACCTCTCGCCAGAAAAAAATCTGACGTAGAAGTCACCGATTTGATCTCTGTTTGTGTTACGATAATGCGATGCATTCGTATTATGCATCATCTTATAAAACAGTGAAAAAAATACACGGGAGAGCAAATGGACTTATATCTTTTTACCATCCGTTTACATTATTTATGTACGCAAGATCCCGAGGTGGAGTAGACGAACTGGAATGTCTTTTCAGTGGAAATGGGCCTAAATTAAGCTGGTCGCAAGAGCTCTGTAAAGCCACACAAACATTAAATAATCGCGAAAGTGAGGGGAACGTAGAAAGACAGGATAGATGTCTTTTGTACGAGGAAGATTAAGTATACCGAAGGAAGAGAAAAGTGTGATTTATGGATATTCTTTGAGAAAAAGTAGGGGAATGACGTTTGTTGTAGCAGGTGATGCGATGTCTGCACGTGCTAGGTTGGATGATAGTATTTTCGATTATAGGAAACTAACAATGTGTGAGTAATTTATGAGATTGCTTCGGTGAATATTTAATGGCTTGTTCCTTTTATACATGGTGTGAGTTTAGAGAAAAATTGCATTATTGCTATTTCGATTCAATAGTTTATTTTCTAAAGTATATATTAACACATTTGGTATAGTTTTCAAGCTGCAGCGAATGTAGACTTCATCGGCAGCGAATCTGAAGATGACAATTTCTCACGAACAGAGAATTTTAGGTGGAGAGAGAGAGAGAGAGAGAGAGAGAGAGAGAGAGAGAGAGAGAGAGAGAGACGCACTTCGTGGAAAAGCATCATCACGCAAGTTTCGGACACTTGAAGAGGTTACATTCACACACAAGTTCATCAGAGCTATTATTTATGTATTACGCGAAAATAATAAGGTTCATGCATATGTGCATCCTTACATGACTGTGAGCCTCTTGCCGTACGAATATAATTTATGCGGCAATCTCGGACCGCAAATATGCAAATGTCTGTCGACTCTGTACTAGTAAACTTATTTGCTGAGAGGTTTACCTAGCGCATAGCGCTTTTGTGATTACGTATGGTATTGGCTTGTATAATGATGCTAAGTTAGAGATAATAACGACAAGTTTAGGGCGCTCCCTAGCAGCTTGATAATATTGTATTGTAGATGTATACTAAACTTTGCTTGTGATGATTTAACAAAAGTTTCATTAAGATATGCTACAAGAATCGATTAGGTGCACCAAGTCGTCTGCATATAAATTTTCGTTTATCATTTTTCAGTTTTTCATACAGTGGCGGTATAAAACAGTATATCATCAAAAATTAAACGAAAAATTGCACTATGCAAGCTTTGGAACTTTATGAGTTTATGGTTATTATCTTACTAAAGAAACATCAGTTATATATTTAGGACAGCAAGCGTATTTTGTAATCAAGTCAAAAACGATAAACGTCAAAATAAAGAGAAGCAACTTAGGAGGTATGTATGAAAGTGCCACCCAATCATAATCAACGTGAATGCTTGGAGACATTTATGGATTTATGAGTCAGGTTTACGGCTTCGCGACATCACATAAATGGATTTGTCGATTCGCGCACCACGTTTTCGCGACTTCGTTTCCGGATATCTATCGTTTGAGAAATAGCCTTCTCCTGCATACATAACAGAAATTTAACTGCATTCTATATTTATTGCTTAATTACGTGCGTATGATAAAAGTACGAACTGACTTAATCTACGGAGACATGCTTCAAATTTCTGAATCTAGCTTTTACACTTTGAGGTTAGAATTTTAAAATAAAGCTAGTTGGCTCACTTTCTCAGAAGGGATGCATTCATTATAGGATATCGAAACTCGCGTATAACTTATAAGCTTCATTAAATCGTAGTTTTTCTTCAGTATTTAATTTACAAATTCTATTTTAGACGAAGTAAGGTTATACTATAATTTGTATACCTCCAACAAACGAGAAGCTTCACAGCCGAACAAATTCACATTTTCTTAATTTATCTATAGCATTTTCGTATGAATTCGTTGTCACGCCTATTTTATTTGCTCTATCCGTAGCATATATTTTTGCATTGTATGTTTACCGTCCGAGCGTAGTGAGATGGATCACTTATGTCATGAAAAGGCCATTATGCCATGCAGTGTTATGAATAAATTAAGATTGACTGTACTAACGATGCAAAAACTTGTACCAGTTATAAGCGTTCGTGATGTATCCAAATGCTTCCGTAGACGAGAATGTCACATATTTCATCGAAATGATTATCTATCTCAAAAGCTTTTTTTAAATTATCCAGCTCTATTTTTACAAGCGATTTAACTAAATTTGAACGTTATGTAATATTTTTATAACTCATCCAAAGTAGACAAAACTAAAAAAGCTCCACGTATATCTTGGTTAAAAAATCACTCTTCATCATTTCAAACGCAAAAAAATCATAGATGGATTATCTATCTTCAGTGTCAGATAAGCGATAATCATCAACTTTTTTCCTCTGCCTGTCTCATTTGCAAATGTTCATTAGCACGAGAGTGTCGGCCAGCGGTGTAGAAAGCCAGATACAGACATTCACCGTCACAGACACATACAAATACGTGCGTACGGACTCATTATCGTAAAAGCACCTAGCACCAATCGATCAAGCTTTACCTCCCCCCCTCTCTCTCTCTCTCCTGAGCGCGCGCGCGTTTTCTCTTTGAGTAGCACGCCCGCTGTGGGCACCTATCCACCTTTATTCTGGCGCTTATTCTCCTCCTGTGATTGCTATAGGTTCATCTTTCTGCTAGTGCGTCACTCGATCGGGAAAGTCCGAGAAAGTTGGCGACCGTCATGCATCAGACAGTAGGCACTAGGCAGTGTGTTCTTCCGCTATTATACCTCCGCGACCGGATGTGTTACGTAAATTGACAAGAAATTAAATTGCCGACAAAAAGACACCTCGAGTTGATGGAGTCACACATGCAAACATCACATTTGTAAAGGATTTATGTTGTACAGGACGACCAGTTTGTTAGGTCTTTTCTGTTAGACTTGTTTACGAACGCTAAGTTCAGTTGGACAACACGGTGAATTGTTGATGCATTAGTATATTAGATAGTAGAAATGGGTTACCTTCATTTTTTTGATTGTTGAAAATGTATTGTTTTCGTATTATAATTTTAATTTGCTTTATCAAAAGCTACAAACGCAAAAATCTTATAGCGTTTCATACTGTAGGATATTTCCTTTCTCGATAACTACAACGATATAAGCATAATATATTCTAGGACTTATGTCAACATTAATTTGTTTTTAGTGCTCCAAGTTGGTTTCGTATCGTATAAATGCATCTCATTCTTTGAAATCATGAAATACCCGCCTCAATTTTTCCGATTCATCATTTTTCAATATTCAAGCAAACATGAAAACAAATTTGTATCTTCAAAGAAACAAACAAGTATCCTGCTTCGACAATCACAAACCAATTTTTCATACATACAGTCCATAATTCGTGATTCGACGTAGGCGAGGCCAATCGATCCGCGAAAAATAAACACAGTCGAGAGTCTCCGCTTTGCATATTATATCTATATGCGTGAGAGCTGCGGGGCCAGGGATGTGAGGATAGCTCGCGCCATCTCTCTCCTCGGTCATCCCTTGATAAATGGAAAGGAGAGCTGTTGGCGCGGCGCTTTATGGATCGTAGCGTGCTTCTCTATATGCTGCTATTTTTCAGGAAAACAAATAGGGGAAGGGTCGCCCAAGTAACAGTCTACGCATGTACGTACAGAGTGACTGACTTGGACAGTCAAGATTATTAAAGTAGGTCCAGTGCGGGACGAAACGTATACGGATGTATTGCAAACATTGGCATTCCGGAAGCTATACTCAGTCTCTCTTTCTCGTTTAGCCAAAGTTTCCTGAAATATTCATGAGATCCGCCCATTTTTATCAATAAGTCTGCCATAGAACTTTCCGATAAAAGCATGGATTCCACTGAGATGGATTATTTGTTCGCTTTAAAATAGCTGGCTTGAGAAGTAAAGGTTTCATACACTCGTACTGGTAGGATCATCTGCTTCGCTCACTCTATTGTTTGCCGAAAAGACATATTGGAATAAAGATCTATAGTATCTCTGCCAATTGTATTAATTTTAGTAATAAATGGTATTACAATTTCAACAGAAGACTATTAAGACTACTAAGATTACTGTTTCACATCGACCAGGTTATTATAGCTAAGGAGGGATATTATACGAAGATTATTCTATTTCTAATAAAACATATTTAGAGCAAGAAATTCGATAAGACATTAAATTTTCGAATTCAGTCAAAGAACCGTGGTGACACACTTATTGATTACGCTGCACAACGTGTACAAAATCTGCGTTTCGCGCATGCCTCTAGACTTCAGCGCGAGAGTCGGTCACGCATGCCATATCTACAGTCACGAAAAATTAAGTTTTCGACACTTTGTGCCAAAAAATAGTACACGACATCCGTGCGCGCTGATGTTCATCAACTTGTATGATTGCAACCCCCTATAGTATACGGTTATACGTAACACGTGCGCGAAGGAGATTATCTCAAATCGTGTGATTGTCACTCTTGCTTCGTTCGAGCCAGGAACTCCACCCTCGTCAAGATAATCATCTTTGGGCAAAAGTTGCGCGACGTACTATATATCAGGCTCTGAAAGTTTGGAAAAAAATGTAACTTTATCACTTCCATACCGATATACGTAACTATGCTGAATTTCATAAAAATCTGTAAGATAATCCTATTTTTACATACAGGTAGCTATAGTTCTTACGGTTTTTCAATTTCAGTGCTAAAAATAGAGAAATAACAAAATTCTTGTTCTCTGTTTCTGATGAAACAAAAAGTATACGTCATACGTCAAAATGCTCTATCATTATAATATCCGCAGTACCGCACACTATGGTTAATACAATTGTAAGAATCCCTAAGAAAAATACATTGAAGCGGCAGAAGGAAAAGTTGCCCCTTCCTCAGACACCTCTTCTGTTCTAGCGTGCCATTGCAAAAGAAGCCATATACACGCCGTACGTGGCGCGCGATGCGATATATCAAGCGTCCCTCTAAAAAAGCTGGAGCGAAAAAAAGAATAGGCAAAGGAGCATGGAAGAGCAGCAAGTGCAGCGGCCCATTAATAAACGGCCGATCTTCAGAAGAAAGCCAAGGCGCATCCTTTGTACAGGCACAAAGGTCTACATGAAAACAAAGTCCTTTTAGTCGCGAGCTTGGATTTGCTAGCCACTCTCTCCTACCTTTTCTCTCTCACTTCACGGCAGGTTGGGTGCGGGCAGGCATCCTACGGAGGTTAGGTAAAGAGAAGTAACAACTAGTTTACGCGAGAGCAGGGACAAGTGCTGGACGCGTTAAATCGTTTGGCTTATCACGCTGTGCTGTCGCAAATTTTGCGTTCTTCGAGAGCGCAGCGGCAGAGCCGGAAATTCTACAATCGACGAGCTCGATATAGTAGCATAACGACACAAGGCATTAACGACTGTTTTCAAGTGCGTTTATCGTATTATCGTAAATCCCTTTCCGGGCTTTTCTTGATTTGTGTTGCTTGTTGTTTGGAAAACCAGCATTATGACCGTATTTTGAGAGTCCCGATCAATATTTCATATAACACAATCCAGATTGCTTCCTGCTCTCAGTTTTATTACGCGGTCAGTTATTAATGCCTCAAAGATCGATGAAATATTAAAAATGGGAGATGACACTTTTTTGCTCCTATTACGTAATACTCATTATCTAATGCTTGTTTTAAAACCACCATTACCTTTATAAATCATCAGAACAAATTTGAAAATCGTATAATTTAAGTTTACATTTGTTACGTGGGATTGTCGGGAATTAGGATGGTCGTAGCGTTCATAGGATGGGCCTAGGAACTTAATGAAAGGTGCAAGAAAGACTTCACTGACTGTATTGAACGGTCTTTATTAAAGGATAGTGAGAGAGAGGTGTGTTTGATAATCTGATTCCCGTAGAACTGAATAATAATAATAATAAATATAATTAATATAGTAACAAATTAAAAATAAGAAATAACATTTAGATTTGTTCAATTATAAGGGTAGAACTTCCATCACATACCTCGATTCTCTGCTCATCAAATGGTATGATTTTAAATTAAACTTAAAAAAATTAACCAAGTTAAACGTGCCGCAAATTCAGCGCTTTGCGCTATTTGAGATTTTTGTAGATAAAACTGAATTGCAACTTTAAATACATTCGCTTATAGTAAGACAGCAGTATGCAAAATCTACAAGCGCTACTAACAATTTATTTCCTTACTCACGAGTCTCAGCTGCGCGAGTAGTCTCGCCAAAATTTTCCACGAATATTCAGCCTGGCAAAAAACGACCCAGAAAAATTCTTCTATGCAGTACAAAGTTTCTCAAAAAAAAAAAAAAAAAAATAGAAAAGGAGCAGAGATGAAGATAGAATGTTGGAAGCCCGCGTCGCCTTGAAATATATAACGAGATCCAGCAGAGCACGAGAACATCTCTCGGTTTAATTACCGTATCTTATTTTCTTATCTTCATTGAGGCGTTCCGGCTCACGCGTAGGCGTCGCCTCAGTCAGTACCGTTGACAAATATGACGAATAAACAGAGCTTAGCCAGCTCATAAACCAAGGACTGGTGCGCCGCTGCCCAAAGCAGACGAAAGCTCGTGTTGCGAGTAGGGTTACTGCTGCTTAACTATCATTGAGATTTTAGCCCATTTCTAGTGATAACGTACCAAGCTACAAATATAAATAAATTTTGCTTAAGTTGAAAATTATTTCACTTATTCGCTTATATTATCGCCGATAATGTTAAAACTTATGCATACAATTGAAGCATATTTTGATATATTGTTATATGGGAATGTGAAATACTGTACGGAAGTTGGTATGTTTTAGTTACGTTTATTCATAACGATATAGGATTCATTCATTTCGTGAACTTATATTTCGTAAATCCAACGAAAATATCGCAACTTTTTTCGTAGGTATGAAAAAATATGCAAATACATCAGATTTCAGCTAAGGTGATATGAAATTCAGATCCCCTCTTTGAGGGCATGAAAAACGTAAAAACTAGAAACAACATTGACGTCTTCACAGTTACGGCGTTTCAGCATCAGCCATCACACATCGTCTCCAAGCTCCACTCTCGCAATCACTTAAAATTTAATTTTCCATTTGCAAAGGCATACGCATAAATTTCTTAAAATTGACTTTCAATCGGGCCGAGCGCACGAATTTCCGGTAACTAGGCCACGTTCTCGGGATTTACGTTTCAAATCAGACGTACACGTATGCCGTGCGCGCTAGGTCAGCGGCAGCAACAGCGAAAGGGAGAGAAAAAACTCGCGCAATAGAGAAAGACAGAGCCTACAGGGGGGCGAGCGAGGGCGAATGAGAGAGAGAGAGAGAGAGAGAGAGAGAGAGAGAGAGAGAGCAATAGAGCGAGGTAGAAGAAGGTAAATTGAAATGCAGACCGAACACGACGAGAAAGTGAGAGCTCGCGCGAGGTCAGAGCAGTCAGTGGATGAAGCAATGAATCAGCGACAGGGCTAAAGCCGAGGTGATCGCGGCGAAACTAATGATGTTTCCGGGATAATTAGCGCGCCCTAATTTGCCGTCCTAGCTAGATTTGGCTCAGTGTCGGCAAGAAACACTTTTCCTCCCCTTCAGCTTTTCTCCCGCATATATCTATACAGAAGATCCCTCGCCTGCATTTGCCTTCTCGCTCTCTTTCATTCGAGTCGCAGGAACTTCATTCCATACATCTTCGGGACCCTCCACGTAACAGCTCTCTTTTCTTTTCCGTCAACTTCTCTCTGCCCCTCCGTATTTTGCCATGTGACGCGTCGAGGAGATTCACGCCTACAGTCCTATATACTAGAGAGAAAGAGATCGATGAAGAATTCATTCTCGCCTCGCTGTCTCCATTTGTGCTTTCTCGCGCGTGCAAGGGGATCCTAAGTGTATACGAGTTCATGCAAGGGTGGAAAAGACAACATAAAACATAATTTCGTGCAATAATTCCTCACTGATAGACGTCAATGGAGTCTCTCTCTCTCTCACTCTCTCTCTCTCTCTCTCTCTCTCTCTCTCTCTCTCTCACTTTCCTGCTCTTTGTATGCTCAATACACCGCACACACATGCACATGAATACTTGATCGCCCCTCACTCCTTTTTCTGTTTTGTTTCAACAAATTGATTCAACTTCCATAGGCTGTACTTTCGTTTATTTTTAATGCACTCGTCGAATAAGAGATGCTGATTAGTGATTATAGGGCACAGAAACAGGCTACTAGTTCTATTGATTCTACGCATGCAGGTGAATATGTATTATCTATGTTTTTGATAAAGCGGAGTAAAAAGCTGTAAAAAAGGTATGGTATCAGTATATTATCTAGGATAAATAAAAATTAATTACATCGTATGTGCACGGCTCTGTTGTTCTTCAAAACAAGATTCACGGTTGCCACGATGCATTCAAAAATCAATGATTTATTACCACAACAGGCTATACTGTTGAATATTGAACTAAAATAAGCTTCATGTCCTCGGGCGGTTGACAATCAATTTCGCATCCCCTTAAATATTATATTACACTGTTTTTTCAGCATGTACCAAAAAGTTGATAAATGGAAAGTTAATAGATTGACGAATTGGAAAAATAATAAGAATTTATGAATCCGTAGGCGACCGAATTAGCGTGTAACAGTCCGATCCAATTATCCGGACAAATCCTTCTCCCCGCATCTCCTTAATTTTCTCCAACCCCACCTCATCAACGTTCGTGACTTCCCCGAGCTCCCATACTTCATTCTCTTACGCGTCTCCAAAGCCGCATCGACCCTTTCTGACAGCCGCAAGCGCCCAGCGTATCCCTTAAGGAAAAGGAAATTTGAGCCAAAGGCAGCCTGGCGTCGTCATCGTTTTTCTCCCCTCTTGCTGTCCTCGACGCCACAATCCGCATTATTGACACGATATCCCCAGGCAGCAGGCGCCGGGTCGACCGCAGATTTCATCTCTCCTGGCTGGTTCAGCCACTGTAAATACGGCACACAGACGTAACGATCTCATGATCCTTTGATCTTGAAACGCCTGACGCGAGCTCGTCACTGGTATAATTGCGGCTTGAGAGTATGCACGCTCTATCGCGCTACTCCCAATCTCTAATCCCTTGCGCTCTGCTCTCTTATTTGAGCTATTATTCCAGTGCGCCATTCCTTTTTCTCTCTATATATTGTACTGTCTGTTTTAGGAAGCACAAGGTTATCGCAGCTAGAAAAAATAAGGGACGACAGCGAAAAGAGTGCGGAGCTGAGTGTGCAAAGTATTGACTGGAATACCGATGAGAAATATGGGCGGTTCCTGTTACACTTGAAGAGTTAGATACAAGATAAGTTTCTTGCTGTTTTCCCGTGATATTCAGCTTATAGATTGAAAACACCTATATACAACTTCTACTCGTACAAACGTTGCATTAATTATCTTAATTTATAAGTACAAAAGCTTACCAAACATGCGTGTTCAAATATTTGGAATAAAGTATATTTTTCTGACGAGAATTTGAAAATATATATGCATACGCATCGCTCTGGGCATTACTTTCATGCAGAGACATAAAAATATAGCCCATCGCCGATAACACTATATAGCTGTTTCAATCGACAACAAGGGGGATCCAGCGCGCGATGCAAACACTTGTGAGAAACTTGCCTGCCGTCAGCGTAAAGATTTTTTTATCGTTATCTTTTTACTGTCTTTCGCGTGAACGGAAAAACGAAATTGTAGTACGTATTACGTAACAATTGTAGCGTGTTTTATGTTGCGTGAAGAATAGGCTGTACCTCAACCGCCTGTCCTTTGTGTATCGTTATATTTCTATTCAAGCGAAATATTTGTTCTAGCCGTATATGCAAACAGGCATGACAAATTCTTTTCTAATATCGAATGCACGTTAGTATTCATATATTAATATACTGCATTAACAATTGAATTATTAAATACCATACAATAGAAACTTGATCCGTCACCTTTTTTTCATTAATACTAGATTTTGACTTAATTTTATTATAAAAAACGAATAAAACGAATAAAATTTATCATTTTTGCAACGTTGAACTGAATATAGCTATAGAGATGTTCTCAGACACAATTCATCAATGTTCTATATCTTTTTTAGCCCATTCAGCTTAGAATCGAATATAAATTACCTTTTTATATACCGTATATATAGGTGTATCGGCTTTGCTTCGGTTATCGCGAGATCAAAGCTTTGACGAGAACGTCCATTCGAGCGACCGGCGTGTGCTGCTGCACTTCCGAAATGCTTGAGATATCACGTGGCTGGGCGATAAAACCAAAGCATTGGTAGCTGAGAAGCCGGTCGCTTGTATTCTCTCAGCGAAATGCCGTAGCCAGCAGCTTTCCTAAAACAGTAGAAGCGGCAAATTGATTTTGACTTTAAGTTCTTGCCCTCGCGTATGTGAGCTTTGAAAAACAGGCGAGGCTAGGGACCGGAAAAGGGGGTCGTTTTGTAGCTTTTTATCGAGATTTTCAGTGTTTGATATGGGGTAACGTCTCCACTTTGACATTCGACCCTTTTTCCTCGTGCTTATAGGCAAAGCTACGCGACCGGAATAGCTGGTGAAATATTCAAATTGTTTTTTTTTTTCTGCCTGTTAGTTTGGATTTTTTTCCCTCTCTCTCTCTCTCCCTGTTTTCCTTCTATATATCCGTGCAAAAGAATTGTTTTCACAAAAGTCAATTTTTGTGCGTGAACAGCATAGTCGAATTGTTGTGAGATTCATTAAAACCATGGCTGTACATGTTATACAGATTTGTATAGTATATATTCAATTTACAGTTTCACATATCACAATAAAATATTGCTTCAGCATATCATGTATATGAAAATTGTATATGAGAAATAAATATTTTTTATAATGCACTTTCACATCGTGAAATTAAAAATCACTGCTACATTAGTTGTTTTATTGAGTTGTAAAATTTACAAATTGATAAACAAAACATGTAATGAATTACCAAGCTGTTCCAGCAGTACAGGCGTGTTGAACAAAAGCAATATCGGGACTCGAATCATTCAGAATAATCCCCTCGTAATAACGACGAAAATGTAAATGTTTTCATTGTCTATATATTTACTGATAGTCCTTGTATCCGTTCGTACCTGTATGCGCTACTAGTCGAGTGTCCATTCAAGCGTACTGATTGGCTTATTTCAAACGAATGGAAACGATGACCGATGGAGAGCGAATCTCCAATTTGAAAGTCGATTAATTTTTCTCCATATCAACAAACCTAACGAATCGATTTTAATTGTCAATATGGTTTTTAAACTACTTGATGAAGCTTTACGACGTGTGTATTAGAGAGGTATACAACTTAATATTAAAATCACATGTGCCACAACAACGTTTAATTGTCTGTTGTTCAATATTACATTTTATAAGTTTATTATAAACCGTTGTTTAAAAAATGTGTGATACAGTGGAAATAGCAATGCAATCTCAAAATCGAAAAGGTTCGGGACGAGGTTACCTCAGCGAGAAATCAATAATAGAATTCAATTCAACGAAACAGCAAACTCGCTTATCGGTCGCAGCTAATCAATTCCAAACAAAAACTCGCGACCACAGTGCGTGCATGCAGGCTATCAGGAGCTGCCTGTGTCGCTCTAGAGCAATGCATTCTCTCTCCCTCTCTCTCTCTCACTCACTCTCACGGCCTTTCTCCCTGTATATATACTTCATAACAGCATCAGTCCGCGCGTGTGCAGGCAGCGACGGTAATCGGTTTCGGTTACGAAGCGAAACAAGAAGTTGCTGGCCATTTCCGCCGTGGTTTACAAGCGCTGCACACGTGCTTGTCTTCACTATCGCGTGTGTAACTTTCTACACTTCTTATGTGTATGCAAGTGTGTGAGTGTGACCGCATCGCTCCTTTGCATTATAGACCTGCGAGTGATCGATCGATTTGTTGTCGATCACGCAGCTACGTCCTTCGCTTGTATACCATAAAACACACGAGAGATAGATGCATATACCTGAGTTAGCTGGATAACTTTGCCGTTTAATGTAATTACACGGAACAATGTTTCCAAGCGTGTCAGGCTTGTTGACACGATTACCTTAAAGGATTAAGTATATATTTCTCGCAGGGCGGGAAAGCTTTAATTACATTAAAAATTTACTTCTTTAACTTGGCAAACTTTCTCGTGATTGCATCAGATAGTGAGTGTAAATTAATGAACTCTATTCACAATGAAAAACTTTGCTATGCCGTTATAAAAGTTTTTATAGTTACGAACTTCGCGCGAATTTCTAACTGCCGCTGTTAAGCCGTTATCAAAAAATAATTAGAAAAACTTTATCCTTTGCATTATTTTCTTATACTTATAATCATCGACGGATATATCCGCCAAAGAAAGACTCTGAGTGAGAAAGCTTATCGGCAGAGACGCGCAAATTCATTTTGCTGAAAGAGGATTCGAGTTCAATGGGCATATAAAACTACATTACGTTTTGCGAATAGATTGCAACACGTTGCAGAGTGACCACATTGTTTCGCGAGACTCGACAGCGTAAATGCTTCCCGTATATACGTGTATGGATACGCGATGAATTCGTATCCACATCGTATATAAAAAGCTCCTTCCTGCACAACGTGAGCTTGTATATACATTACATACAGCGAACGGTTTGAGAACATTCTCAATCGGAGTATAACTGCGTTAGTGCGCGCAGCGAGAGTATGGAGAACAAAAAAACTTAACAATGCTGGGGCACAAAACCGCTTCACGCAAAATGTATACATATATAAAAAGCCAATATTCATACACGCGTGCAAACCAGCCGCAACGGCCTCGCAGTCGATGGCACGCGCACGCGTCCCGATGCCCATTTATTCTTCGACAGCAAGAGAGAGAGAGAGAGAGAGAGAGAGAGAGAGAGAGAGAGAGAGAGA
>QLSS01000100.1:100163-121485 GCA_024372645.1 Trichomalopsis sarcophagae
GAGAGAGAGAGAGAGAGAGAGAGAGAGAGAGAGAGAGAGAGAGAGAGTGCGGCTATTTTTTTTCTCGCGCACGTCGAGCAGAATGCGAGTTTGCATAAATCGCGCGAGAGCAAACGAGTATCGAAAGTACGCACGTACGCGCGTCGATAGCGAAAATAACGCATAATATGCATGCGCCCAGTCGTCGAGCGCGCACATCTGCAAAAATAGAGCCGCATGTCTGGGCGCGCGATCCACTTCCTGAGATAATCCGAGATTTGGCATAGTTTTTCTCTTTGCCCCCCCTTTGCCCTCTCGCGTTTGCCCCCTCCCCCTCTCTTTCTCTTGCTCTCTCTCTCTCTCTCTTTCTCTCTCTCTCTCTCTCACACACTCTTCTAGACTGTGCCAGACCGCGCCCTGTATTATGCGGCTTCGCTAGAATAGTGGCTTATAAGTACGCTCATGAATAATGCAGAAGTGCAAACAAAAGTGTTCGAGCCGCCCGCTCTTCCGCGTAGCGCTACAATACTTGTGTATTTTACAAACGGTAGGACTAGCGCACGCGCGCTCCAGACCAGCCTATATAAAATATTGCATCCCGCGTGCCCGCTGCGCCGTCCCCGCGTGTATGTGCTCTTATGTATACACGCTTCTATATATACACCTATAGCATAGTGAGCTTCCTCTCTTGTACACCTACAGACCTCCGCGCGTCGCCCCGCGTTGTATATGTTGTTCTTTTTCGGTGCGACGAGCTACGCCAAAGGGTGGGAGAAGGGAAATTTATATATATGCGCGTATATAGGCGGCTTGAAGCTATATTTAGTGTATACAGTATCAGCCTCTACCATTTGCATTACGGGAGATTTAAATAATGCTTATCATTTTCATTCGGTGTGCGGAGCCCGCGGGACTTGACATTCGTAAATTATATTTTAAGGCCAGCCTCTACTGCAGTACTGTGGCTTGCACGCTGCGCTGCAGAGCTCGTTTTAATTTAATTCTACGTTTCTTCGAATTTGCTCTCGCGGCGCCTCTTTGGCTGTGAATTTTGCGCGACAATTTTCGAATGTAATTAGTGATGGTATATATTTCGTTTCGTCTCTCGAGGCGCTTTTGTTTTTCGGGCTCGAATTCGTCACCCACTCCGAATTATTCACTTATACATAGTATTCGTGTCAACGTAGCTCGGAGTATCGGTAGCATTAATATACATTTTTGGATAGATACTCTCAGATTCATCGGTTATATACAGTTTTCCGATTGTAAGCGCTTATTAAACATGCACATGCGCTGAAAACACAAAAGTGTTTACTCGCGCGGGGCTAAACTACAAACGCAATAATCAAAGCTTATATTTCCTTGCTGATTAAGAGCAACTGTATATGCAAACATATATCTATTTATTTTTTTTATAGTGAAACAGCAATATCGCGAAAACTAACGAATATGAACAGAACGTAGTTTGAAGTATCTAAATTTCAGCGCATATAGGAGACAAAAGCGCAGAATGACTAGCTGATAATCATCACGCTCCGCTACAGCTGATTATACTCGATTATGTTTATCGGGCGCAATCAATCAAATGTGCCACCGTGTGTATACATGAATCCAATAGAAGTTCTCTCTCTCTCTCTGTCTCTCTCTTCTCTCTCTTCTCTCTCTCTCTCTCTCGCTCTTTGTATATGTATACAGGTCTGTGTCCTGGACCAGGAAGAAATCCCGATCGACTGATTGTGCCAATCAGCCCAGCGGTTGAATTTCGATCAATATGCAGTCCCGCGAGCTTCCCAAGATTCTGATCAGCGTTATATGCCGCCCTACGCGATCTTGCGACGCCTGCTCAAACTTTTGATATACGGGATCTATACACGGATGATGCCGCTTGCTGACTCAACGTTATATGTATCGGATAGACATACTTACATACACAGATTTCGAGCCCGAGACGTATAGCGCACGTGGACTAAGCCGTATACAGTCAAACGATGACTTATGTACGCTGTATTATGGGTTCGAATGTTATTATAACTACTGGTTTGAGCTCTGCCTATATATGCGAGGTTCTTTATCTTCGTTCGAGATGGATAGGATACGTGAGTTCCAGATTTGCCGGATTATTGGCTCGCAGTCTGTTCTTGTCTGGGAGGATTCCAAGAATGGCTGAATTGAACAAGCATGCATGTGAAATCTCTTTGGCGCCGCGCTTTTTCGCTGATGCTCCTGCGCGCCAGCCCTAACGTATCCTTTGTGTGCTCTTTACGTTCGCGTTGTTTACTCGCCGCATTCCATACAGCCGAACGCCTTTTAGATATAAGTCGCCGAGCATACACGTGGGCGGAATCGTATAATAAAATCTAGCATGTCAAACATTTTTACTCATCGATTTGATAACGTGAAAGAACTGTTTTACCCACAAGAGAAAACTACGCGCAGTTTATTGACTTTCAATATTGTAGAGGCAATCCACTTATAGATTTGGATTATTTCAAGATGGTCTAACTTTGAAAATTTGGGTCGATCGAATATGGTTAGTCCGATGGCCGGGTATACTTTACTCCTTCATATCACACTTGCGTGCTTTGCCTTATCTCTATTTTCTTCTTTTTCGAATACTCATTCTGCTCGGTGCGCAAAATTGGAGGTTCACTATTGCTACTCGTGATAAGCAAGAACATTGGAGTACGCACTAGCAGTTATAGATTTCTAAAGATATAAGCATATGTATGGTAAGAAATAACGAGAAAGGCTAATGGGGGATGCAGGCGAAATATGATGCAAATAATGAGTGCGAAAGACGCAGATATAAAATAACGCGACAGAGAGGGTGATTAAAATGAATGCTTCACGCATAGAAATTGCATAAAAGTGAAAGAAATTGCATGGAATATGCATACTTGTATTTTTTTTTAAATTGTAGAGCAGGAACATAACAAAAAGTACAGGAACGGCGAGCAAGAAGAATCAAGAAACTGGCTGAAAAATCTGAGCTATTTATGGGTAAAGTTTGAAGTGTTTTTCAAGCGAGTTTAACTCTATATATTATCTGCGCTAGCAGTGACTTGTTGTGCATGAAACTCATGCTTAGTAAACTGTATACTATTATTACAGTGGGCCATACGTGTTGTTAAAACAATCTAGTGTGTTGAAATAAGTTGTATTTAAAATAGTAAATACCCTGTGTTTATACAACCGGAAAAAGGAGAAAAATGTCATCGATCGTGAAACGCTTTTTCGAAGCGTTTTTTATTCGTTGAGTATTAAAATGAAGTAAGGTATTGACTTTTCCAAAATCCTAAGTGGAATATCGTGTATGTCTGCAAGTTTAATATAATAAATTATCGATGGAGGTGTGAGCCAAGATTTAATGACTTCGCAGCGCACGAGTTACTAGATCTTTAGCGATCGTACGGGTGCAAGGGAACGTTCGTTCAAGACTAACCAGAAGCCAACCGTGCAAAAGATGAAGCAAGCATAAGCTGTTAGATTACCTACATTCATGCAATACATATTTCTGTATATGTGCGTATAGGTATAATGCGTAGAGTTAACTTCAATTCTGAGGTATCCTATAAAATTAAAATCTTTACGATACGCGAGCTACGGCAAAGATTTGCCGCCTCGAGCACTTTAACCAGAATTTTGCTTCCTACACTAGTCGCGGAAGAAACTTAACTCGAGCTGCAGGCCACCGACCTTAAAACTTTTGCTAAGAGATCAAGATTTAATAGTTTGCGCGCATCAGAAACTTTTACAAAAACTAGACGACTTGTAACGATTAAACAAACACATGAATAAATAAAAATCTCTAATTAAATATAAGTAATAAAAAAATTGGTCTGTATCTTTCATAACTTTTTCTTCTTTCCGCAATTGATAAACCAAAACTCAACGATGCTCACAACAAATGAGAGTTCTTTAATTGTACCCTTTTGTTTGACATGAAAGTGTATTACAAAAAAAAGAAAGAAGGTATGTTGACAAAAACTGTAGATGGATATATGATGGGCCTGACACAAAATTATTGTAAAGCCCGTAAATGACATTTACCGTTGCCTCAGCAGAAAGGCTGGGAAACCAGCGGATCAATACGGTCACATGGCGAGGTCCGAAAAGTGTAGTTTTCGGTGAACCCGCTAGGAATAAAATATTCTAACGACTATCGAGGTAAGCAATACACTATATGGATCGTGAGCCACTCTATAGTATCTTGTAAACCTCCCGGAAATTGATCTGCTATAGGAAATATGCTATTTTAGTAAACTTTGGTCTTATTGACTAGAAACATTTTCAGTCAATGTATATATATATAATAAACGAATGTTATTTGTGAGTAATAAATATCATAACTACAAAAATACTACATTTTACAACAAATTCCTACTGAACACTTAGTAGATAAATTTCTCTTCACACTAACGAAATTACTGCAAAGTGCTTTTGTACGGATATACATATACAGTCTCAGTTAATGCACCACAGGAAAAAGCTAAATGACACTAAAACAAACGCTCGAGAATAAAATGTTTGAGTTTTTACAGTAAAATTTTATATTTAACACGTGATTCGCGTAAAAGTATACATGAATCAGTTTTAATGGAGATAAAAGGGAACTTTTGAATACAAGGCCATCAGAACGTTGCAGTCTTTCACATGTACTCTCTGCATCGTATTTTGTTAGTAGAAAAACACGTTATTTGTACGGAAATTATACAAAAGCATTATTTTATACAAAAAGTAATAATAAAATCTGTACGAAACTTTTTAATGTTTTGTCATCAGCTACTTTTCTTTTACATGCGTCTTCGCCATTTTATAAATTAAAATATATTGCTTCATTTTTTCACCACTTCTCGCCCAAATTAAAATTGCAGCACCAAAACTTTATACCCAAAATCTAATTTTCGATACAGTGTGCGTAAAATGCACTTTTACGTACGCTCCGCATGCGTTCAATCACATTTTCCGCCCCTGTATAAAAAAAACGTTTATCAAAATATACTATCATTATCCAATACCATGAGATTATAAGCACAACTAATTTGACCCTACTGTCTCCTTATAGTACATACCTATGAACCAATCGCATACCTGATTACGAGGACTAAGTTAATTAGTGATGCTCTTTGCACCAATGTAAGTGTATGGTTAGCTTTGTCAGGTGGGATCTTTCGAAGAGACGTTGGTGGCCACCTGGATGCCGATACACAGCGTGTGTTTAGCAACTGATCGGGAGCTTTTGACTTCACGATACAATCGCGCCAGACGCAACGCGTCATGAACGTACCGTCGAATGACAAAGGTATCGTTTGAGCCACTCTACATCGACTAGAGTCAATAGTGGGCCGACTGTTCTCTCCTCGTGGCGGAACTTCGCACCGTGCAGTCTGATGGACTATTGCTGGTACTCATTGTGTAGAGCGACGCGTTTAACTCAGGTTAATCGAAAAGCCGACGATTTCAGGCGAGCTTGAAAGTCCTCACAGTCCGTAGATAGAGGATCGTGACCTGGTTGATACGCACTGAACCAAAACGAAGCGGCTCTCTAACTAATTTGATTTAGAGTCGCGTTGATGCAATTTCTCAAGATCAAAGTAAAATATTTCGCACTACTAGGATTGTAAAGCGCATGCGTATGAATAATAGTAATTGAGTTTCTCTTGCTTCTTTCAAAAAAAGTGCTTTTTAGCAGCAGAATTTTAAGTTTTTGTAAAGATTTGAAAAGAAAATTGATAATTAATCATGGAAGTAGATGAAATCCGCACATATACATAAATGTTCGGCAGCTATTTTTGATTTTCTCAATCTGGACAATTTATTTTTATACACTTTATTGTATTTAATGTATTTTCACGCGGAAACGTTAATTTTATAGCTGGATATACACGAGCAAGAATTCTATATAACTTACAAATAATCAAAAGAAAAAGTAAAGATACCGGATTGGCCTCCCGAGAGAGTTTACGCCTATAATTACGTGTTAGCGTTAAAAATATAAGTTATTATGTAAATCAATCCAGAAAGCATGTTGCAATCAATTATTCGTTGATTGCGCAATTATAAATTCTGAGTACCGAAATAAGTATTGGTTAATTTCACTTATTTGCGTATTATGGAAATAGTTATATGGAAATTAAACGGGTATTGAACTAACTATTGAAATTTGCAAATGCTTGTTAAAAGTTACGTGTTATGAATATTAGGATGCATAATCTCCATCTCTCTCTCTCTCTCTCTCTCTCTCTCTCTCTCTCTCTCTCTCTCTGCTCGCGAGCACGCTATAAAGAGGATTTACATCAATCACTACATTTTGACAATGCACTTCTAACTGTCGACACCAATTAGTCTGGCAATTGACTGATTGTTATTTGGTGATTGATAAAAAAAGCATAATAGTGTCACTGGTATACAAAGCCCTATTTCTAGTTCAATCAAATAACATTAATATTTATTAATATTAATTAACCTCATAATAATAATTTTTCTCATATTTATAACAATACGATAAAATATATTCAGTATTTTATTCTTTGAATCTTCCTATCATAATGCAATTAACTATAGTTATCCACCAATCATTGGATCGAAAAACCCATAATTAAGAATCTAAACAAGTCAGTGATCGAGTACGTTTAAATAAGTAAACATCAGCGCATATTAGAAATCTAGCTCTAGCATGTTTATACAACGCTATAATTACTTACGCAAGGGCTATAACTAGATCCTAACAAGCTTATTATGATGCAGTTTACATTAGGAATACAATTCTACAACTATCTTAATTGGTATAGCTGGATCAACTAAACAATATGTACTGCATTAATGAGCTTCTTATCACGCTGAAGAGCTTATAACCACAGGGCACAGTCGGTCTACCTCTACATCGACCCATATCGCTGCATCACAAAAAGCTACTTACACTGCTACACTTCCATTAATATATTTGAATAAAATATTCTGGTTCTTTTTCCCTTCACTCACCGATTTTTCCTCCACCTCTTCCTTATCTACTTTTTTTTGCTAGTCAGCCTCGCCAGACCCTAAATCACGGCGGGGCTAGCTAGAGCTCACATCTCATTTCCTCTTCAGGAGCCGACGTCACGCAAGCGTGAAAAAGATTTGAGACCAGAATTTTAATTGAACGTGCGACAATCCGTGCAGAAAAAGAGTGCGGAAGAGCTCTTACATTGTATCGATTTTGCTCTTTTGCCGCTTGGCCGGAACTCTCCCCTCACACACTTTATCGCCTACTCGCTCGCGCTTGTTGCCTGTATATCCTCGTACATAATGCATCAGATGTATCTGCGTCACCACACGTGCTTTCTTTTCTATTGCTCTCGTGATTGAATTTTTGACTTTTTACACACAGCGCCCAAAGCTCTTCCCGCACGCATGCACGCACGCAGTCTGTGCCGACTCGTTATTTATAAAAGGAAATAACACACTGAACAAGAGCGGAAAAGAAATTGGAGATTGAACGAGAATCGATAAGAACTCAAGACGCACACAGACGTAAGCTTATGATTGATAGTAGATCAGTGGATTTACTAAAGGCAAATAATCTTTCTCGAAGAAAAAAACCGCTGCCAATTCATTAGCACGTAGCTTCCTCCAACTAAATTTATAGTTCCAATAGATAAAATATTATTCAAATATACAATGTCAATGATTTTTGAAATATATTCAATCTCGATTATTTTGTTGAAGGAGCAATTAAATATTACAAAATATTGTGGATCTGAATAAGTTGGAATGCGTTTAAGCAAGCCATCTGCGCAAGGATTGACAGTACTCATGTACTATATGTCATACTGATGGGTGTGTTAGTGTGTGTGTGTGTGTGTGTGTGTGCATATATATATATATATATATATATATATATATATATATATCATTTTGACATAAATTAATAGGGAGGGACTTTAACGACGTGTAACGACACCACTATAAGAGAAAGAAAAAGTTTTAAGAAAAATCAGTTTTTATATTTTAGCTCTTTACTTGAGAACCGCTTGACGAAATCGTTTAAAATTTTAGCAGCAAATAGGCAGCAAATAGCTTTTTTATGGTTAATCACCAAATAAAATTTTAAAGCATTTGACTGCATTGTTTTAGAGACATGAGGAATCAAAAAATTTTCAAAAAAAAATTGAAACCTTGATATCTTAAGAGCTGCGCAATGATCTTTGCCAAGACACATAAAATGTCTACTTTTTCCCAAAATCTCAAGCGCAATAAAGCCTTTTTACTTCCGTAATCGATGCACAAAAAAACTCATTTTTTCCAGTTTTCGATTTTTTACTGAAAAAATAAGTAGTCAAATCACTTGAAATTTTAATGGGATATAGTTTAACATGTGACCCATCGACATGATTTTTTTTTTCGTGAGCTTATGATGTTTAGTTTCAGAGATATGAATTTAAAAAAAAATCACCTTTTTTATTTTATCTGCCGAAAAAAGCGGTCGATCCCGAGGACCAAACGGGGAAAAGTAGGTAATTTTATTATCTTTCAAATGCATATTAGCTGAATTGTTTGTAACGCGGGATGATTGAAAAAAACGCAAAAAAGTGTTTTTCAAAAATCAAAAATTGGCCATAAAAAAAATAGTTGGAAAAATAAAAATAAACGTTTTTCTTCGAATTCAGAATCCAAAAATATACATGCATGTCAAATTTTATTGATATTGACCGAGTAATTCCAGAAATATTACGGTATACACACACGCACACACACACATCCATACGGACATTTTCTAAAAACACGTGATTTGAACTTCTAACACACCAAAAAAGTATTTTCTATAAGTTTTGACGAATCTCAAAATTTTACTATTACAAAGCTTCCTCTAGGAGGAAGCAATACTTACAGGCACGCGAGAGTGATATACATAAAGACCATGCAATCGGTTCCGGAATGGACGTTGTGATATATATAATATACTTTTGTATAGAGATGTAGCTCACGCGTGGATATGCTTTTTAACCTGCGATGGACTTCGTAAGAGCATTTTTTCGAAGAGAGAGAGAGAGAGAGAGAGAGAGAGAGAGAGAGAGAGAGAGAGAGGTTTGCGATGAAAGGTACGATGTCGTAACTGGACGCAAAAATCTAATGAGCAGACTTAGACAATTCCAGCAATCGTTAAAAATCTCCATTTCTCATAGTTTTACAATGTACTACTTATGGTTCAGAAAAGTATTGTTTTTCAATCATGGAAATGATATAAAGCGTCATAAAGCGTAAGAGAAGAAACACCAAACGTTCTTTGCCTCCGCTTTCATTGAATAATGAGGATAATTGATTCATTCAGTGAATTTCAGTCAAATCTCTGGTTTTTACGCGCCGTCTTTCCAATCAGTTGGGTATTTATTCAGGCGTACGAGAACAATCAATCAACAAGCACTTTATTCAACGTAGATGAGGGAGGATAACACATTATCGTTACAGTCAATAGTTTGAGTACATAACGGATTTACATTCAGTTCTTTTTGGTTGTTTTTAAATAACATTACCACTTTATAGGTGTAATAGCTAATTTAGAATGTCTTAAATTTTTGTTACGGAGATAGATATGATGTGAGTTTAATCAAAGTGTATTATGATTTTTTTTTCTTATATTAATATACGTGGTCACGCTGGTCACACATTTTTTTCGTGCGTTAAATGGTAATTGCACTGTAAGAACGTATTTTTATTTTATCATTCCGGAAATAAAATAAAATGCATGATAAGCATGCGATTCACTACAAGAGATAGAAATTTGACTACTCCATAACTTCCTCCAATATGTAGATTTTGATTGGGTACTATAATGTTATTTTTTCTATTAAAACTTTCATTATCCGAGATAATTGTGATGGCTTGCTGAACTTAGGCAACGTGGTGCTAATTGCTAAATTAACGAAGAAGAAACTTAGTCATAAAAGTTCTATGGCATTATGAGCTTGAATATCAAATATAATATAAATGTATCAAGCAAATGTATACAAATCCAATACAAGGCTCGATTAAATGTTCATTCCAACGATGTCAATCAGCAGCTGTCATTGCACAAGCAGAGAACAGCAAAATATAGTTAAGTAGCAGTCATAGCGAGTAAAAGATGAAAAAGCTTGACTTGTCGGCGTCGGCAACGGCGCGACTCCTTCGGGAATTCGTTTAGCCATGAAGTGGCCTGCTACAGCGACTGAGGCAGCTAGTCGTCGCGCAGTAACTACGCGGATCCTCGTCAGTTGACCCAGTTCGAGTGTCTGCTGCAATTTGCACTTGAAGTTTCCCGGGATATCGCGTTTTACGCGCATGTTTTCTAGGTGGAAAAAAACGAGAAAAGGGCGTGAAAACTGTGCTGCGGAAAAACACAGCTGGTGGTTAGACAAGCCTATTGTGTTCGTTTGACATTTGCAGATGCCGGAAATATCTCATTTTTTGCTTTTTCGCTCAGGTCATTCGTTTATTTTTTCTTTTTTTCTTGTGGACAATGGGCTTCTCTATACTATAGACGCGCGGATTGATGACTTGGTTGATGACGCATGTGGAGCGAATATTTGACTAAAACGTTGATATGTAGGTCGATTGTTACTGCACAAGTTAATTGCATTCGTTTTAATTTGTTTATAGCGACAAAGGGCCGTTTGATTAAAAGCTTACGCGTGTTTATGCACTTTCACGAGTAATTGTAAAGTGAATGGTTTTCATTTGTACAACAAAACTCAAAATCAGTTCAATTGAATATTATCCAATCGCTTTCAACAGAAATATATATATAAGCTGATTAAGTAGAATGAATAAGTGCTACTTAATTGACCCTCATATTATCTATGCTTCAATTAATGGTACATATGTGAAATTGATTGTTCAGATATAAATGTGCTAAAAAAGGTTATATTTGCTTTATTATTAGAAATAATAAAAAATTTTAACTTTGACGAATTTCACAAAATTACAGTTTTATATGAAATATCCAAAAATATAAATTATTATAAATTGTTCTTAGTATTATTGATAATAATTAACGTATTGCCGTAGAAAAAAAAAATAAGTCTCAATACAATTTATATCATTTAACACAGTTGGAAAAAACAAAAAAATTTTAGTCAGGTGTATACTAGCGTTATACTTATGCATGCTGCATATACACTTAGTAGGAAGCACATCATGCAAGTAGAAGCAAACTCGATGATATATCAAACGTGACACATATACGTACACGCATACTCGTAAAATAGCGTGCCAGAATGATTAACATCCGCGAACTTGTTTGACGATCTTATCGTGCCGACGAGAAAACAAGAAAATTCATGAATGATTTTCCTCACATTCGTTACCTCTGACATCCTTCTTAAAAGACGAAACTTCAGTTTTTTCAAGATATAAAAGAAAAAAATTTACAAAATCCTCAGAGAACTTCCGGAAACTGTTATTTCCTTGTACTATATGCACACATGTACGTACATCTAAGCGTGCAGCCCGACTTGATTTTCAATTTCGTCAGTGTGACATTCAAGGCACGTTGTACTGCTCCTTTGAATATCACGTAGAGCGATACACCGCCTGTATCGATAAGGGCTGCAAAGAAGAAAGTAGACGATATGGATTTCATTTTCCGAGCAAAGACGAACGGTACGCACGCTCGAACGCCGCAGACATATATGCTGTGTGAAATAATGCTCAAAAGAATAAGCAAGGGAAAATATAGTCAGCAACGCAATTACGTCTACACATTCACAATGATCTAGTTATACTTGTATTTGCATATTTATTTTCTGTAACTGTAGTACGTACAAGAATTTTGAAAAGGAAGAAAAAGGAAATTCGTAAAAAAATCAATAATGCAGACAGAGGTATAAGTACATCTCAATTATTAACTTTTAATAATTGATTTATTGGATAAAAGTGATATACCTTTCTCTACAGTCTCTAAACTTTGTAATACGCCTAAGTCAATCACCTACCCGGACTTTCTCGATCTATACACACTTATCAAGTATGTTATTGCAATGATATAATCTATTTAATGAAAGTTAGCTCAAGTATGTGTGACGGAACACGTAATCATTTGTATCCGCTTTAATTTAAACAAGAAGAAAATCGATCACTGTAGAATAGTGGGGGAGTGAAGGAAGAGGCGCGTGTCGGAGTGAAAGAGAAGGTGCGTGTATGCTACCCCTCTCTCTCTCTCTCTCTCTCTCTCTCTCTCTCTCTCTCTACGGTAGTCGCGAAGATGGGCAGCGGCGCGTACATGTGCGTGCCTATCAGAAAATGCACCGCCAGGTAGACTTAGCCGCAGTATATAAATTCTGGAGCACTGTTTACCAGTTGCAGTTGCTATTTGGTCGCCGCCAAGTATTATGGTAGTTGACAAAATTACATTTAAGGTGCTTAATAATATTTATCTTAATTCGTAATCTGTATCAACGGTAAATTTTTATTATCTTTTTATTTGACGAGCTGTGTTCGACAAGTGCAATGAATTAGTAGGAATCGATTTAAAATTGAGAAATTTAAGGTTTACTAATTCTAGTTAAATTTTTATATAGTTCCGATATTATTCAATGTGTTTCTGATTAGCATAATTTATTTTCTAATGTAATGTAATTAATATCCATATCAAATTATTTAAACTTTGGAAATCGAATAGCCATATACCTTCAATTTTCGATCTTTCAAAAATGCAACGTAGGCCTCAAATGAACGCATAAAACTCGAAAATCGCCAATTTTGCAATATCGGATTAGTAATTCACAAGGCTGTAAACAAGTGGTTTTTAATTAACGGACAAGTCAAATGGGACACTGTGCGATCTGTGCGCACGGACTCCGGTCATAATAAAAGCTGAGCGAGTATAGGGCGTTGAGAGAAATGGACCAGAAAGGTGGGACGACAAGTTGAGGCGCAAACAGGGCCGATAACGGCTCGACCTTTCCTGAAATACGGTCCTGCAATTCGAAACAGATATTTTCGGCATGCGTGTGTAGTCACAATCAAAAAGCCCGCGAATCGAGTCGCAACGCAACGCGAGGCGTGTGATCGGTCGTGCGCGTGTCAACGCGCAAAATTATGGCGTGTGCACTGACATTACGGCCGAGTTGCTCGGCTAATGCTGGACCTCGAAACTCGAGCGTTTTGTTCGGTTTTACGCTCGTATTATTTCAAGAATTCATCCAATTTATGGTGAAATTTCGCACTGCGCGGAATGGATTGTATTATTCTGCTTTTATAAACATAACGTGGTAATTCGTTTCGACCCGAAATTTCGCGAATTTCCATATTAATATTTTCTAAGTATTCATTGATTTATTTGAAAAATCTTTTAACATTTAAACATCAACATTATTTTTTGAAAAAGAAAATTTAAAAATAATCAGAACTTCTATTTGAAAAAGCTTAAAAATGTGTTTCATAGAATAGTATAACAAAATGTTAATAAAAAATGTCTAGAAGTTATCACTTAAATCTCGTTTGTAGCTATATTAACGATGTAAATAATTTTTCGATTGTTTGTAGATGTTCAGATACTCCATTTGCATTATTCTGATTCTGATCGACAAGTCGACAGCAGGAGTGATTTCCCTAGATGGCGTAAATAAGCACCAGGAACATTATGAGCTAAAGAACCACATCTCGGAGCATCACGAAATGGCAACTTCATACATGAATTTCCACGGCCCGGTGGAAGGACCCGAGCACGAAATTAAAGTGCCTTACATTGAGCCGCATCATCATGGACATCATGAACACGAGCATCAACATGAGCCTGAGATCAAATACGTGCATGACTATGTGGCGCATCCTAAGTATGAGTACTCGTACGGAGTTGAAGATCATCATACTGGTGACTTTCATAGTCAGAAAGAGACGCGCGATGGTAAGTAATATCACGTCCGACGTGTCTAGCCTCTTTCTTTTCTAATTGCACGCACGCACGAAAGTGCCATCTAATACTTAGACTGTAAAATCTTATAGTTCTTTAGCGTCAGTGAAAATGCTCTTTGACTTCTAATTACAAGGCTCACATTTCCCTTTTGTCTAGAACTGCAGAAAATACGTTAACAGACGTTTAAGTTTATTCAACAGCTAATTTTCAACTTTCTCTTGGCATTGCAGAAGTATATCACACGATAAAAATATATTAACTTAAGAAGTAAAAAAGAAATTTTTTCTGAACTTTTAACCAAGATCTTATAACAATGCTCAAGCACGTGAACATTTCATATAAGAACTTTAATTAAACATTTCTCTTAATAAAACGTATCTACATAAGGAAAAGTAAAATTAGTTCTGAATAAAATTAATCCAAACTGGCTATTGCGTATCAGAGATGGCATGCGATGGAATCAACCGCTACAATTTCCTTGTAAATATCATAAGTAGAAACCCGTAACATCTAATTATCCCCCAACCTCCATCCCGCATTACGTTATCTAGAAAATTCAACAGCCGACTAAATTAACGCGAGCGAGCAAAACAGCGGAACAAAACAAAGTATCTGATGCGCTGCGCTTGCAGCGGAAAAGTGAATGTAATCTGATTCCCTGATCACCGTTTCGCAGGTAGTAGCGTGACGGGCGAGTACAGCATAGCGGAGCCAGGCGGCCGATTACGAATCGTTAGCTACCGAGCTGACAAGGATGGCTTTCATGCGGAGGTTCACACCAGCGGCAAGAACGATCACTCCAGCTACTACCGAAAGCCCCAGCTGCCCGTCCATGTGTCCCATCACGAGGCCCAGGCGACTACGATTCAAGGATATTACCCCCATGACTTGTCAGGACACTATCAGCATCAATTCCTTCAAGAGTATCCGGGCTGGTATCATGCTCACGGAGCCGGTGGATACTAAGGTCCAGACGTAACAGGCGACTCGGACGATGGATAACACAGTAAGCCTGTGTACGGGCAGATTGGCTTGATCGTTTCAAGTGGACTGCACTACCATTTGGTTGGGGATACAAAACGAGGTCAACGCATTGTTGATGATACGATGTGGTTAGGATTGATACCTATACCAATATGTACCTCCGTCGAGCCAAAGTTATCTTCCTCGAGATGAACGAGCAATTTATTTTGTTCGCGAGACTGTGTTTGCACGTACATTGTAAATAATTATGGATAGTTTTTATAAAATAAAAAATACAATTTTACGTAAATTGACATTTCTCTTTTCCCGACTTTCCGAGTCTTCGTAGACGCGAAAAAATGGGCTACACGTGGCCTCGCATCGGATTATCTAAAAAAAATCGATGGCTGAGCATGAGCTATTTTTCACGTGATCTATAATTCGCGTTTATCTAATATAGCATTTATGAGATAAACAACGATTCAACTTCACATATAATATACGCTTTACGAACGCATAATCATCGTTTTTCATTATAATTATATTTCTACGAGTCGACGATCGTTAATTCAAGAATTATACAGTCAGTATAATGATTATTCAATTCGATCGTATTCTGCAAACAAAAATATTCAAATTTTCTTGCCCCGGCGATATATCACGCATGCACAAGAGAGCCACAAAGAAAGATAAATATGAAGGAAACATTAAGTACCCGCGTTAAATCATTTGTTTTTTTCCATCAATAAAGTCCGCCTGTGGCACGCACATTACATGCGCTCAGCGCGTTACAATGATTTCCGATGTCGAAATAAACGACCTCCGTCTCGTGGTCTTGCGGTGGTGTATAGTGTTGGTATAACGGCAGATCGAAATTCAACAGCCATCCCAGCTGTTGTCGAGTTCGTCTTAAGTGCGTTTTAAAGCTGGGCAATGTAGCGTAACGCTCTAGTCGAGCTTATCCGGAGTATACGCGCCAGTGCTGGTGCCCGATACTGTACCACGGAAATGCGTGTTTCATCATTAGACACAAGCAATTAACAAGCGAGAGCATAATGCCTGCTGCGTGGTGTTAAGAGGCTCTGCGTCTCCTTCTCTCCTCCTCTTCTCTGTCTCCTTCACTCTTCCGTTCAATGCATGTATATATAGATATACGCGTGTACCTGCCCATAGGATCCGACTGTTAGCTAAGGGAAGAGACACCCACCGACATCGAATTGCGAGTTAAACATTAAGCTAGCCCGAGACGATGAGTTTCATCGTTAAGGAACTGCTGCACGCAGTATATTGTAACGTTTTTATCCTACACTATTTGACATGATGTAATTTTATTTAGAAAATTCAGTTATGAACTTTTTATATTTTTACACTCATTGTAAAGCCAGAATTGCTCAAATTATCACACCGTATAAATAGTGTTCTACATTTTCGTTACTTGTTAAAGAAATATTTAGCTTGTTTTACATAATACACTATTTTGAGATTCGAAGTATCGCATTGATTTATGAAGATATTTTAATGTAACTGACTGAACGACTTATTAAGTAATCTTACGCCAGAATAAAATGACACGTTAAAAATGCTACGAAATAAAATATTTGTTATTTAATAAACTAGAAATACGCAAGATAAGTTTATTTTAATGTAAGCGGATACAGGTCATAACGGTATTTTATTTGTTCAATAAGACAGGTACACAATATCTCAAATAACATTGCATTAGTTGATATGAATACATATTATGTAATAATAAATCGAGAGTTTTGTCCGACGATAATATGCCGAAGATATTCGTTCAGATGGATTTGAGGATGAATTTTTTCATAATCGGATCTGACAATCAGAAAGCATTCGCACATTAACCCTCAAACAAGTCAGAATCCTGAAAAATCGTAACAAATTGGACCATAATGACGGCGTAACACATTGATAGTGCCATATCATCTTTCGACAAAATGCCTGATGATGCATCACAATAAATCCCCGCCAGGGGCCTTTATGAACCGAGAAGCAGTACATAGCGTCGCGCATGTTAGCCCTTATGATAAAGTAGGTGGTGCACATCCCGAATCAGCCTTCACTCTCTCCCTCTCTATCTCTGCCGCTTGCCCTTCCCTTCTCTCTCTCTCTCTCTCTCTCTCTCTCTCTCTCTCTCTCTCTCTCTCTCTCTCTCTGCGTAGGAGGGACACTTGCGCGACGTACATCGCATGAATCTTCTATTCATCGGTTGGCAGTAAATTCTCTATCGACCCGCATCGCTCGTCGAAAAGCCAGAATTTCGGAATAGCAGTCTCGGGATCGCGTAATCTCTCTCTCCCTCCGTCCCTCTACGTCTTTGTCTCGCTTAGACTCGTAGATGGAAGCTCGTTCGTCAGATGGAGAGGCGAAGCACTGGTCGAAGAGAAAGCAAAGGTCTCGACGGCGAGTCCAGATCTTATCATCAATCCTCGCAAAATTCATTGATCTCCTTATTTTTCTTCGTGTGTCTCTGTTCTCGCCTCTAGCATCTCTTCTCGGCCTCTAAACATTCCTCTTCCTTCGCAATTCTCAGCATGGATGTCTTATGTATAAGTTATTGCTTTCCTCGGAATACGCACATCTGAGCATAAATCAGTTTTGTATTTGTTTGTTTTTTTTAGATCAAAGAGATTGACTGAGTTTCCAATTTATGTCTTGCTTATCTATTATAACACAGAACTTTTATTTTATTTCTATATCTAAAGTTTCTTCCTTTTTTAATTTCGTAAAGGTGTAACTATAATTTAAGAATTTCAATGTTTTATGTTAACGAGCATCATGTGGTTACCGTTTTTGCTGTCAAAAGACAGTTTGAACCTGCTCACAGCAATGTATACTTTGCCTTACTGTTTAGCAAAAGTGCTTTCACAGCACAGTTTCCAATGTATGACGGAAAAGTTCTACTCAAACATTCCCCTTGAAAATAGTTAACTCGTTAGCTCATAGAAAGTTTTAATGGAATACGAAAATGAAAAGTTGATGATTACGTATTAATTGGGAATTAAATTTTATAATTACTTAAAAATCTAATGCGATGCAATCATGGTAAGTATGACTGTATCGATCAATTATTGTTCTTTTTAGAAGCAAATTCATCAAACTTATGCACTAATGTCACGCTGTAAAATAACAATTTTAATATACAAGCATGTTTTTTATTTGTCCGTGCATATATTTTATATATAGATTATAAATTAATTGTTGCAGGTATCTTTTATAGCTAGTATGGCCGTCGATCAATACGAAACGAACAGTTCTCAAAATAGCAGTGCCGACAAAGTTAATGAACGATCTTTCACTAACATGCGATCACTTTTATTTTTCATAGGTATCTTGGTATTTACTTCTATCACTTTTACAGCTGGGCAAAGGTAGTATTTGTTGAATGCCCTACGGGCAAAAGTCATATTTCAATTGGCGGCAAATATCGGCCAAAGAGTATTGCATGCGAAATGTTGTGCGCTTTACCCGTTTATCTCCCTCCTCTTTCAGTCTTCTTCGTTTGTTATGTTTCTCTCCGACTCGTATTCGCTGAAACGTGTATAAAACTTTTTTTTAACTATTACTTTGGTTTAACAATAGCAATTGTATTTTATTACATCGTCTAGCTTTGTAACAAGCTCGATTCAGCTTGATATTACAGCTGTGTTTCTTTTTTAAAGTTTAATTAGAAATCAGCTTTTTCATCCGTAAATAAACGAGCTAGTGCAATGGAGCATTATTGCGATACACTATCACTGCAACGATGTCAAAATATAAGGCTGAAGTTTTACTGTATCAGAAATTAATAACTGCTCCCAGAATTGCACAGACCGTAAGAAATTTTTTATTATTTAAAAACTTATTAATTCGTCTTCGGCATTTTAAAAATACATTGCCAAACAATAGTGACTTCCCTTGTATCATACGTACAAATATGACCACACTCAACACTGACACTGAAATGTACACTTTTTATGTGGGTTTAGATATTATAGAAACATTAAGTATAATTTGTGTGTTTAAGATTTTATCAATGATGAAGTGTAAATGTGATGATCTTGATAAATATTCCCAACTCAGTGTTCAAGTCAGTCGCAGGCAGTATTCATCATTATAGTGCCTTATATGCAGTGTGTTCGTGCAAGATGTTTAATTTGTCGTGTAGATGCTTATTTTATTATGTAGGAACAGGCTAGTGCAACAATTTTTGCTTGTCTGTCTTCGCTAGCTGATCCACACCGAACCCCATGGCTCTGGGGGCAAAATTTATACATGAGTGTTTACATCAGAATTTAAACTACAGCACTTGAAATAAAGACGAGGGGATATATTGTTTTAACAGCTTGAAACAAATCACCATGCAAAATTTCAGCCCTCTAAGTATGATAGATTTTAATTGAGAGCAAAATCAAATTCTCAATGATTGTACGATTACTTTTTTCAATTTTTCTTTTTGCTCTCAATTAAAATCTATCATACTTAGAGGGCTGAAATTTTGCATGGTGATTTGTTTTAAGCTGTTAAAACAATAAATCCACTTGTCTTTATTTCAAGTGCTGTAGTTTAAATTCTCATGTAAACACCCATGTGTAAATTTTTCCCCCGGAACCATGGGCTTCGATGTGGATCAGCTAGCGAAGACAGACAAGCAGAAATTGTTACACTAGCCTGTTTCTATATAATAAAATAAGCATCTACGTCTTAAATTAAACATCTTGCATGAATACACTGCATATAAGGCTATATAATGATAGATATACTGCTTGCGACTGACTGGAACACTGAGTTGGGAGAATATCTGTCAAGATCATCACTTTTACACTTCATTGTTGATAATCTTGAACACACAAATTACACCTGATGTTGTTTTTAATATTCACACTTACGTAAAAACATGCATGCCAGAATAGTATACATGTATATTAGTGAGTTTTGAGTGTGATTATATGTAAATTTGTATGTATGAATATTCAAGGTTAGGTTACTCCTCTTAACACATTGCCATGTATTTTCAAAATTTGTTGTAAAATCCTTTTTTTAAACGTAAATGATTTTAGAAGTTACTGCGTTAAAAGAAATTTTATTATTAAGTTTATGGATTTTAGGTTATAAACACATTGGTGGAGTCGAGTACTCAACATAATGTGAGCATATTTTGTTGACACTTATGCTAAGAAAAATATGGCCAGTAGTTATTTACCAGCCATATCTTATGGCGTATTTTCTACGAGGGTTCTTATGATTTATTCCAAACAATTCATAAAGAAAATACAATATTAATTAGTAAAGGAATAAAAAATTTTTTTCTCAATTTAATAAGTTGCTCATGTTTGAAGAAGTTTATAAGTAAAGTTGATTTAGACTCCATACAGAAGAAGAAATAAGTTGGAGACAAAAAGATCTAGGTGCAAGTTTCTTGCAACCTTCGAATACGGTAAGAAAAATCTATTAACGACGGAAGTTATAGCTACGACGAGGCACAATCCTGCGTGGAATACCAAAAACAAGCCTCACTGTAGCAGAACAATGCTAACTATCGCTTTTGCAAACTAAGTAGTTTGCTTGCCTGACTGTTTTCTTAATGAACTCAATCTCTGTTAAAACTTTATAAAACTCATCTTATTCAATATGAAACCAAATTATAATCTGATATTTAAATTGGCTCTACTATAATATCATGTTTTTCCATATTTGTATTCAAAGTTTATCTAAAGATAAACTACTTTTTGAAAATGAAGCCATATTGATCATGAAATATTAAAAAAAAAAATCAAATTTGACACTCGTTTTAGATGAGTGCATGGGTATTCCGACTTTAATGAAGCGTGAAGCGCGTTAGCAGCAGGATAAAGGCATTAAAGTCTATCTTTATTCAACGTGAAAAAAGGGCAAAACTAACAAGCGTTCTTCCGTAATGCTAATCAAACGTAAATACGCAGAGAACCGAAAGGTTCATTCGCGCCTGTGCAATGTATTTACCTGTAACGCTTGTAAGCACAATTACTTTAAGCCAGTCCCAAACGCTCGCAAGCGCTTATTATTTCCCCCAGGCTTGTCGGAGTTATATTCTCTGTTTTTTTACGAACTTTTAGGGTGTTTTTTCTTTGTGAGTGCGTTTCTTTCTTTTATTTTTCTTTCCCCTTTGTGTTTTCGTTCGTCGATTTTCGTACTCTCTGCGGAAATCTACGCTTAGGTAACGAGAAAAAGCTGGATTTTGAATAAATGGAATTTCATAAAACTAGTTTTACTGTACCTTCTTTCAGGATATTTTCTAGGACACATTTGAATTGGAACAGAAATAAAAGTAATTTTATTAAGATTTCATTTCGTACTTTGGAAATCTGACAAGAAAAAAAAGACACTTGTAACGGTGTTTTCAATAAGTACTAACTTTTTCGGTTAGAAATGTCAATTGAACTTTCACCTTCACGCTGTTGCTAGGTGAAAATTATGTAAAAGTAAAGAGAGAGAGAGAGAGAGAGAGAGAGAGAGAGAGAGAGAGAGAGA
>QLSS01000100.1:129689-161990 GCA_024372645.1 Trichomalopsis sarcophagae
CAGAAAGCTTTTTTTTAATAAAATCGTTTCATTGTAATAATTAATGTTTGTATTTTTTTTTTCCCTGTTCATTCAAATTTTAACGAATTTTTTTTAAGTTAAAACCCTACTTAGACGCCATTATAGCAATAGTTCGACGGCATGTACTCGATGTCTGGGAGGCGCAAAGTGAAAATGCCTCTACCAGGATCAAAGTGCTGAAAAAGATCTTTAATTTTAGCCTTGGTGGGTTAAAAATGGTTGCTCTGGTAAAAAGTTGTCTACGTTTAATAAAAATATTTTGATTTTTCACGAAAACCGGCCATTTTTCGATTTTTTAAATTCTGATAACTTTTAACTCGGGCTGTCATTGTTAATCGTCCAGGGCTTAAATTGTAGATCTTAATAGCTATATATATGATAATCAAAAAGGTCGAAAAAGGGCCTCTGAAAGCTATAAGCATATTTCCATAAGAAATTGATAAGTATACCTATAGCTATATATAATCAACAAATAAAATGTTAATCTAATTTGGTAAAATCAAAGTACAAGAAAGGAGCTTTAATTGAAGCCCCGGAAGGTGACGACAACCGACCGAGTAAAAAGTTATTAGGATTTTAAAATAAAAAAATTACCTTGTGCTTTTTATGAAAAATTTCGATTTTTCGCTATTTTCAGACCAAGACAACTTTGAATGTAAGCAACTATTTTTAACTCACCAGGGCTAAAATTGAAGATTTTATCTCATACTTTGATCCGATAAATACGCATTTATCGTTTGCACCCCCAGAGCTGGAGTACATTGTGCCGAGGTCGATATCGCAGGATCATCGCCTTCTCAGTGTTCTATAGACCTCAAAGGATAAGAAAAGTGTGGTAGCATCGAATTTTTTTTTTTCAGATTTTCGAGCACTCTAACTGCATATTTTCTGTAGATTTCCCCATAAACGTTTTCATGTATGCCCAACGAGCGGAGAATGCTGTTGTTCGCGTAACGAAAAAGTTATGTTTGATTTTAATTCTGTAGCGAAGCTACACACATTTATATAGAGCGATTGGTTTTTGCAGACTTTAAGTCTGCACACCATCCCGACATATGTTGTTCTTTTTGCTATATTCAAATATTTATGCTTATTCTGTCCCAATTAAGATCCCTAAATGTATACGACATAACTATATAGTGTATTTGAAAAAATAAATGAATAATCTTCCTACTTGAGCAAACTGTACCTTCATTCAGCTTATCCCAATAATTCAACAATGACAAAGTCAACTCTATGACGCACTTATACAACAACAATATATTTACATTGGTATACTATACAGACTTAATTAGAGTGTCAACGAATCAAATTGTTTGTTACAATCATTCGAATCTTCAACCTAAACAACGTTAAATTCATACGTCTTGTATACATTTACAAGAAGAGCGCAGCGCAGCTTATAGGTGCACCTTCACTTATAGCCGCGCGACGGCTCTCCGTGCCGCTGACCCAAATATGAAAGTCGCCGCGGCGGTAGCGGTGTACCATACCTACAGCGCCGGAGTGTATAAAGCCGCGCGTCAGTTTGTCCCCGGCCGCGGGCTGCGAACGACGTGCGCGCGACTGCTGTGTGTCGTCCTGCAGCGAATATTTTTTATTTTGGTTCCTTAAAAACAACAAAAAAAAAAAAAAAAAAAAAATTAACAAACAAGCTCGACGCGGATTTCAATTCAGTGCTGTTGTTTCTCGCCGCGAAGTACAGTGATATTTGCAGGAGCATCGCGAGGTCAACGCACACTTGCTCGAGAGAGGCCAAAAAAGCGCCGCCGAGAATGCGGCTGGTGAACGTTGTCGCGGCTCCGATGAGATGAGCCGAGTTCCATAGCGAGCACTTGAATTTCGTCGGAAAATCTATAGGCAAGGAGCATCGATGCGGCCGTCGAGTTGGAATAAGGTTCGAGAACACGGCTCTGGATGCGTCAGCCGCGCGTCGCCGGCTAGTGAAGGAGCCGCTCTGTTCCAGCAGGGGAGAGGATCGGCTTGATTTTTGCCACCTATACGATATAGAACACCGCTGCCTGCACTTTCAACGCTTGGATATACTACAAGTGAGTATGTGTATTTACACTCGGAGCCTCGTGCCGGCTTGACTTATTACGAGCTGTATGCGCTATGTTATACCTGTTACGTCGTGCGCCGCGCCGACGATTTTACCTTTGGCTTTTTGCGCGCTCTCCACTGCGATTTACTGTAGCGGCTTTCTTTTTTATACCTACTGCTGTACACCGTAAGCGTAGCATCTTTTTTTCGCAAGCGATTTTGCAATTCGTTGAACGTAACGGGTAGGTATTAATGAAATTGTAAATTATTTTCTTTCGGAGCTGACACTATGCTCTTTGCGAAAAAACCCGCGGAAGTAAAGAGATAGATTTTAAAAAAATGTTCGACGCATGGAATATAAACAATTTATGTAAATTTCTGTAGAATTATGGAATGCAAGACAATACGAACAGTTTTAAAATCCCAGTTAGCTGATAGACAGCAAACAGCGTCGACAGCTTCAAGCAAAAAAATCCAGGCTCAAAACTCTCGACTCGTGTAAGGTATAAAAATTTACGGTTCCCGCAATAATAATGGCGCAGAACGCTGCGGCGGCTCACTTAGCATAACTCTCGTTTGAAAATGGATTTGGCGCGTTCAAATTTATGAAAATAAGGCCGCTCCGAAAATACCGATAATACGACTATATCTGCGCGAGCGCGTGCGGGAGAGAGAAGGAATTTGAAAGCGGCTGACATTTTTCCCTCCTTCTTTTTTCGCCTGCGCGTCTCGAGCGCAGCTGTGCCGTGCGCATAGGGAGATTAGCCTAGATATACAGCTGATGCGACGACGCGCGGAGAGAAATCGGCTTTCGGCGCTTCGTCGCGTCAGCGCAAGTTCAACGAGTTCGACTACAGATTTATGCGATGCGTATATGTATAAAGCTTTGTTGTGCGGTACCTTTATACACATATTCATCTCGAGTTTCGGCTATAAAGTTGTAAAACTTTCTATGAGTCATATACGATCGCCGATCATTGAAATTTGAAATTTGAACCGAATAAATCGAGTTATCGCCGTTTCGAATATAATACCGGACTCTACACAGCATTGCGCGGTAAAAGCAGCAGAGCGCGATGAAGCGTGAAAATTTTAATTAGCCTGCCAGGCGTAAATTAACGTTTTTCACAGTATCGAAATCGAGAAGAAGAAAAATCCGAAGAATCCGCGGCGAGAGAAGAGCCGTTGCGTTAATCGTCCGCTAATTCTCCGCAGCGAGGCTCTTCGTAACGACGTGTCTCCTCTCGGCTCTTAAATATATCTAACCCGCACAGCTGATACGCGGAGGAACAATTCATTAAGCGCGAGCGCGAATATGAAGATTCCTTTGTTCAGTGCATCTCGGAACGCCGCTATGCGGTATATAATTCATTTCACCGCTCTTTCCTCGCTTATATACAAATCGGCTGACGCGAGAGCTGTATACCTGTATAGCATATCAGAGTCTTCTCTTTTTCTCATGCGTTAACTTCCTGCTGTACGTGCTATGTGACCTCTACCTTGCCTGCGTATACGCACGAGTTCACACGGGGACTGCAGCGATCATTCGATCTGATCTCTCGTTGATGCTCTTCGTCGCTGCACTGATTGCGTTGGAGATGCATTTTTCGTTTTAAATTAAAATTAATTGCTCTGAGAAGGTTGCGCTGTGGGAAAAGCGAGCGAGGGATCGAGTATAGTGTGATATGTTGATTGCTCGCTGCACGGTGCGAGTGAAAGTTGAGGAAAAAAGTCGCCAATGAGTGTTATGCAGAATGGAGTATATAGGATCGATGCCGTAATGGGTACATATCCACAAATTCTGGTGCATAAATTTTTAACAGTTTCACGAGACAACAATCGTTTTCAGCGATAAATCTCGCCGACGTGTATCCGCGATTCAATTGACAGAGCCGTGAAAAAATTCGACGAACCGCAGAGAGAGAGAGAGCATATTGTTTCTGATTTTCTCGCAGAAATTCCGCTACGACGAGCGAGAGAGACGTAACCTCGCGTGAGCTCGAGACTCGGTGCATTGTTTCGTTAGCAAAGTCGAATTGCCGTCCGTCGGTAGCAATTAAAGCTGATCTCCGAGTTGAAAAAAAAAGTTTATGATAAGTATGTTGGGAAGGCTGTGGAAATCATTAAATTGAATAGGCTTCGTGTAAAAACATTCGAAGACACACCTTATTTCGAGATATTCCTTTGACGCTTTGTAGGTCGCGTGGGTTATATCGGCTTCGCATAGTCTCCTCGACTGTTCTATTCTTTTATACTGGAATTTAGAGGGGGAACAGTAACGAAAAGTAGCAGTGGGCGGATGAAATATTTTGATAACAGCTCATTCCCTTATGCATCAATGCTGGCCACCTTTTGAGGCCACCTCGACGTCCTTCCATCGCCGTTTTGTCCCTCGATTATCCCACTTGCTCTGCAAGTGCTAAGTGAACAATTTGACCCTTGACGCGAACAGTTTAACGACTTATTGTCACGAGTTATAAACGGCGGAGTTTCGGAGTCGCACTGGCTTTCGACGAGCATCTAAAAGTTAATAATTTTTTCACACGGCCGCGTTTTTTCCACGTCCGAACCGTAATATAACGCACATTTAACGTCGCGTAAACACATACGAGCGCGCGTAACGTGTACACGAGGTACTTAAGCGCGACGGGCGCCGGCCGGCTAATTGGTGCGACTGCAGAGGTCATAATCATGGGCGTCATCTAGCCGGCTTCTGTCGCAATGTTCGCTCGATCTTCGTCGAATGTATTATGTCACTTGGGATTCATTTTTTTTTTTTTTTTTGATTCGGTTAATTCATACGATTTTTTTAAAACTTTTTCAATCCATCTGTGCGAGCAGGTATATACGTAGGTGTAAAATGCGGGTACGTAACGTTGCCTCGTTCCCTGATCGGCCGCTTCCTCAATTTTCTCGTCTCTATGCATGTACACGCCATTATAGATTATTATCTAATTTTCGAAAACTTTGTCACACGGTCATACGATGTGCGCTGGAACTCCCGCCTACGCTAGTTATAGAACTACTCGTTCTTTCAACAAACGCATAAACAAATAATCGTCACTCCCATGCAAGCATCGCTTTGCTTGATTATACCCATCTGTTCACATACACACATGAGTAATGTAATATCTATAAACTACAACGAGCATCGGAGTCGCACAGATTGCAGTTATTATACTTATACGCGTTGCACAGGCGCGAGATGATGTTAGACGATCGTTCGCTCAATAGTATTATTTTTACTGCTTATATGTACTTTGTGCATTATATTATGGTCGTGAAAAGAGAGTACGACAAAAAAGACGCATTTTTATAAGCTAGACAAGGCTATATACCGGTCGCGCGGTGAAAGTTTTGCTTTTATGGTGTATACAAGCGCCTCGCGTATGTGGATTTTTTTTTCCAACTTTGAAATTAAAATGAGCTGGATAGAAGCGAGTATACAGACATATCGGTGTGGATAAAAATTGCCTTTGGGATTATTTTTCCGGTTTATGTTCTACTGCAAGTGCATGGAATGAATCAATTATCGCACAAGTCAGAGTATAATAAAAATATCCGATTCAACATTCACCATCTCAGCATCCATCGGCATCGGGTCAACCTCGACACGAGTCAGCTCCGCCGGTGCGATTAAGTATACATATATAGATATAAACCTCAGGATCGCGATACGATCCTTCGCGGGCCGTCGGCGCGCAGCTCTAGCGACTGTGACGAAATTCAAGACCGTTCTATATACCTCTATCCACACCTTTCCATAAGTACACTTACGCCTCGTTTTCTAACGCCAGCTCTCGTGTGTTACGAAGTGTTAAAAAAATACGGCGATGTCACGCGGCGTTGCGCTATGCGCAGAGTGAAATTTTCTTCGTTGTTCTGTGTTGGACGCTTTGTCCCTCTCTCCGTCTCGTGGGTCGAATGATAAACGATACTACACGGATGTTGCAAGTTAATTACGGGCGCGTAAGTATATATCTGTGTGTGGAGTGAAATTATTATAAGACATGTAACGAGGATGCTATTTTCGTTTCATCCATTTCGGAGACCGGCATGACTCTCGCAGTTTTCCGTCGTTGGAACATCTGCGGAGTGACATTTCAGCCGAGGCATGCACTCGAGTCGTAAAAAAAAGCCAGCTATGCAGCGCAAACCTATACCTATCTATATACGCACGTATAACGATGCAACTTTCTACTCGTTGCGTCTAATTTATCACTGTGAGCAGTCGTATACGAATTGATATGGGCACACTTCGATTTTCAATTTTAATTCTCCTCATTTTAAGTCAATCCTCTTACATAATAAAAGGATCGCATAAGGGAGCTCTCAACTCCATACATCCCAATCATGATCGGCAAAAGTTACGAAATCCTCATTGAGTAATTCCCGGACTGCAGCGCAACAGCCTCGTGAAAATCAATCGATACTCGATCGGAGAGTTAACCGGCGCACTTACAAGCCCCGCTGAACTCGAACTCGCGTCCATGTACCGGAGCTATAGAGCTATATACGCTCGTTAAGCCTGCGCAGCACACAAGCGTACACTCGCGCATATACCCGCATAAACGGCGTCTTTCTGCGCGCATTGCATCGCGGATTACTGTACATTCATACGTATACGTGTCTATACTTTCACGCGATCGCATTCTTTCGCCTCTCTATTATAGCGTATACACGGTAGCGAGTTTCGAAAAGAGGCTGACGCAGCGAACCAATCGCTAATACGTATAGGGGAACGCTTTGTTTTTGTGTTTTGTTTTTTTTTTTTATAATCGCCGTATCTCCGCGCATCAGGTATGCGACCTAGATATATAGGATATAGCGCGGAAGTCGAGCGAGCTGGCAATTATCGATTAGTATATCATTTCCAGTGCTCTTTATACTCGGTTCGGCTGGAAATCGTATATGGACCTTACCGATTTCACTTATAAGCTGGCCGAGCAGGTTTACGTATCATAATAATATCTTCCCCGATTCTTCCTTCATCGCGTCTCGCGCATAATAATACAGCGTATACAGCTCCACAGCGACGAATCTCTATCTAGGTATCCAGGTATATAGTCGGAGAAGGCGCGGCGGTGGTGTTCCACTACTCGCGCGCTATTTGCATACGCGGCTTTACCGTTACGCTATATACACTATACGCCGCGTATATGCGTACATCTCTTTTTTCGTCATTTTTCGGCTAAATCCGGGGACCGATGCAACTCTCGATTCCGATACGGTGTGTGTTTACGCGCCGGGAGCTTTATTCAGAATGTATAACGGTGTGCCTGTTTCAAATTTTAATCTATGGAATATACAATTGTTCGATGAGTGTACACGTATGTAGGAGTGCCGCAGAGTTCTAATTGCAGAATATTCGCGTCACGACTCATCTGATGCGGAGATACTCGAGGATTTGTTCTGGCTTATTATTTACATCGTTATTATTATACACACACTCGGCGCGAGAAAATGGAAAATCGACGCCTGCGGCTCTTTCTCTTGAACCCTTGACTCGTTTCGATTCGAATAGAAGACGATGCAACGGAGGACATGTATAGATATTGGCAAAAAGGACGCTCCCTATAGGCATAGCTGCGCGTGGGAAATCGCGAGTGTCAGTCGCTCCTTTCTCTTCTCTCGCGTCGCTGCAGAGACAAAGATTTCTGCGTTTGTTTATGGCGCTGATATTGGTTCAGCGCAGACACGCCGACGAATGTTTAAATTTTTTTCTCTTCGTACACGCGTGTTATAAGCAGAATCGGCTACATCTATCGGCCTTAGCAGCAGTAAAAGCTGCAAGAAAGAGCGAGAGCTGCGCGGAATGTAGGTAAATGTGTCGTGCAAGGCGCTCACGCACTTTGTTGTATACATATATATATATATATATATATATACGACGAGAGCCAAAGAGTGGAAAACTGGCTATATAGACATACCTTTATCGAGTCGTATGTTTTTCTCGTTAATTTCTCGGGAAAGCCCGTAATAGTAGTAGCAACGGTCATCTCCTCCGCTGCACAACCAGACATCGCCGGTGTGTATGTAAGAAACACCCATACAGAGGCGGGTAAAAACACGTTAATTATATAGCTGCTCGGCGTTCTCTTATGTAAATCACGGCGCATTGGTGCGTTGCGTACCTATATGATGCGGATTAATATTTTTCGCAATACCGCAGTGCCGCTGCCCGTTAACGACTCTCCTTGTACACATCGCGTCGTTCTGTCGCGATAACGCGAAACTTTGGTCCGAGTGTATTACAGCTACGGCAATAACACAAGGCCTTTATAAAAATTGTCCCAGTGATAAGAACGGCCGCAAGTACGTTATTTTCGCAATTACGCTAGCGGTGCAGGCGCTCAAAATTCTTTCGCCCGCGTTAATTGAGCGCCGAACGCGAACTCAATAGTGTACAGCCGGTATTTTTCTTTCGAATTTATACTCCGCAGGTGGTTTATACCAGCGGAGAATTCGAAATTCCGCGAAAAAAGAACGAGGTCTCGCGAGAGAGCTATACGCTATAAAGCGAGAAAGGAAAATTCGTTTCCGCGTGTGTGCGAAGAGAAAGGAGAAGAGACGACGTTGCGAATATAATCGCGAAGCTCGACGATTTTTTTTAAGCTGCTTCGCGGCATCGAAGGCGTGGATACATTTTTTTTTTTCATTACGAGGCGAATGAGTTGCGTCCAAAGGCTTCGCTCGCCTTTTTCTCACGCGCGATACGCTATTCTGTGCGTGTAATGCTCCGTTATACGGCGAACAGCTCCTACGTTTTACGGCCGAATTCATATACATTCGAATATCTCTGCGCCGTTGGGTTGTTTCTTGCGTTCGCCCGCGGTTGTGTATACTCGCTCTAGTCGGTTTTAAATTCTCTGGCGCGGATAGTTTTTCGAATGTGGTTGCTGTACTGGCAATTTTGCAGTATAGGTGTACTGTAACAATTGGAAATTTTTTTGGTTTGCCGATACTAATTTTCTTGTTTGTATACTAAATTTATTCAAGGGGTTCGGAAGAAAGGCAGACGAAAAAACAATTTATTTACGTATGACAATTATAGTAAAAGTAAAATTGAGAATAACCAAGAATTACTAACCCTTCTTACTACCATTTTCTGGAGCGAAGTTAAAATTTTTAATCGACTCTCGGACCCCTCCTAACAATAATTTAAATCAATTGAACATCCGCCTTATAGCACATACCAGCTACAGATGTTGCGATAATTTATTATTTCCATAAGTGCGGATGCACTAGCTGAGAGCTATGCATCGGTATATCGCTAGATCGGAATGCATGTAATTTCCAACGCCTCAACAATGTCGGAATTTATATTCAAAATTCAAATTCATGCAAATTTGCGAATAATTCCCAGAATAATTAAAAAAAATGAGATATTTCAACGTTAAAAAAATAAATTACACTTTCCAGCTGCAGCGGCGCAATGAGAAGCGAGGTAGGCGAATGGCTGGCAACATGCGTCGGCTCGCCGATCTGTATCCTCCTGCTGTCCTGGTCATTACTGATCTATCAGAATCAGTCGGCGGCAGCGAAGCGTCGTATCGACGTCTTAACCGTGGCGATACTCGCCCAGAGCCTGGCCCATCAACTCGGCCTCCTGCTCTTCGCGATACTCACGCTCATCCATCCGGCAAATCACTTCGGAGGTATATACAACGTAACTTTCTCTCTTTTCTGCAACGATTCGCTCGCGCGCTTTGAAAAATGTCTTTTCCAACGAAAATCCGATGTTTCCTTTCGTTTCGCAGAATTCTGCTCGGCTCTGGTCTGGCTGATCGACTCGTCGAGTATCCTCCAGCAGCTCAGCCTGACGTCGATCGCGATTTTCGCCGCGTTGACCGCCAGACGCAGTGGCGAGGAGCCGTCCACTAGGATCAAGAAGCACCACTTGAAGTATCATCTGGCCAGTCTCAGCGTTATCAGCGGCTGCATCGGTATCACTGGCGTCCTCAACTTCGAGCCCGAGACGTGCGTGTTTCTTCCGCGCGACATATCGCCCAAGTACGGGCTCTTCTTCAACGGACTCGGCTGCATCCTGCTCGTCGCGACGCTGATCAGGTGAGCCATTATCCACGAATTGCTCAAGGTATAGTATGAAGTGAAAAATACAACTTTTAACGTCCCTGCCGTAGTCTGCTGGTAGCCATGTTCCGAGCCGCCTGTCGTCCCTCGCCGAAGGCCGAGCTTCTGAAAAGCGTGTCCGATCTATCGGAGGCCAGCTCGAAGAACTCGACGTCCGGCCCGTTCGAGTGTCAGCAGCAGCAGCATCAGCAGCAGCAACACTGGGAACCATCGAGCGGCTCCTGCACCAGTGCTTCCACCAACAGTCGCGCCTGTCTCAACAAGAGCCATCGCATACAGGTGGCCGACGAGAACAGCGGATGGCCCACTGTCTACAGTATCCTCTTCGTCTGCTACGTCTTCGATCACCTGCCGATACTGGTGAGTTATATCAACCGATCATATATACCTATCTTTAAACGTTCGATTTCGCGCTTTCTAGAAAGGTGTAACGCAGAGAAAGTGAAGTAATTATAAGGTCCCCAATACAGATGAAAATGACGGGGATCGTTTTGAAACAAAAGTGAATTTAATGCTACACGTGGCTTTGCGCTCAGTCGGTTCCACGAAGCAGCTGCGAAGGTGCTGATTTAATTGCGGCGCGTGTGAATTATACAGTTGACGAAATTCGCGATGCTGCATCCTGTATATCGATGCGATACAAAAAAAAATGAGATGTTTTTCTAGATCGAAAATTATTTATATTGTGTAATAATGCAAATAAAATGCACTTGAATCGCAAAGGTCGCGCTTTTCGTTACCAGTTCTAGTTTAGATTACGATAATTGCGTCGTCAGTTCGATAAAACATTGATGCAACAACGTTCAACGTCGCTATATAATATGTGCAATATTTTGTTTTAAAATTTCCACACTTATACACCATCCATATAATTGCCCATCTCCACATCGAGCGAGTAGATACAAAACACAGAGAAAAAGGCGGATACTCGCGCGCTAGAGTATATATATTTATATACAAGTTCGTGCCGGAAACGGCGCCTCGATTGTGTCGACTACGACTTCCGGAAGTGGACCTCTCTTTCGCACCGACTACTCGTGTGTACGTATATCGTATATACATGTATATATATACGTAGCTCTCGTTCGCTCGCGTGAAAGGGCGAATGTCGCGGCGGCGGTACATTTAACGGGATACTTACTCGCTCGCGCATCGCCACCGCCGCCGCTGTTTTTGTGAAAGCGCACTTGCCGCTGCTGATGGGGATAGAGCAGTTTTTATTACGTCGTTTCGGCGTTCCAGTGAAGCTGTGTACAGCGTGAATATTACTCGAGTTTTTCGCGGATGCGCCGAGGTGCGATAATTAGTAAAGAGAAAAAAAAACGTGCTTTCGTATACGCGCAGTTTAAAATAATATATAATAACACTTAAATTCGATGGATATATTATCATATCGTTATAGATAATAGGGTGAAACTCGTCGAAAATCAGATCTGGAGCATAACCAATGCCGATCGCGCTGGTGGTCCAGTTTAGAATATCGATTAATCGCTTTTCTTCGCCTATTTTTATTCCTCGCGTTAACTCATCATCCTTATAAATTTTTTACAGATACACTGTAGTCTTTGTCTTCTAATCTCTGCCCGCAGATTACTCACGATCTCATAAACAATAAGAAATGCTTTTCACGTCTCGTCAATGAGGAGGAAGCGATGATCTGAGAATCTGCCGTCGCAATTCGCTTCCTATTCGAGTATAATATTAAATGCGCTATTGTTTCGCGCGGGAGCTATGTATACCGTACACGCATATAATACCGCGAGAATATATAACTATATATAACGCGTGTATATTACATGTATAGAAGTATATGTAGTTCCAGTTGAAAATCAATCGCGTTAACTTTTCGGTAAAATGTATACCGTCTTAATGATAAAGCTGTCCACATAATAAATCAAAGAGAAAAATCTCTCGATAATAGCACAGCCGCTTGTACAAACGAGCATTTTTCATCTCTGCCGCGCATGCTTGCTTCGAAAGAAAAATACTTACTCGCACACGAACAACCGTGCGCGTGCGAGCCGTCGATAAAAAAAATCAGCGAAATCGCTCCTTTTCTCTCTTATAAGCGAAATCTCGTATCGGTGCGAATTCTTTTCGAGCGATTTTCCGACTCCAAAATACTTTTATCGCGCCGATGGTTTGCAAACGAATCGGCGCGACTGTACCTTGAATCATATCGGCGATGAGAAGTCGATCGCGGAGCGAAGAACGAAAAATGCAGTGGGTTACGTTTTGCTGATCGTACGGGCCGATACATAGTTTAGAAAGTCCGCGCTCGGACGGCTATGGATTACGTGTGTTTTTGCTCAAATTTCTTTACTTACATGCGCGTATCTTCTCGTTTATGTTGTATTTCGGTTATTTTTTTTTTTTTTTTGCGAAACTGGACAAATTTATTTATGTTTATCGTGCAAGTGCGTGGGCATTAGAAATGCAAATGGAAATGAAAATCGAGGCTGTGTAAAACTGCGGGTACAACCCGAGAGCGCAGCTTTTCCCATCATATAAGTAGAAAGTGAATCTTCAGCGCTGATACGAGTATAATCGCGCGACGGCGCATGAAAAAGGAAAACAAAGCGATGCCTGAAAGATCGAAAGGAGGAGCGCGCGAACACTGCGGCGAATACAAATAACGCACGCGAGTGTATATCGTTATGCATATTTATCCGCGCTTGTGCTTAATAAGGACAGCCGCGTGAAAGTCAGTTCGCCGCGGCGCGCAATTATTCAATTCAAATTCATCGCGTGACACCACGTGCGGGATGGATATATGTTACTCGCATGCGAGCCGCGTGTGCACCGCGCTTGTTTTCTAGTCACACGCGCATCGGGATCTAGACTCGAGAGTCGATCGGCAGTTTCGTTTTTCGCTTTGCTACTGATACGCATCGCGCGATGGGAATACTTATTAGGAATGATCGACGAATTGAAAGCGTAATTAGATTAGAAGTTATTGAAAATGCCACTTTTTAAATTTATTTATAAGTGGCATTTCAAACTCGAAAGTTCATCGCCTCATCTACGCAAGCCTTCCAAGTATCTCTATTTTGTGCCAACCCCATCCATTGCGCACCCTCCCTCCCGATTTCAGTTAAGTCCGTTTTTACGTTGTCCCCCCACCTGCGCCTAGGTCTACCTAGAGGTCGTGGTGTGCTTGGCTTTCGTTTCATTATATGCGCTGCCGTGCGATCGTCTCCCATTCTTGCCACGTGCCCTGCCCATCTCAGTATAGAGTATAAATTGTGTAACTCGTCATTGTGCAGTTTCCTCCACTCCCCGGTTTCTTCATCTTTCTTTGGCCCAGCAGTTTTGATTTTAGTAATCTATTCACGGCGTAGAAGCAGGCATTACCCGAATGAAGTCTCTTGTTAATCTCGGCTTTAATTTCGTTTCGATCATTTATGGTTGGGCCTAGATATCTGAATTCGCTAACCTTTTCGAAAGTATAATTTCCGACTCCAAGATCACCCTCACCTTCGCAAATGCCCAGTTTGTCCATGATCATATATTTCGTTTTCGATTCGCTCACCTCTAGCTCCGTGTCCTCAGCCGCATTTATGAGAATTTCCGCATTTCTCGCTACCGCTGCACCGTTATCCCCCAGTATGTCCAAGTCATCCGCATATCCCAGAATTTGTGTTTTTCCGTTAAGGGTTGCACCTAGCCCGCTAGTCTGCATTTTTCTAACAACATACTCTAGCGTTAAGTTAACGAGTACCGTAGAAAGACCGTCGCGTATCATGAATGATTCGGATACGTTACAGCCTACTCGGACCTTTCCCGTGCTTCCGTTCAGACATGTTTGAATTAATTTCACGAGTTTTTTTGGTACTCCGAGGAGCACAAGGATTTGATACATTTTGCTTCGTTTGATAGAGTCGTACGCTTTTTTAAAGTCTATAAATAGTTGGTGTATTGTTTCGCAATGTTCCCATTTTTTCTCTAACAATTACTGTCTTATAGTAAACATTTGATTGCTCGTCGACCTGTTAGAATTAAGTATGAGTATACCTCTCTAGAACTAAGTATGAGAGCTTTCCGACTTTGATGAGGACGGAGTCAACTCAGGTGGCGAATCATTCTACACATCCCCTTTCGGGGCAGTTGTCATCGCTCCCGCATCCTCCACGACAGCAGGATTTTTGTAATGTGTGCTAAAAGAGATAGAATATAGACAAAGTGAGGTAGAAAGAGAAAGTGAAAATAGGAAATATTGTTGAGTGTTCGTTGTTGTGGTGGTGCTTGCGTAGTGTTTCTAGATGAATGCGTTCGCCAGTATGGGCTCATCACACCCACGCTTATTCGATAGGCACCCACCCGTCCGCTCTGGACGACTACGCCCAAGACCCGCTTAGGGTACCGGCGTTGCAACAGATTAAAAATGCCCCTTATTTGCAATAATTCAATTCGAGATTTCTGTTTTATAAATTTCTTCATTTCAAAATCCCAGTTTATAAATTTTGTGTCCACAGAGCTATATAGTTGCGTATCACAGGGTACAGTTAAGAGTGCTCTACCCATCCTGACAACCAATCAGAACGCGTAATTTTTCTTCACGAATTACGGCTTTATTTAATAATAAATAATAAATCCGTTTGTTGCAACGTATTCTTTGGATGTTTCTGCAGGTGGCATGTTATCGAAATTTAGCCAAATAAAACTCTAACACGTTGCAATAAACAATGCAAAATTTGAGACAGCAGCCAGATACTATAACAGATTTTCTTCGCTCTTGCTGCACGAGCAGACGACATATCAGTGTAATTTTGCATTGTTTATTTCAACGCTTTAAAGTGTTATTTGGCTAAATTTCGATAACATGCCACCTGTAGAAACATTCAAAGAATACGTTGCAACAAACGGATTTATAATTTATTATTAAATGGAGCCGTAATTCGTGGAGAAAAATCACGCGTTCTGATTGGTTGTCAGGATGGGTAGAACACTCTTAAGAGGTAATCGAGGAATGATACAAAAGGTCCATTTCCCGAGTCGATGTGGACGGATGGGCTATAAATAATAACATCGATCCATTTGATGAATATTGTCCAACACTTATCTGCTACAGATCGTATCGCTAAAGCCGGGCATCCTGGGAAACTTGTGCACGGCTCAGAACCTGGCGACGTGGTTGCCGCTGCTCAAGGATACCTTACTGCCAATTTTTCTCGCCATCTTCGACAAAATGTTCTGCCGCTACGTAGCCAAGGTCTACACGAAGCAGGATCGCGCGACGAGGCTTAGCCATGGCATATGTACGTGATGTTGTCCAATTTACAATTATATTTCGTCCTCGATAAATAACGCACGAAATCTCAGGTGGCGTCGACGGCAAGTTTCGCCACTTCGAGCAGGACAACGAGTACAAGCTCCAGCTGAATTTGAACCACGGGCTCAAGTTCCCGATGCAGTCGAACGTGGCGGTTAACGCCGCAGCGGCCAACTGCAGCCTCTACGGTCGTTTGCACAACCAGCAGCAGCAACAGTCCCGAGGTATGTATATACGCTTTGTACACCCACACTCGGGCATTCTTCGGCTTATTGTTTATGTTCAGCGTTACGCGTCGGCGGACAATGTGCTAGAACGCGCGCATAAAAATTTGTTTCAAAATAAAATTTCTCTCAATGCAACAGCCGTTTTATCTATAAGATGTGTTTGAAAAATTATTGTTAAAAAGTTTTTTTATGCCAGAAATTGTGTAGATTACGGGAATTTTCTCGGCCGAATAACGTTTAATTGCGGGTATAATAATGTAATTTTATAATGCATCAATATACTTGTGCGCTACAACTTTCCTCGCTTATCGCTCGCGTTAATTACTTTATCATGCGATTATAGCGGATGCTCGTGTAATTGAGAAAATGAGCTAGAGTACAGCTGATCTATTATAACAGGTCAATGCAACGGAAGCACGATGCAGCTGGGTCTAATTCCACATCAGTACGACAACAACACTTATAACACTTATGCCTCGATAGCTAATCAGGAAAACAACTACGAAGTCGCGAACTTGGATAACAGTAGCAAGCAGCCTTCGCGGCAGCATCAATCTCGCGGAAATCTTAGCAGAGCAAATAGCAGCTGCAAGGCCAGCACTGAAAATCTTATGCAACTCGAAGAACAGTCGTATGGGGTAGGTTTATAATATAGAGGCATTATTATTGGACGGGCTTTTAAAAAATTTGAAAATGTTATTTAATTTAAAAATTATAAACAAAAGTAATTATGTCTACACTCTAAACTCAAAGTTGAAAACCTACATTTTAAACTTTATGGATATTAAAAAGTGATTGATATCCTCAAAATGATAGCATTACATTATTAAGTGCATAAATCTGATAAAGATTAAAATTCCTTTTAAATACTTACAAAGTTTAAAATGTGAAATATAACTTTGGCACGATTCCGAAACTCTATCCTCAAACATATAATCTGCTTGTTATGTTATGTTGCCGATTTCTTAAATTTGCCAATATCTTCAATATAGTACGGAGCCCGACGTCTGAGGCACTTTGCCAAGAGCCTGGACGAGATCCGCGAGGACGAGATACCTCGTCGCAGCAACACCCGCAGCGTCATGCAGCATCACCACGAGCAAGTCGAGAGAGCCAGAAACCACGCAGCCGCACTGAGGAGGAACCAGAGCTTCGACATCCACCCCAGGTACCCCAGAATCGAGCTGCCGTTCGTCAGCTCCAAGACCTACGACGTCAAGAGGGAACTGGCCATCAAGAGGAGCTTGCACATCTTCGAGCAGCAGACGAGGAGGAATAACGCCGGTCGGTACCACAAACTATTTTCAATCGGACAACCCTTAAATCCATGAATATTCAACAATAAAATTTTTAGAGTACGAGGACAAGTGCCAGGAGGAGGAAGCCGGCTACGAGACTTCCGACGACGAGAGCTGCGACCTCGAAAGCCAGGACTTTGACACGATGAGCTCGTGCCGCAGCGGCAGGCCGCGGAGCTGTTGCTCCGTCACCACAGTCGCCAACGACGACTTTGAGTACTTTCAGCGCAAATCTACCAAGGTACATCTACTACACACATTTGTTTTCCCTCTAATTTCCTATGGGGGACACGACGAAGCTAATCTACTCTGCGGCACACGCGTCCTTGACTTTCCGCGCGCGTAAGCTAGCGTTTAACCCACTTGGTCATAGAGGCTCGTCGCAACGTTTTTGCCGATCATTGCGTGGGACGGCTGCGCGTCTCGCAATTCTTTCTTTCCTTCTTGCGCAACGACGTATAAGTAGTCGTTTCGCGTTTTTAACGTGCGTCGAACGAAAATTTCTTTCTCTCTGTTGCAGGAACAATGCGCGCCGAAACAATTGACGAGTCGCGTGGCCGCAGCGCCGGAGAGCAAAGGCAGCATGCGCTGTTTCACCCCTCGGATGGTCATCGAGGCGAACAAGCAATTACAGGGGAACGGATCCAAGCCCGTCATACAGTCGTACCAGTTGAAGAAGAAAATGAGCCCGGGCTATTCTCTGAACGACCTCGACAAGTTCAACAACGGATACTGCCATCATCCCAGCAGTGCCGCCGGCGCGCGGATACCGACCCTCTCGATCGAGAGCCTCAAGAGCATCCTCAGGAGCTCGGACATCAGCTACCTCGACAACGGCGAGATCTGCAGGCACGACATCGGCGGCTCCGCGCCCGATTTCAAGAAGATTTTCGTCACCGAGTTCATTTGAGAAGAAGGATTTCAACATATATTTATCGACGACTTTGAGAACTATTTCGCGTGCGTGTGTTGTTCCAAGTCGGAATATCAGTATTTCGAAAGGATATACAAGATTTGTGCGCGCGAGTGTGTATATAACTTGTGCCGATCGAAAAGGATGATGTATAATTTATTTGTCGCGCATTCGTGAATACAGTGTGTATTATATCGCGATGAAAGCGAACTATTGTGCGTGGATCGATTTCTGAAAGAAAGACTTGTGAAATCGGTTAATATATTCAACGAGCATTATACAAGAGAATAACCGTAGTAATTCTATATACTTTGCGAGGATATAAGAATCTGAAAAAGGCGAGAAACGCTAATTTGTGAAGTCGTTAAAGCCGTAAAATTAAGTACAAGTTTTTTTTTTTTTTTGGTATTTTTATTTTCGCACGTGCCTCGCAAAGTGAAAAGCGGAATCCTCCAATTGAACGGTTGTTGGATCTGAAACGAAAGAGGATTTGCAGGTACGAATGTTTTAACGCTCTAACTCCGTGTTCAATTAATCCCAGTGAGAGAGACGATACATTTTGTTAATCACGTTATACGTATACACACAATTATATTATAACCGACTTTGTAAATAATAAAACTTGTACATTTTGTACCGCAAATATACATCTATATAATATATTATATAAATTTTGATGAGACAATATACACGTAATGTATTATAAAAGAATAAACTTATGTTGTTACCTATATACGAAGAATTTTCTTTTTTTATGTCATACATTACGATATGAAAGTCAAACGATGAAGTATTGCAGGCATTTTTATTAGATGAATTTTGCCAACAAATCTCAGCTTCGAATCAGTACAATAGGAATTACATACAAAAAATGCATGATAAAAATATGCATTTTTCAACAGGGTAAACAATATTACGTATGTGCTTTCGAAGTGATCATATTGCTTTCTCCTAGAGGAAGCTTTGTAATAGTAAAATTTTGAGTTTCGTCAAAACTTCTAGAAAATACTTTTGGTGTGTTACAAGTTCAAATCACGTGTTCTTTAAATACTTAGTACTTTTACAATATTAATTGACTATTACCCGTTATTGCCTTAAAGCCTCTGTCCGCCGTAAATGTTGGAAAAATATGCCTTAACAGGGGAATCCGCCGGGAATCCAAGTTTTCCGGAAAAAGTCCTCAATTCTCGAAAAACCCATGTGTGTCGAAGTGTGTCAAAGTGTGTCAAAGTGTGCCAAAGAGTAGTAAATTTTCGAATTTGAATACTTTGGAACATTATGGCACACTATAGCACACTTTGGCACAAAATCCATTTCCACCAGGGTATTTTTCGATAGATTAGCCGTAAAGTACGGCTTTACTATATTATTCTTATGAAGACTATTTAGCAATCGTAGAGTTGAACTTTACGGATACTTGTATGTAAAGTTCAAAATCGCTTATAAAATATATAACTTTTCGAATTCAAATAGCAATTTTTTTGCATAGAGAATTGCTAAATATTAAGCGAGGGCGCTAAGCGCCGTGTAAAACTGAATCATTTAAGTCAAGAGTATCGTATAAAATTTTATAGCACAGACTGCTAAAATCCGCAAGTCTCGCCTATTCGTGACTTACGAGCGTAGCGAGTGTGACAAACACGGTGCAAAAAAGGACTACTTTAGTCACAGATAGGCGTGACTTAACAGCGGATTTTAGCCACACAGTGCTATAAAGGTAATTTAATAATGTATTGTACAACAAAAGTCTGCTCATAAAATAATGTTTATACAATATTCTTGATCGATTTTTTACGTATAACATATGATGTTGTCTATATGGTTATTCTTTTTTTTTTATTGAGTATGCAAATATCCCCATTCGGTAAGCAAGGTCTCTTCAGTTATAATTTCCTTAGGATCATCAGCCGTAGTCATATTATAATCAACTTTGTAGTAGTCACTGATCTCGTGAATGTTAGGTATCAATGCATCAAATCTGAATATCCCAAGGTCATCGGTATTTAAGTCTCCTTTCTTTAAACAATTGCTTTGTAACATGGATTTAGGTACTACCAGAGCCTTAGGCAAAAATTCACGATAACGACTTTCTGAGCAGGGAGGAACATCCAAATGTACCAGAAGTTTTGAATTTTTGTAATTTTTATCCGTAGCGTACACCTTAACGTCAATCTAAAAATTAATAGGACAAAAATGCTTATAATACACTGTTTAGGTAAGTTATCGTCACCCATTACAAAATGATTCTAAAATGGACTATATTACTAATATACGAAGCAATTAGTTTGAGAGGAAGCAATAATATACTCACTATAACGGGCGGAAAATCCTGATTTATAGTCATTCTTTTTTGGAGTTTGTTATATGTAGCGTTCTCTTTCTTGATTGCATAGGAATGCATGGTCGCATACTTTTCGTTTAAGCTATGAATCTTGTAACTTATCAGTTTTATCTGTAGAACAAGAATGTAAGTAACATAAAGTTAATTAGATATTTTACAATAAGTGCATGTCTTTATTTCACTTCTTCGTTATTAAAATGATTTTTTTTTTATTAAAAGTGGTTCCTACCTGAGGTTCCAGATTTTGAGTTCTCTTATTTTTCTGATTTATTTTTAGTTTTTCAGCTTCCGCTCGATTCCCGATTGTGAAAGCTAAGACGAACACGACGATGTAAAGGAATTGATACATTTTTGTCTTCTCTGCAAACTCGAAAGCGCAAGTTATGGGCTATAAGTACTAAGTGGGCTTCTACTCGTACTACCTTTTATATCGTTCATTAACCTTCGCGCTAGTTTGTGCAATAGCGTGAGCAGTGTACACGTGTAGCACGAAATGCAACTGCACATACCAAAAAGGTCATTAAAAACGATAATAGTCCGGGCGCTGGTGCCATCCGAGTGTAAATTTTGAGCTCCCCTTAGTAACTTGGAGTTTTTATATGTTTGGGATGCTGAATCGAAATTTGTTAGTTACTAAGCCAGCAACCCGTCAGTTTTTTGTTTGTTATAAACAAATTATTGACTTTCAATAAGCAAATAATCGTTATTTGCAATTGAAAAAAATTGGCTTACGTTATTTAGGTGTTTTTGAATCGAAAGTGCTCTCACAACTTTTTTCGTAAGACGCATACTTTATGAGTTAAAAATCGTTGAATTTTTAGATTAGAGTGAACGGGAAAAATAGGCCAGGCTGTAGGGATTTAAAACTGTCTTATTATGACATAATTTGTTGCAGCAAACCAATTTTGTATGTATAAAAGGTATATATGAAAGGAAAAACCGAAAATTCTCGTTTTTAACGCATGTTTGAACAATTTCACTCTGTTTCGAATAGCTCGCATTTTTTATAGGGACGGTCATTTTCCACAATTTTTTTTTTTTTAAATTCAAGATCTCGGGCTAAGCTATTCAGTAATGCCGGAAAAAAATGTTTACTCGGCCAGGTAATAAATTACCCGGTCGCAATAAGGGCTATTTTTTGGCAACTGTTTATATTTGTTATAATATTATTTATAGGTGTATCAGTGATACGTATATATTATGTATATACACGCGAATTAAAAGTCGGTCGCACATCTAAATCCTACGAACCATAAAAAAAGCAAAAAAGAAAGGTTATGTTATATGTAGCTGCAACTCTTGCAAACGACTTCTAGCAGATCTGGCTAGAAATATTCCAGAATTCATGTCATTTTAGGTGGGATTTCTACCGATATGTTGAGACTAGAATCTATCCAGTTTATACAAATCTTGCCTATTTCTGGAAATATTATTGTCAACATCTCTACCAGGAAAATTTTCGAAATTTCCAAAATGTTCAATATACTATTGTTTTACATTGAAAAGTCCTCGAATTTCCCATTCCTTTCATATGTATGATAAGTGGCTTATTTGTGCACTTATCGTAAAAAAGTACGGTGTGCAACGAGGGGGAGTGGCTTTTTCAAAGTCGGGTGATGTTTTGAGCACGAGTGGGAGTCGAGGGCGCCGTAGGCTAGAAAAAGCCAATTTTCCCCCCTAGTTGCACAGTATACTATTCTTCACCGTCTTTGAAATCAAAAAAGTGTATTTTTTTCGTGAAATTCCCCATATATGTTAAACAAGGCTCTACTTGGATTGGACCTTGTTATCGACTACTGTATAAACTAAGATAATTGTAATATTGCATTCGAAAATTCGACGCTTTTCGTTAATCAAGCAGAAATTTGTAGCGCCATCTTGCAGTTGGTACAAACATATGTAAGCATTTTTTTTAAGAGTGTTCTACCTTCTACCCATCCTGACAACCAATCAGAACGAGTGATTTTTCTCCACGAATTACGGCTTTATTTAATAATAAATTATAAATCCGTTTATTGAAACGTATTTTTTGAATGTTTCTACAGGTGGCATGTTATCGAAATTTAGGCAAATAACACTTTAACGCGTTGAAATAAACAATGCAAAATTACACCGATATGTCGTCTGCTCGTGCAGCAAGAGCGAAGAAATTTGCTACAGTTTTCTGCCTTCTGAGACTATAGACTACTAACATGCCACCTGTAGAACAATCCAAAGAATATGTTGCAACAAACGGATTTATAATTTATTATTAAATAAAGCCGTAATTCGTGGAGAAAAATCACGCGTTCTGATTGGTTGTCAGGATGGGTAGAGCACTCTTAACTGAAACAGGAAACTGTAGATAAATCGCTGGCGGCGACGCGACGCGTGCACCACGAGAATACGCATGTATACTATGTGTGGGTAGTATAATATGTGTATACTGTATTGTCTGTACTGTATATAGTGAAGTGAGAATGAGATCTATGCAGAAGCAGTGTATTAGTTAGTGCTGTTGTTAATCTGCACACTCTTTTTCTTGACATATACGTTTATGAACATCGTTTATGTGAGATGATTTGACGCTTATATAGTGATTGATCAAAAATAACTAGTCATCATGGTTCGAAATAGTGAAAAGTAAGTGTTATTTGAAAACAAAAGTCGTTTGAGGTTATGTTAGAAACGCTACTTATACGTTGTAATATGCTTGAGCCTCAGTGAATTCGATACAAGCTTTCATCGTATTACTGAGAGTGAATTGTTTTTGTATTTATGAATTATGGATTATTTAAATATAAGTAGTATTTTAGTAACTTGTGTTCTGATACATATAGATATAGGGCTTTGTGTTCCAAAGTGTCTCTATAAAGCTATTGGCACTTAGCAGTGCCTCGTTCTAAACTCCATTAGTATATTTTTGTGCTACTTTTTAAGTTTTGTTTCTTTTCTACATTTCTAGTATGTAACTGATTTTTTAAAATTTCTCTTAGGGAAAGACATCATAGGAGGAGATCTAGGTCTAGATCCAGATCTCGTTCTGCTTCCCCTCAGCAAGAAAAGAAAAGGAGACGTTCAAGGAGTCGTGATCGAGACAGGGAGCGAGAAAAGAATCGCCATCGAGATAGACGCAGTCGCTCTCGTGATAAGGACAGGGAAAGAAGTGACAGAAGAGAAAGATCCGACAGGGATAGGGATCGAGAAAGAGACAGAAAACGGTAGAAAATTGATTATATTACTTATGAAAAATTACAAAATTGGTAAATTATGATTATAAGTAACATACAAAACGTTAGTTATTAGAGTTTGCATTTATAAGTTTTACACTACTGATTTTTTCATTCTCAAAATATAACATCTACTATATACTTAATATGTGGAAAGCTTTTGAGTACAATTTCAAGTCATAAAATACTATATTTAATAAACTACTATTGATTGTTTTCGGTAAACTAGTGGAGACAGTAAAGAAAAGCGTCTTACAGGATCAAAATCATCTCGATCTGGAAAAGAAAGATCCAACCGATCCAAGTCTCGTGAGCGCAAGGAAAAAGATAAGAACGAAAGTGAGGAATTGCCATTCGACCATACAAAACTAGATAAGGTGAAAATTGATTTAATTCATTGACTTGACAATTTTTTTGTTATATTGCAAAACAAATACTGATTTCTATTTTTTCATTTAGGAAGAGGAGCAGAAGCGCTTAGAGCTGGAAATGCAAAAAAGAAGAGAAAGAATTGAAAGGTGGAGAGCTGAAAGAAAAAAGAAAGAGATTGAAGCAACCAAAAAGGATGGTAAGTCAATGTTAGCTAATCTTCAGCTACCGACTGCCAAAAAATGGTCTCTTGAGGATGACAGTGACGAAGAAATGCCCATTGTTGTAAATAAAGAAACTAAAGAAGAAGAAGAAGTTAAAGAAGAAAATGAAGAGGAAAAAGTTGAAACCAAAAAGGAAGATGAGGAGGAAATTGACCCTCTGGATGCTTTCATGGCAGAAGTACATCAAGAGGTCAGAAAAGTCAACAAAGTCGACAATAAACCTTTGAAAACAGGTAAAAATCTTTTTGAATATTTATGTATGATAGAACAATCTAAAGCGTAAATGCTAATTGAATGACTCTTTGTTGTTTAGGTACAAATTGTACGGGAACTGGGCAAACTGGTGGTGTTATGATTGTAACCGGTGTAGCAAAGAAGAAAGTTCAAAAACATAAGGGTGAACTGATTGAGCAGAATCAAGATGGTCTCGAGTACTCTAGTGAAGAGGAAGGAGAGAATTTACATGAAACGGCTGCTGGCATTGCAAATAAACAGAAGCGAGAGTTGGCCAAAGTCGATCATAATGCAACAGATTACATACCATTCACAAAAGCATTTTACCGCGAAGTTCCTGAAATTGGTAAGAAAAAGATACAATAATCTATTATAAATTTTATTACAACTTTCAGTTCAAAGTCAACATGTAAAATATCAATTATTTTGCAGCACGTATGACACCCGAGGAAGTAGAATTGTACAAAGAAGAGTTAGAAGGTATTCGAGTTAAGGGCAAAAATTGCCCAAAACCAATAAAGTCCTGGGCTCAATGCGGTGTCTCTAAGAAGGAACTCGATGTTTTGCGCAAGCTGGGTTATGAGAAACCAACGCCGATACAGTGTCAAGCGATACCCGCTATTATGTCGGGTCGGGATCTAATTGGTATCGCAAAAACTGGTAGTGGTAAAACGATAGCTTTCCTATTACCTATGTTCCGGCATATCCTGGATCAACCGCCGCTCGCAGATGGAGATGGTCCTATTGCTTTAATCATGACGCCAACCCGGGAGCTTTGCATGCAGATCGGTAAGGATTCGAAAAAATTCACCAAGAGCCTTGGGCTGTCACACGTATGCGTTTATGGTGGAACCGGCATCTCTGAGCAGATAGCTGAACTGAAGAGGGGCGCAGAGATAATCGTCTGCACACCCGGAAGGATGATCGATATGTTGGCTGCAAATAACGGACGGGTGACAAATCTTAGGAGAGTTACTTACGTTGTGCTGGACGAAGCTGATAGAATGTTTGACATGGGCTTTGAACCACAGGTAATGACAAGTTCTCTCACACTCGAAATATTATAACTAGAAAATAATAATGAAAAGAAATAATAATTTTATCGTGGTTTTGCAGGTGATGCGAATAATGGAGAACGTCCGACCGGATTGTCAAACCGTGTTGTTCAGCGCCACATTCCCCCGACAGATGGAAGCTTTGGCACGACGAATACTTACTAAACCAGTAGAAGTACAAGTGGGTGGTCGATCTGTCGTTTGCAAGGACGTGGAGCAGCACGTAGTCGTGCTTGACGACGATCTGAAATTCAGGAAATTGCTGGAGATTCTTGGCCATTTTCAGGATAAGGGATCGGCAATCATTTTTGTTGACAAGCAAGAGAACGCCGATACATTGCTGAAGGACTTGATGAAGGCTTCGCACTCGTGTATGTCATTACACGGCGGTATCGATCAGTGTGATCGGGATTCGACGATAATGGATTTCAAAGCGGGGAGAGTAAAGTTGCTTGTTGCAACGTCCGTCGCTGCCAGAGGATTGGATGTGAAGAGTTTAGTGCTAGTCGTGAATTATGATTGTCCAAATCATTATGAAGACTACGTACACAGGTGTGGTAGAACTGGACGAGCAGGAAACAAAGGGTGAGTGTACATTGTGACATTTTCATTATTATTTATAGAATAATCAAATTTAATGATTTTTCTAATAATGCTGAATTCTATTTTAGTTACGCGTACACGTTCATAACGCCTGACCAAGAGCGTTATTCTGGTGACATCGTGCGGGCTTTCGAGCTCGCTGGTGTCCCTGTTCCCGAACCTCTGCGTCAGCTGTGGGAAGGCTACAAAAATCGACAGGAAGCAGACGGCAAGAAGGTACACACGGGTGGTGGATTCAGCGGTAAAGGCTACAAGTTCGACGAGTCTGAAGCAGCCCTTGCCAACGAGAAAAAGAAATTCCAGAAGGCAGCACTGGGTCTGCAGGATTCAGACGATGAGGATATAGAAAATGACATAGACCAGCAAATAGAGACGATGCTTCAGGCTAAGAAAATCGTTCACGAGATGCCAAAGTCTGCCGCTGGAACTACCGGTATCACTAATATCGCAGGACCAGGTGTGCCTAGCGCTACGGAAAAACTTGAGCTCGCAAAGAAACTGGCGTCCAAAATTAACACGGCGAAGAATCTGGGTGCCGAAGCCAAGGGTGCGACTCAGCAAGTTGCCGAGGCTATTCTGAAGGGAGCTGGACCTACAAATTTGATCACGGTATGCAATTCTCTAGTTGAATTTTGCTTTCTTTTAATACATATGAATTATTTGATGTGTTTGTTCTAAATATTGCTCATCTTATATTTACAGGCAAAAACGGTAGCAGAGCAACTGGCAGCCAAGTTGAACACTAAGCTGAATTACCAGCCGCGTGAGGAGGATCTTATCGAAGGCGATGGCGAGCAGGGTGAGCAGACCTTCCGAAAATACGAGGAGGAGCTGGAGATCAACGACTTCCCGCAGCAGGCGCGCTGGAGAGTAACAAGCAAAGAGGCTTTAGCACAAATTTCCGAGTATTCGGAAGCAGGTCTGACAGTGCGAGGCACGTACATTGCACCTGGCAAACCACCACCGGATGGCGAGCGCAAACTTTACCTGGCCATCGAATCGACGAGCGAGTTGGCAGTCAGCAAAGCCAAGGCCGAGGTCTCCAGACTGATCAAGGAGGAACTAATTAAACTGCAGGCATCCGGCACGCATACAGCATCGCGTGGCCGTTACAAAGTCCTGTAAAGTCATCGTTCTCATATGATTATATTTTTCACTCTTTTCTTTAATTGTCTTCTATTGTTGGCATGAGAGATTTTTGTAAAAGATGCAGGAAATTTTTATAATTTAGATGTGCACGCACAAATTTGCGATAAATTTAGACCTCGAGTAGTTCTTGAGCGATTTTCTTAAATGTTCATAAGCATTTAAAATGGTCGCTTACTGAAATATTGTCAATAACCTTAGTTGCCGTCGTGGTAACTAAATATGACAGCGTTTTATCGCTCGAAATATGATGAATAAATATCGAGAAAACAATTAAATTTAACCTTGTGAGATTTATTACCAATTAATTATAAGCAATGAAATTAAATGTTTCTGATCGATTTTTAAATCAACACTCGTAGCACAAGTGCACGACGGTAGCTAGGGTTGTATTCTTCTCCTTAGTACCCCATTGAAAGCTTATCATATTCATTCAAAATTTTGATTATCTGCTATATTTTTCATAGGGGTTAAGCATTCCTAATAACAGAGAAGTCCTGTTTTTAATGACCACACAAGATTACGGTAAGGATTAAGTTACGGTCATTATGGAATTTCATGACTATTTAATTAATCATTAAACGACAATAAATTTACTCACTTTTTAGGTAATAATGTGAATTTGACAAATGTATATCTGGGCGTTGTTCGAAGAGAACTGTTTATTAACATTCAAATCCCACTTGGTCGAAAACATCTTGGCAACTTGTTTACTTACGTTTTAAGCTTCTATAAGTGGTTTAACTTATAGCAAAAAAGATTATTTTTATGATCATAAATCTTTATGTTTTTGAACTTTTCGATGGCATTGAGCTTGAGTGAAAAATAATATATTGATGATTGAAGAAAAACAACGTGGAAGTCTTTAGAAAGTAATGAATTGCAATATACAACATTTTTAATGTAAATGTGGTATTTATAATGAAAGTTTGTTAATCAAAGTGACATTAATTATATCTGCTTAATAATCATGTATAATGAATACTACGACTCATAGCGGTGAGTGTGTACAATTCAACACTTGCATTGTAATTATCGATAAGAGCTAATGTAAGACATTTTATTATACATAGAAAAGGACAATATAAATAGTTAATATTTAGCAATAACGATAATTGTTGTTACGTCTTTCAATTTTATACAATTTATATAATATACTGCATTTCGCTATACAATACTATTTTTGGTGTCCCCCTTAACGCATAAATGGTAACTTAACTTATTTATTATATGTATGTATAAAATCAAACAAAAAGGTATATACACAAATCGAAACGTTCTCTCTTTGGCAGTGTTCGATCGGATACGAGGAACATGACTATACGTTGTATAATGTATATGCATATCAAAAGAGGCTTAACTAATAATAATAATCGCATATTAGGCACTAGAAAAATCACAGACATTGAGTGCGTTGCCTCTCGAACGATACGAATTCAAGTTTTTGGTATTCGTTATCGCGCTAGGTTTAAGAGGCTGAGTATGATCAGCAGCGTTGCGAGACTCGTTGCCGAATTCGTAGTCGCCGCTGCCGTCACCGCGTTGCCGACGATTCGAATGTGCGCTATCTCGGCTCTCGTAAGCGCGCTAAGCGGTACCTCGTTGACGATCCGTGGACTGCGCCCCTGAATCCGACTGACGAGCTTCTCGATCTCGGTGACACAGGCGGCCAGCTGCAAATCCGATGGCCTCCTTGAGATCGGCTGGTTCACGATGAAGATGTCGCCCTCGGGCGTGAGAGAGCCTCGGAGTGCGCATTCGGCAACCTGGAGCTGACGACTAAGGGCCGCGAGCATGGCCTCGAGGCTGACCGGCTGCTTGTCCTCCGAGTCGGAATCGGGCAGCTGGTAGAAGATGAGGTCCAACTGCTTCCTGGAGAAGAAGAGCCTTGCGGCGCCGGCGCAAACGGGACAACAGGCTCCGGGAGGAGTGGCACCGAGGCATGAGCTACGGCCCAGGACCGGGCACTGGACGCTTTCGCCGCAGCGAGGCCTGGACTGCTCGGACACGAGGCCCACGGCGAGGCAGGGCCCCTGGTAGTCGACGAGACTGCGCTCGGCCCAAGCGGCGCACTCGCTCGCGTAGGTCTCGCCGTTGATGCCGCAGACGGGACCTCGGAGGCTGCAACCACGAAGGCAAGGACCCCGGTAGCCCAGCCTCGCGCCCGAGCGCAGCATCGCGCAGACCGAGGAGTGCTGTCGGTTCTCGCTGTCGCAGACCGGTTTCTGGTGCGCGTGACCGGCGCAGGAGGACGGGGAAAGGCGCACGCATTCGAACTGCTCGCAGGGCCGGTGATTTGGCGCCGTGAGGCAGATCCGGGGCCTTGGTAGACAGGTGTAGCCGGGGCCACACGGCCTCGCGGCGCAGGGGTCGCGGGCCGAACAGCTGTTGTACTCGACCTCGTTTGCCAGTAGGCCGGAGCACTTGGCCAGACAGGCCGAAGCGTAGGTGACTCCGAGCCGGCTGCAGACCGGCACGTAGTGCTGAGGGCAGTTGCAGGGCAGCGAAGCCACCCCGGGCTCGGCGCAGCTCCGCCTCGAGCAGGTGATCTCGCCGTCGTAGCAGTGGCAGGAGTTGCACTCGAGGTAGAAGTCGAAGTCGTGAGCGACGATCATGCTGTTCAGCGTTTGCAGCGAGCATCCGCTCTCGGCCAGCCGGCAGTTGGATGGCTCGCTGCAGCGCTCGAGTCGCGGCCCCGGGGCCCCGGGATCGTCGCTGATGACGCACTGGCAGATCGACTGGCAGAGCTGCTGCTCCTGCTTCTGGTGCTTCGGCACCGACAGCTGGGCCCAGGAACCCAGTGGGATCAGCTGGTTGGACATGGCGCCGAGGGTACAGCCGGGCACGCAGCGGTAGCCCCTGCGCTCCTCCGGCTGGACGAGGCAGAGCTGACCCTGGACGCAGGGGTTGCTCCGGCAGGGCATGTTGATGTCCTCGTCGATGTCGGTTCTTCGGGGCGGCTCGTTGTCGAGCTCGAAGAAGGGCTTGATCGAGATGCAGGGCTGCTCGGGCTTGGGTGGGGAGAGCTTGGCGCAGAGGGTCGCCGCGTTGTGGCCTCGGACGGCCGACCAGTCGACGCAGCTCGTCATGAGGTCCATGCAGTCATCGCGGCAGAGTCGCGTCTCGTGAGCGCGAGCTTCGCAGGGCCGGAGCTGCAGGAGGCAGGCGGCCGCTCGTAGAGTCTCGGCTGGACAGGAGGGGGCCGCGCGGACTGGTACTCCAAGCCCTGCGATTACGCCGCCGCGGATCCAGTGGTCCGCCTCCCACCTGGCAGCTTCGTCGGCAGCTCGAGTGCAGCTCCTGCAATTAGTTTAGTTACCTTTTCAAATTGCAATACGCGCTGAATTTGTTCAAGGAAGATGTATGTCCTTGAACTTGAGCATTTGATTCTGTGCAGTTAAGTAAGCGAACCTACCTGAAAAGCGTCGTCGGTTTGTCATTGAACTTGGAGCAGAAGGACAGCCCAGAACATCCTATCTCGCAAGAGTCCTCGCTGTCATCAAGACAGCGGCTAAGCTCAGTCTCGAGGGCTGGACTAGAAGACAGGCACTGGTTCTCAAGTTGCTGCCAGGCAGACCAGTCGCTCTGGAAGGCCCGTAAGCAAAGAGATCTGCAGGTTTTGCGCTTAGCTCGCGAACAGCAGCTAAGCTTCGCCACGTTGAGAGGCAAGCGTCTACTTTTGCTCGTCCCCGTCGACGACGGCGATGATCGGCTGAGGAAACAGCTCCACGGTGGCGAGTGCGGCTTGACTGGATGGCAGCTCGGCGTTGAATTATCGAGGCCTTCCAGGACTTCTTCGATCGAACCCAGGCTGTGGATCAAGTTGAGGCAGCTCTCGACGCAGCCACGGTTCGGAGCCTTTTCGCAGCAGTCGGCGACTGTGTAAGATAACGCGTATAATTCGATTAGATGTAACATTCATTCCAGTTTATCGTTCGAATTTCTCGAAAAACAATAGAAGAAGCAGCAACTTACGGAGCTTCGGGTCCTCGGACGGTTTACTGCTATCGTCGACCAGGCCCTTGAGGCACTTGGGCACCTGATGGAAGCAGCCCTTGCTCTTGTACATCTTAAGCGCCGACCTTCTCCCGGCAGACTTGTGGAACAGCTCCTTACAGATACTCCTGCAGCTGGAGTTGGAAACGCTGGAACAGCACTGCTCGACCTCCTCGCGATGCTCCAGACAGTCGGACAAAGCAAACTCGTCGCTCCAACGACAGGACAGCTTGAGGTCGCGCTGGCGACCTGCGGTAGCACACGCCGATCGACATGTCAAACTGCGAGCCAAGTGACAGCAACTCCGGCCGGTCCAGTTTTCGTTGCGCTCTATCTCTGCAATTCGCAAGAGTTAAAATGATAATCGCGAGTGTTTGCGCTCGTTGTACGATTCGAGGGTTATTAGTAAAAGAGTCGCGCCCGCGGTTAAGAATAGAAAGGCCAATCACGTTCTCTCGGAGCTTCCCCTCTTAATATTCCTCGTCGTATCCGCTGTGTGGCCGCGCGAGAGGCTTGAGAATCGTCTTGTACGTCCCGACGAATTCGCGCACAGGATGCGCAATTTTGATTAAAATTTATCGCGCTGCTGTGTGAGCGCTTGTGTCCTCGCGAATTCGGATATCATTTTTCGTGTATTATATTGAATACAAACGTGTACATTGTTGTTATAAAATTACTCACCTCTGAGGGTAGAATTGACGCAATCCCAGAACTCCACCTGCGCAAAAAAAGGATCGCAATTCGAGAACAACGATTAATTTTTACACCATATATATACATACGAGAGAATACAGAGGAAACGGTGCGTCGCCAGCTCTCCTTTCAATCACAAGTGTCTCCACCGCGCGAATTGGAAAATATGACACGGTTCGGTATAATTCATTTTTCTTCTCGCGCGAGTATAACAGAATGAGAGAATATTGTAAAGGCGAGCGGCACATCGCTTTCTTACTCGTATTTCTCTCGGTCACACGCAATAAGCGTCGAAATTCGATTTTATTGTATAATAGCGACGATCGTCTTACCGATTCAGGCGGGCAGAATTCCGTAAATATCCTCGTGGCGTTTTCCCTCGCGTAAGAGTCCGCAGCCAAGGAGAGCAATGAGACCTGCGAACAAAAGTGGATTAGGCCATGAAATTTGTCGATTTGTATAACGTATACACAGTATTGTGAAAAACCAAATGAATTCAGAGGCGCATCGGAGGCAAGAGAGAGAGAGAGAGAGAGAGAGAGAGAGAGAGAGAGAGAGAGAGA
>QLSS01000100.1:162000-262127 GCA_024372645.1 Trichomalopsis sarcophagae
AGAGAGAGAGAGAGAGAGAGAGAGAGAGAGAGAGAGAGAGAGAGAGAGAGAGACACGTCGCGCGCGTCTTATAATTATGCGGCGATGCGTGCCCTATACGCGGGGTTTCTGCTGCGCTGCATAACAATGTCGCGCGCCCAAGGCTCATTGGGAATTCCTGCGAGGTGTGCGTAGCAGCGTTATTCTCCCGAACGAGGAAATGGATTTCTACCTGTTTTGTTTTTTTCGTCCACACTCCTTTCGTGTCAAGAAGCGATGATACGGGGTTACGAATCGTTTTTAATTCTGGGAGTCTGTTTCTAAAATTGTTGAACGATTGTTTATCGAGATCGATTATTTATTCTTTTATTTATTTATTTATTTGAAGACCATATACATAAGCCTTTCCTATAGAGGCAAACATGTTGCCAAATAAAGAAAAGAAAAACAACTTTAAAACTAATATTTTCATCCTATTAGATTTCTTATGAAATCCTTTAATTTATTTTTAATTGTAACTTTTCTGATTTTTAGCTCTTTGAGATCATTAGATGATACGTTGAAGATTGTCACAGCCATGTAGTAGCTGCTTTTTTTACTTATAGTTTTATTAATTATTGGCAACGATATGCTCTTATTCCTAGTAGTTTTCGTATTTTTACTAAAAATATCACTTAATTTCCTATAATGATATTGCTTCAATTTGGAACAATTGCCTAACTGTTAGGGGGGAATTTTGCGTTTTGAAATGATTTCTGTTAATAATTTTTAATAATTTCTTTTGTACTCCTTGTATCTTGATTATGTAGTTATGATTTTCTTAGCTTCAACACAAATGTTAAAAACGTCTTTAAATGATTCGGAAAGCGCCAAAAACTTCCAAAATGGTCTAGAATATAATCAATTTTTAATCGAGCCTTATTCAAAAACATTCTTCGCCAAAAGTATTTTTAATTTTTCGTAAAAATAATAAATTGCAACAATTTCTATCAGAATCCATTACTCCGTACCAAACTCGGACAAAACAGGCTTTTCGCATCTTGCGCGCTTCTATTTTCCATCATAGCCGGCGAGCTTTCGCGCGACGACTTACATACCCTCTACGAGTCTCGCGCGCATTCTCAGCCCGCAAGTAATGCAAGTCGGCATCAAAAGATACGAGAATAGAGCAGTCGACCGTCGGCGGTCTTTGCCTCTTCTTTTTTCACGCTGGCGTGTATCTCGTAGCCTCGTCTTTTTTCACTCGAAAAGCTGTCGGGCGCCGTTGACGGATACGTTTTTTTTCTGCGCTCGAGGTGTTTAGTATTTCTAAATTATCGAAGATTTAATTTCTCCTGCTCTTCAGCGAAGCCCCGACGCTCATCAAAAGTGTACGACGAGGAGCTATTTTACTTTGATCCCGTTTGTTTTTTCCATAAATTGCGGCAAATCGTACTGTACACACATGTATAGCGCTGGCCGCGTCGATCATGAGAGTCAAAGATCAAAGCGGCTTTTTACGTCTTTCCGCCGCGCGCTGTAGGGGCGGTCAAAGCGACGCAAAGTGTATAAGTTATACGTATACAGTATATAGCGAGGGACCCATTGCACTTGAGTCTGCAGTCTATTTCGTCTCGGCGGCGGCGCGCGCACGAAAGAGGAAGAATCGAATAAAACGAGTCGTTGCGACTGTCTCACGCCTAATAAAAGCGGCACCGCCGCCGGAAAAAAGTCGACGTTGCGAGCGGCTCTTTGAATTTAAATTTTCTTCGCGGCGGCGGGAATTTATCAAACGTTCGAGATGTACGCCATATACTACCGCGGGTGAGGGTATGATGGGGCAGTAGTGTTTTGTTCGTGATTTGCCGAAGGAGAAACGTAAATTAGAGTCGTCGGTTATACGCGTTTATTTTTATAATAGAACCTGAGTAGATAGAGAGGAAGGGACGCGTTCCGTTACAAAGACAATATTTGGCAGATCGCGCGTGGATCTTGAGTGTGCTTTATGCCGAAGAGATAGTGGGATCAGTGAAAACAATAACAATGATATTTTTGGAGTTTCCTATGTGCAAGGGAAACAGAGACTTATAGCATAGCAGAGTAGTTAGCTCGTATATATTCGGCTATTTTACTCGTATTTCTATATATATTTTGACGCGCGAGACGAGCTGATAGTTTTGATCTATTTAATTCTTTGAACTACTTTACTAATTCGCGAATTCAACAAAGACTAAACTACGCACTCTTTACTGCTTCAATTGAATTTCTTGCTATTAAACGAAAATTTGCCTGCATCAATTGTCGTAAAATTGTAGCCAAGAAACCGGTACATGTTCCAACATTTTTGTTTGAACAGCTTGTAAAATTTTTATTAATCCACACATTCAATACACGCATATGCAAATGTTATGGAAAATAACTTTCTCATACATGAAAATAAAAATAAAAAGTTCTGTACGTACCTTGGAGCAGACGCTGCGACAAGCGCCACTGGCCGCTGCACAGCATGATAACTCTGTAACAGATCGAAGAAAACAAATAAGCTTATAAATGTTTTATTTTTCAAAATACCCTTTTACGATATCAAAAACGTAGCTGTAATCGCGCTAAAAAAATCGGAAATATTCCAACAACCTACTACGTAACCCACATAATCTCCATAACTACACCCTCCAATAAAAATCCGGCGCATATAACGTTTGACGATACGATAATCGTTTTGACTTTTAAATCGTATCGAAAAAAAGCGCCGAATTTCAATAGAGACGAAGAAAATACGGGACGTCTTTGGTGACGTAGAGCAGATGCGGGGCGGTCCATCACCAAAGCACACGTGTTGATCTCGGTAGCGCTCAAGAGAAGGAAATCCGAGGAGAACAAGAGCCGACGCCTGCAGAGTTTTCCTTCCCTTATACTCCCTGATGGTCCTTTCCGGTGCAGTGCGCGGCTATTGCTGCGTATTATGACTATGAGGGCTCTCGTATCATCTTAAACGCTCGAGATGATCGTCATTGTTGTGCCGCTTGGGGGGAAAATCGGCTCGCTTGTAATCGTGAGAAATACCGTGCACACGGCTTATCAGAAGCATAAAACGTGGAAATTTTAGGCGCCATGTACGTTCGAGTATATAACTGCAGATAGAGTGTCTCGACAGAGCGGCGAGTCTCAATTTGCGTCTAATTGGTATTTATTGACTCGAATTAAGAATCGGCGAGCTCCCGCATTTATGCACTCGGCTTGCGTATAGCTGCAGCGTAGCCCCTCGACCTTTTATACTGCTGCTGTTTTTTCATAACTGGTATGTACTTGAGTTATTCGTATTGTTACTGCGAAATTCAGATATTCGTATTGGGAAAAAACGCGTTCACCAACCAAAATGGTTAATTTTCTACCGGGGGTATTAAGTCATAAAAGACGAAGTGAGATAATCGAAGCAAAAGTCAGAAAGTCAGATACAACAGATTCTATGTGCGCTAAGAGTACAATCGACTTATTGACCGGTTGATTTACGATCTCGCGCGCCGCGTTCGCGCCTAATTGATTTCGCCAACAACAGAGCGCGGCCTGTACCGCGTCTAGTTTATATTCGAAAATGCATTACCACTACTACTACTACTACTGCGATCGATGTAGGTCACACGCAGTGTGAGTCTGTAAAACTACGGAACAACTCCTTCTTGTACAGTATTATATACGTACAGCGTAACCCTCCGATGCAACGTCTCTTTCTCGTGTATTATTTCGTTCTCATGGACCGCGTTCGCGCTTATTCTCATTCTCTCGTCCGGCCAATTGCGCTTGTGCGCGACTCATGACGTCACTCGAGGAGAACGCTCATAACTGCTTATACTGTGTGTGGCACTTTTTTTTTCGTCAAGCCGTTCATAAACGCGGGATCTGTGTGTGTGTGTGCGCGTACGAAGCATGTGTGGCGTGTAATTCGCTGTCAGGTTTTTCGATTGGTCCAACTCTTGTGTGTGTACTTCTTGCGCACTTGCGATTCATGATGGAGTCATTACTGATGGCGTATTATGCTGTGCGCAATGTAAAGTTTCAACGTGTATATTCTGAAAGATGTAGCTTTGTCAGACAGGGCGGTCGAGGATCGCGATTTTATCGATCGTTTATGGGTTTTTTGCTCAGTCGACTCGAGAGGAGAATCGCTTACAACCGAATTGTACGTATAATAAGTTCGTAGAATATTGACTGTTTACTTTGTGGACACGCATCGAAGAGCTCAAAACATGCGACTAAAATAGAACCTTAAGCGAATACGCACAATATCAAAGGAATCCAACCGAAATTCGTCGCAGAGAGAGAGAGAGAGAGAGAGAGAGAGAGAGAGCCTCCGTCTTTGCAATCTATATTTAAATCCACAAACCAAAATTATTTCCAACCTCCATCCCTCTCTCTCCCTTCTGCACATCGTTAAAAGCCAAAGACAACGCGCTCGCGCGCTAGTCAGTAGCTGATGCAGAGCAAATATACGAAACGAAAGAAAGCATAGAGAGAGAGAGAGAGAGAGAGAGAGAGAGAGAGAGAGAGAGAGAGAAAGGATTCTCGTAGCGCGCAGAGGAAAAAGGACGAGAGATGAGCGCGATTCACTTTCGCGACGTCGAAATGAGCTGCATGCAGCGCGTAGGCGCGCGTGCAGGAGCCCCGCAGAGGGGAGCATATATAGCGAGAGTGTGAAGTAAATCTTGACGCTCTGGCAGCCGGGCAATGAATAACTCGCCGATTTTATTCCCGCTCCCTCGCGTGTGGGGGGAATTTCGAAATCGAGCTCGGTTCGCCGTCCTCTTGTTTGCGGTGGTGTATCATATTCTTCAGCTGTATACAGATCCGAAAACCGGCCGTTTGGGAGGTTTCCGCGTTACGCGCCAACGACACCAGCACTTGTGCGGAGTAAAAAGCGCGATCGCGAAGAGAGCCGAAGACGAGTTGAACGATTGCCTGCTACTATATATATGAATGGTTCCGAGTGTTTTGTAGCGCTTCACTGCTGCTGATCGAAATGCCGTTGATGAATTTTCGACGCGAGTGAGATGAATGTACGTACGTATCGCGAGGCTCTCATAAGTGCGAGATTATTTTGTTTTAGACTCAACGTATACGTTTTGCGAACGGAATCAGAAGAGGAAATGTCGTGTTCCAAGTGCGCGTGAGTATGTAAAAGAAAGCGATAACAGTAAACATTTCAAGTATAAGTAGGGAGAGAGAGAGAGAGAGATAATGCGCGCGGCGGCTCGATAAAACGTGGGACGATAGCAGTAATAGATGAGATAATGAGGAGGAGGAGGACAAGCCATGTAACAAGGCCGACGGGGACAGTTATAAGGAAAAGAGAAGATTAACATTACGCACTCACTTATTCTCTCCGAGCTCAAATTTGAATATAAAACATTCAAGACTAGAGAAGGTGCGCAAGTGCGTAAGGAAAGGGGTTCAATGAATCTGTCTCGAGCTCGTATTTTGCCAAGCCCCGAGCGCGCGCGCACGTGTTGGTACACAGCGACAATATCCGCCGGCGCATATAGTATATAGCGGCGCGCGTTATTTTTAACGCCAAACTAGCGCGCGCGCGCGCGCGCGAAAAGCCTGCAGCGCCTTTTATATTTTTCTCATTCGCGAGACTAATTAAAAGTGCCTACACGCACTAAATGCCGACATAGAAATCCGCTTGTTTACTCGCCGAACGACGATTACTAATATCAGCGACCGCAATAATGCCGATACGTCAATCAGCCGCGGAATAATAATTAGAGGCTCGGAAGCTGTCCGTCGAATTTAATTAATCAGCGGAACAAACGAGCAGACGATAAATCCATGAATCTTATTATACCTTCGGCCAGTCCATCACGAAGCAGCGGCAACAACAGGATAACGATCATCGACGAGCTCAGCATCTTGCTCTTTATCTCTCGACAGCTTCCGCACTCGCCACTCGACGCATCAAGCCAGCGGATCTCCTCGCTAAGCGAAAAAAAATAATCAACAAGTCTCCGTGATCGATCAACCCGTGTCACATGTCGCACTGGCAACTGTACGTACAGCCGAACGTCGCAGGGGCTTTCGGGACAACGTCGTGGCGCGCGTCCACGAGCGACTGAGCTTTTTCGGATCGTCAGCGAGCCGGCAGCGGCGAGTCTAGAGAGAGAGAGAGAGAGAGAACGAGATGCGCTGGAGAAAAGACGAGAGGAGGGGGGGTACGAGGGAGACGAGCTTTTGCGGCCGGGTGAGGGAAGACGGCGTGGGCGGGCGGAAGGAGAGACGCGCGTGCTTCGTGTCACATGCGGCTGCTGCGGTGCAGTTGCGCTGAGCTGCAGCGGACTATTGTGACATATTCCAGCATCTCTCTCGTGCGGGATATTCTGCGCTGCGGAGATATAGAGCGACCGAGATGGCCTCGTGAAGGAAGCGCTTCGATTGACGCTCGGCGCTTTTACGCGACGGGATGTTTTGGTGTAACGTTGCTTTCTTCGACGCATCTGAAAAAAAAAAAAAAACGCTGACAATGTGTACATTGGCACGTATATACTTCCTCCAAATGCCTCAGTAATAGAAAAAAATCTAATGGAGCGGTCGACCCCGGTTACGGTTAAATTAAAAAGAAGAAGAAGAATTTTACCATTACGAAGATTCCTCTAGAAGGAAGCAAAATTGAGACACCTCGAAAAGAAAGAATAGTGTCATACGAAACAGAAGAATAAGATCGCGTTTGTCCTTTTCGTGCGGGCGAAGCAAATTAATCATTATTCTATGCCCATGCAGTAATTTCTCACATATATAAGTATAATGTTTATGGGTGCACCCCTATATCTTGTCGAACATTAATAATTTCATAGTACGGATGCGGGATATGCAGGGGAGTTCCCATATTGCGGTAAGATTTTAAATTTAATCGAAAAAAGAAACTAGTTTAAATCTTGGTTCTATAGTGTTGTATAATTATACGTATTCGAGGTGCAGTATTTTTCGATCTACTCGCTGTAAATCGCTTTAATCAACATATTCGTACTCTAATAAGCTAACTTTTATAAGTTTTTTTTAAAAAGTAAATAAATTATATAGACGGAGTTCTAGCATCTATGAAGAGGCTCGTAAGGTATTAATTATAGAATTATCAAAAATAGCCGACATTTCATATGCACACGTAGTGCGAACAGGTATTGTTTATGAGCTGGACCGGCTTCAAATTAATACCTAATCATTGAAATCTTGAAACAATAACAGGTATGTTTAAAGTATCAGGGTTATAACTGTATGATTCGACCCATATCGCGCATAAAGAAGATAGCTCTAATTATTAAAATTCAAAAAATTATATATTTGCGTGGCGTAAAACATTTTTTACACACTATAGTCCCCCAAGTTTTCGTCCCTTCAATTTAACCCGTGACCGTTCTTCTATATACCAAGTCTATATTCGTTGGTGTTACGTATACACCCTTGTTTTATGTACAGTGTGATCTTGTGAAAGAAAGAGCTTTGAAATAGGTACCGGAATTTATTTGCATGTTCTGCAAGAAAAAGGGTAAACAGCATGGAATTTAGCAGGACTCGATAACATCGGGCAAATTCATCTCGCAATATCTCACTGAATATCGAGCTAATTAATGGTAGACAAATACAGGGACTTGAATTATCCTCAAATCCTAACGAAATTGTTGGTTATATATATATATATATATATATATATATATATATATATATATATATGGGATCCGAGGCAAGGCATTAGACTTAATGACTAATTACTTAAGTAATAGAGATCACAGAGTTAAAATACAAAATATTGTTAGCGACAAAGAAACTGTAAGTACGGGAGTGCCACAGGGCACAATACTGGGCCCTCTACTATTCATAACTTATGTTAACGACATGCTTAAAGATAATGTGATATCATATGCTGATGATACTGCGATAATAACAACGGCTGACTCCTGAACCGACGTTGAAGTAAAAATGAATGAAGATCTAAACTGTATTTCAAGCTGGTTAGCCTTGAATAGGCTATCACTAAACATAAGCAAAACTGTATTTATAACTTTTGGAAATTATAGTAACAGTATCCCAAACAGTATCGACATAAAAATAGGTCAGAAAAAAATAGAGTGAGCAACTGTAAATATTTGGGATTAATTTTCGACAGACATATGAAATGGGAAGAACATATAAAATATATTGTTAGCAAAACCAAATATTTAACCTTTGTGTTCTATAAATTATCAAAACTGATGAATCTAGCAACATTAAGATTTATTACGCGCTCTTTAACAGCGTTATAAGCTACGGAATTATAGCCTGGGGAGGGGCTTACTCCAATGCTCTACTACTGTTAAAGAACCTACAGAAAAAATTGTTGAAAATCATTAATAAAAATAATTTTGTAACTCAAGGAAACCCACTTCATTTTGAGAAAATGTACGAACTAGAATCACTATTCTTCCATTACGAGATTTTAAAATCAAAACATATAGCTTCAAAAAGCAATACAAGAAAAAAACGTATACAAATTCCGATCAGAGAAAAAACAGCTACATCAAAGCAATAGAATTATCCAATAAACTACCAAATGAAATAAAAAATTTAACTGCGAAAAATAAGAAAAAGAAATTAAAAGAGTGGATTAGATCAAATTTGTAGACAAAAAGTAAAGATATTAAAAGAGTGGAATAACAGAAATAAATGAAACGATATCACTGTATCATTAATTTTAGGCTATTTTCAATGTGCAATGATAAGACTGCGGTTACTAATCTTAAAAGATTTGTTTTATAGTTTTAAGATTTAGATGTAAGATAGCAATCAGTCCCGCAAACAGATAACTGTGTAATAAATAAATAAATAAATATCACTGTCCCGTAGGGAAAACATAGAAAACAACACAGTTTGATAGTTTTTATTATATTATATTGATACTTATCGTCCATCTCCAAAAGTGTCATTGGAGATCATCTTTGAAGTTGAGTTAATACTTCGTTAAAAGCAGATTTTGCTAATGAATTTTTATAGGTAGTTATATTCTGGTGTAACTTCCTTGTAAGCTCGTGTGAGATGCTTGTATGTAGTATGATGTATACATAGTTGAATTTTTTCACTTCGTAGTAAGGTCCATCTACGATATAGTTTTATTGCACCTGAAATTTTTATTTCGCACACGCGCTACTATTTAACCTAATATCCCAAATTGAAGGAGGGGGGGGGGAGGAGCTAATTTCTGGAAGTTTTTTAATTAATCTGGGGGATACATATGTGTATTTACAATCCTATACCTTATTCCGTCTGTTTCCCCACAATGTTGTATCTTCAATAAATTGAATTTTATTTTGCAGTATGACGACAGAAAAGGAAAACATAGATCAGGTCCTGGTACCTTCAACTAGCTACAGTGAATCTTCAAGAGAGGAATCAAAACCATCTGAGGTAACCCCAGAATCTCTTCAAAAAAAATGAAGTTTTACCTGAGATAGGGACACCGACTGTGAAAGAGATTGATTTGTCTGATCTCATCTTCGGAGCTGTCCTCGAATCGAACCCAAGTCCAAGCTCACCCAAGCAGGAGACAATATCTGATTCAAGGTACATTTTTCAAGATATTTTTAGATACAAATTATATTTTAAATTTGTTGAATATAAAATATTTATAAAAGTTAATCATATTGTTTCTATTGTTTGCAACTGAGCAATTGGCTGCGTGCACATACGGTACCGTTTTCATAATCTGCCAAAACCGGCCATGTTAAATCTTACGGAAACAAAATAATATACGAGCGACCGCCACAGATATTTCTCTGTCAACTTCGATAAGAACACGTGTTAAATCGACATCACACGAAGAGAAGTTTGCAGCATAAAACGCAGTGCCTGAAAAACTTTCATTTTATTTCGAAGGAGCCTTTCTACAATAGGTTCAGGACACTGTGAAGCGAGTTTTCACAATTTTCGTATATTTTTATTCGTACGTAACTTTTTATCAGATCGACCTTACTAAAATTAACTCGCTTTTCTCGTACTTCGGTCTTAGTAATAAATATTTTTCTGTTTCCGTTTTCATTTACATTGATGGTATGCACATGCAGTTGATGGTTTACTTTAAATTTGAATGGCCCTGAAAACGTAGTGTCCCAAGGCCCTTTTTGCATGTTGGAAAATGATTTTGCTGTTTTTTTATTTTATGAAATGATAATTTACACAGGATGGCTTTCGCAGTGCGGTACTTTCCCAATCATACTAATTTTGAAGTTACTTATTAAAAATTTTCTTTTTTTCAGTGATACGGAAGTGGAACCAGAAATGGATATTAGTGAAGGATGTGCTTTTTGCGACATATCTGAAGTTAGCCTTGAGAAATGTCACAAAATTTGTGAAATTATTTATCTAAAAATATTAAATGAACCCAACAGTACCGATGAAGAAATAATTAATAGAATCGGACTCGACCAACAAGAAAATGAGAAATTAGCGTACAAGCAAGTTTGTGACATGGTTCAATTATATGTTGTTGATAAAAAACGAAGCTGTTATCTAAAATTCTTTAAGAGATACTACTGCAAATTGGCATTTCCAAACGCTATTTTAATTAGTTATAGAAGCTTATTTGCAGAGCTTTTAAAAACTAATGAAATGGGAAAAATGCTATTGGAAAGTTTCGACAAAAAAATCAAAATAGTCACTTTTCAAGATCAGAAAATCGTTTTGCCTTTCAATGCAGAAATACAAGAAAGCGATTTGGCAATGAAAAGTGTAGATACGGATCTCTTAACAGCCATGAAAAATGTGTATCAATTTATTTACAATGTATGTGAAAGGGACTTCTATCGTAGAGAAGGCCCGGTTCCCATTCTTTGGGACGATAGCGACGATAGCGATAGCTCGATCTGGTATTATGATAGCGATGATGGACCGTCGATCGATTATGATGATTAAATGAATGAATATAATTGTTGTAACTTTTATAATGAAGCAGTAATAATAATCTTCTAAGTATATTTAATCTCAAATATAATGCGAGTTGTTAAATAAATGAATGTATATCCTTAAATTTTTGCTAGTCAAAAATTTTTTCAAAGCACAATGGCATGCTTCATTCTCCAGAAGAAAAAACATTTTTAATATATACGTTTACGTACACGTAGTATGTATATAGCGCGCATTCGAAATTCGCACTTGACGCACCAGCGCTAAAACCTGATTACCTATTCACCACCCGTTTTCGTCATTTCCAGCAGTTACTATACTGAAAGCCTATAGAAAAACGGAGAGGAAGAAGGGCGACGGTTCCGCGAAGGACTTGCGGGCGTCGCATGGCAATGTGCATTGCGCGCCCGCTCTCTTGACTGCCGGTCACGCGAAAGGCGCTCCTATTTCGACTGATATGTGCGCGTAAACTTACTAATTTCTCTCGTTCGTTTTACGCGCATTCTTCCACGCGTATACATGCACTCCTGAGTGTTGTCAACGACGATGGCATAGGGTAAAGGCACTATAGTAGTCGGCTGTTGGACACTTATTGGTCGGCCATTTCAGCTGTATAATTAGTTTTAAAAGACCAAACGAAAAATGTAATATCGAAAATTTTTTCAGTGGATATTGTAGCGCAATTTAAAACAAAAAAGTACCTCTATTTGCATTCATATAATGGCCGACCACCGGCCTTAATCAGAAAGTTCATGTACCAGTAGTCGGACACTTTTTTATACTTTCAAATAAGTAAATTAGAATATTTTTACGCAATGAAATAAGTTTCAATAGGGCAGACAAGTTCTATGGATTTGTATCGAACTATAATTATTTTGCCTGATAACCGAAATTTATTTAATTAAAGTTAAAATAAAACTGGCCAACTACTAGTGCCTCTACCCTATATACTGCGAGGTGTGTAATATAGCTTATTTGAAAATTAAAATATTCCTTACAAACACGGTCACGCTACATGGGTAGCGCATATAGAGAATTTTCTATTTTTCTCTCATCATATATCATAATCTGCGCGCGCAAAAACTATATACTATATATAGCGATATATGCCGTTGCTATGGGCCTCTTGTTCTGATAATGGTGTATTAGAACTTTTATTATTGATATATATTCTGTAGTATATGATAAATTTATGCGGGAAATAAAGGATGGTTATCTATGGTAAAATGAATTTTAACACGCTTTAAATCGACAGCTTAACTACTCATTATAGTACGTTATTATAGTGTTAATGGTTACGATAATTCTTAAACTAAAATGAAGCGAGACGCGACTCATCCCATCTGCACCTTGTTTATACACGCCTCGTGAAAAAATGGAATATGTATCAATCTATTCGATCGTAGACGCATCATATATTTTTCAATATATTTCTTTGCGTCGGTCGCGCAATTTGGATAATTTCCAAGCTCGCGTTCTCGCGCGAACCTCTTCTGCCGCGCGCAGCGCTCAGCAAAGAAGCCGACTTGTCATTATGGAAAACGCGCGTGTTCTCTCGGCGTTGGACAAGTCGTGCCTCCTAATGAAAACCGAATGCGAGGATCGGGCATTTTTTCGACCTATGCGCAGTTTCTTGCGTCACGTTCCGCTTTCATTATACTGTTGTGCGGTACGCGTGTATTTGCATCACGTATATATAGTATGCGCGCTTCTAAGTGAATTTAGTTGGCGATAAAGCTTGTATACAGCTTAGCTCTTGGCTTCGGTTTACTATGTCGCCGCGAGAATTCTCTCATTAAAATAGTTTAAGCTTTGCGTGGTTCTTTTATAATGAAGAGAACAAAACAATAACATATTATATGATTGATTGATCTTAGAACTCTCTTTTATCTCTTTAATTTGACGTAGCTGTTGTTTTTTCTTTATTAATATGAATATATTTATAAACTTTGATTTTTTAAATCAATGATTTGTTAATTTGAAAGCATTACGTTAATCTTATTTTGATTATGCGCTACTATTCTAAGACTCAAAATTTTGTTATAAGCAAGTATTTTTAAAATTTTCATTTTGCTCTGTACTCATGATTAATAAATTTATATCCTTCTGGACTCGATCAAACATTTTCAAACTATTCAATTTTTTCTTCGTTTTGTTACTATAACATAATTATTAAATACCTACTACGATGTATTATGTTATACAGTGAATTAAATAATGTAGTAACAAGTTACAAGACTAACAAACTTCCATCTCAATATGACTTGTCGGTATGCAAACATCAAAGAAGCAGCAATAAAACGCTTTGTTTGCGATACCGTAATAGAAGATTCGTTTTACTGTCGCGCCGCATGCGAATTTGTTTACGTCTATAAGCTTTAACGCGCAGCTGCGCCAAATGAGGAAAAAACTCTTAAAATTACATTTATACGAGATCACGTATGCTTAATTATGCTGTACAGTTATCATTCTCTTTTGTATTTAACTTACTAAATCCGCTCACAACCATAACTGTTTGAGTATTTCAACTCACGCTATACATAAAAATTGAATTTGTTGAGAAAACAAGAATGGTTCACAGTATTTAAATTGTTGTTGTTTTTTTTTTTTTGACTCAATACAAACGTAGGAAAACAACCCTTTGGCTCAAACGAGAAAGACTGTGCGGGTATTTAACAGTTTTTTCCATATACCCTCTTGAGGAAAGTAAACTATATTCATATTTGTAAATAATACACCTATACACAAATATAATTTATACTGTATTTGCACTTGTCCGCGAAGAATTCTCTGAAGGGTGTTCTTATAATCGCGTACCTGCTGTAGTAGAAGAAACAGTCTGCAGTTTTCCTCGTTTTTAAAATAAACGTGAATCGCACATTATCATTATTTGTATATAGTACATGTGCGAGGCATTACAACAAAGACACTCATACAGGTAAAGATGATGAATCAAAGCGAGCGAATCAAATCGTCCGAGTGTCGGCTGAATTTTTGAAAATGGAACTGAGGAGCTTCGCGCAGATTCTATTCTGCGCGATCTTAGTGCTCCTCGGCGTTTCGGACGACGCCAGTCCAGTGGTCGAAACGAGCCTTGGTAAAATTAAAGGCTCGTTTATGACCAGCAGATTGGGCAAACCGATCTACTCGTTTAGAGGCATTAGGTACGGAAAACTACCCACTGGGGGAACGTCGCTTTAAGGTACGCTAATAACGTCTTATGCGCAAATAGTATTATGTTTACGATAATTTCAGAAGAAACGATATATTTTCACTTCATATTGCATAATATTAATATGCAGGTACCAGAACCGATCGATGAGTGGATAGGTACCTTCGATGCCTCGGAAGAAGATCCATCCTGCATCCGACCAGCCGATAGGAATCTTTCGGAAAATTGTCTCGCATTGAACATCTACACGACCAAAGTAATTAAGTTCGTGTTGCTTTTCTTAAAAACATACAAATACTACAGTGTTGTTGAACAATATCTTACATATATATGTATACTGACAGCTTCCAACGAAATCCAACGCAGTGAAGCGACCAGTGATAGTATTTTTCCCACCGGGAAGTTTTACCGGTTACTCAGCTCAGAGCTACCTACAGGAACCACAGTACTACCTGGATCAGGATATCGTCCTGGTCACCGTCAATCGGCCTTAGGTACGTCTACGCAATATTCGAACAACTTATGTACGCATCGCTATACAGCATCTATTCTTCGCTGGTTCGAATATGGCCTTTCCTATGCCTGAAAGCAGTCATAGGCGCTTATCTAGATAATATATATATTTTTTTTAAAATATGCATCAGGGCTGATAACACTAAAATTAGCTTTAAATAATGGTTAGATACAATTTTGAACGAAGCTTAAATAAAATGTAAAAGTAATTAATTTTAAAATACAACGTAGAATAAATGACTTTCAATTGTAAGATGTGGATACAAAACATTAAAAAATTAATTTTTATTCGTTTATCATAGATAATGCCTTGACTAATGTTACAAATTGTTTCTATATCATAGGTAGACTATTTTTAAATATTTTTATTAAAATCAAGTAAAACTTACCTTAAAGTTTTTTGATTTTCTTTTGCTAATAATCTCGTAATAATCTGCTTTAGAGAAGTGAAAATATATTTACACACCCTTTGTTAAATCTAAAATGTACTTTACATTCTTTTGACCTCCGGGCGTGAGGGTATTATTAACAGCTTCCTGGTATTCATTAAATGGAACTAATTGATGTGGTGGAGCTTGCAATTTTTTCTCTACAAATAGGGCTTGTAGCTCATCGTACATTTTATGTCGCTCTGCTGATTCTGCATTTTTAATGGTCCATGCTGACATCCAAAAGCCTTTGAAGCTAACATCCTGAAATAATAATATTATTATTAAAGTTATCAGTATAAATGAGTTGCTAAAGAAAATCAATTGAACATTAAATGATATATTTACTTTGAAAATCAAAGATGAAGCTGGAATTGTCAATGGCTCTCTTGACATTGCTCCATATGTAACCATGATACCACCATTACCTAAATGCCTTTGAACTTCCAAAGCATTTTTACCACATACACAGTTAAATGCCAATAATGGCTTTGGTAACTTTTTACTTTTGAAAATATCCGTTGTCCTTAATTCTTCTTCTGTTAATACTACAGAAGCACCTAATGCCATAAGTTGATCCTTAAAAAGTCAAAACAACAGTACTTTAGAAACTGAAAAATTGCATAAATTTTGAGTACTATTCTCACTTTACCTTCAAGCTTTGTACATCAGATCTATTTCGAACAATATTCACACTTTTGATACCCCAAATTTTACACAATTGGATTACCATCTGTCCTACAGCTGAATTGCTACCATTCTGAATAACAGTATCACCTGTCTTCAAAGGTATAAAATCTTTCAGCATTCTATATGCTGTACAAGGATTTACATTAAGCATACTAGCTTCAACTGTATCCATTTCTTTCTTGATCTAAATAAAACAAATATAAACATTGTTAATACCGTATGAAATTATAAAAATAATGCAAAAGAAAAGAAAGCACTTTGATCATTTCTTGAGATTTGTATATCGCATGAGTCCTCCATGTTCCTTTGTTGAGTCCATTGGGAACAACTCTATCACCTATACATAAGTCCTTTGTGTTGGGACCTACAGCAACTACTTCTCCGACAGCTTCATTGCCTGGTACTGCAGGCAAAGGTGGTTTACTAGGATATTTGCCCTGTATGGTATTGATGTCAGCTGGATTCACAGGTGAGTAAAGCCATTTCACAGCAACCTTTGCATAAGTAAATCAAATTTTTAATAACTAAATGGCAAAATAAATGTAAGTTAAAATGATTGTTTTCTAAAATTTACTTGATTATCACCGGGTGATGCAAGAGAATCTGTGGTCATTTGAATGACCTCAGCAGGTTCCCCATATTCTTTGTAAAGTAATGACTTGACAACGGTATTGCTCGACATTAACCTTAATTGTCCATGATAAATCGTTTTGCGAACATTGTTGACTAACAGTGTGCCTACTTTTCCTACTTGCATTCTTAATTGTAAGTATAAAATTAAAGTTGTTCAATATCACACACAAATAAAACGCCGGACCTTATTTTGACAAATTAGAGGTTAGGATATTTGTTTTGACTTAATATATCGGCCGAGTCGCACGTGACGCGCGGGAAAAAGCGGGCAAAATTCAAAAACAGCAACATGGATTGGTGCTGATACTATATATATACCTAAATACAAAGTAGATTTAATATAAACCTTTTTTTATTTTTTATTACTTTGGTAATGACAATTGTAAGTACGAATATATTATGTACTAGCTTACTATATAAAAGCAACTTAGTTTAATTTAACTTGACAGTTATGGCGTAAATTAATTCAAATTTAAAAAAAAAGAAACGCGTGACCAGTAAAAGTAATGCCACATTGTTCAATCTGCAATGTGTTTACACATGACCATACTACAATAAACGCTTACAAAATGTATCCATCGTACTACACATAATTCGAACGCATTTTAAACACGTAATACACAATAAGTTGTGCATATCACAAGAAAGTATTAAAACCAAGGCTCACTTAAAATTTAGTTTTTTCTACATAAAACGAGGTATTTGATAAAAGCAATAAATCATCAGTCATATCGTAGTCAATTCCAATTAGACTTCAGCACAGCCCAGTCCTGCTTGATCATGTCAGCAGCTTTTTCGCCGATCATGTAAGTCGGTGCGCAGGTGTGTCCGGCTATGATCTCGGGCATGACGCTGGCGTCGACGACTCTGAGTCCCTGAATTCCGTAGACCCTCAGTCTTGAGTCGACAACGCCTCCCTGAGCTCGTGGAGCCATGCGACAGGTGCTGGTGAAGTGACCCAAGGTCGTGGATACGTGACGAGCGACGCAGGCCCAGTAGTCGTCGCTTGCAAACTGAAGGTGTTCGCAACCCGGGAAAGCGACCGGTAGAAGGGTTGCGTTGAAGCGTTTGAAGGCTCGCGAAGAAGCTACTTTTATTGCCTGCAATTGCAAGTTCATAATTAGAGACTTTATCAGTTTTACCTATATATAAGCTACTGAGTTTGTAAACATTTCACATTCTCTATACAATAACTACAAAGAAACAAACGAAAAAGTCTTCAGGACAGTAGCAGACGAAAACAATAAAAATAAACTAACAGCCTTGATGCCTCGAACTATCGTATCGAGATCCTCCGATCTCTCGTAGTAATTAGCCTCCAAGATCGGCGGTTCCATCGGATTAGCGCTTCGCAAGCTGACTCTTCCTCGGCTCTTGGGTCTCATGAGGATAGGAACGATGCTGAAGGCGTCCAAGCCCTTGTAATGCGAGAAAACTCGACGTTCGAAATCGTCGCTAAAACCGAACAGGCTTCTCAAGCTGCCCGACACGTCGCCTGTCAATGCACCGATTCCAAGGACCAGTTCGATATCCGGGTAATTCGCTGAGGAAGGTCCTTTGCCGGGTTTGCGGTTTTCCAGAACTGAAAGTAATCGTTTGCGAGAATTATAAGGAGATACGATGGAGAAACTGATTATTATTAATAAGATCGTTATTATGTTAATTTGCATTGCACAAGTATGTGCTCGGTGTTTTTTGGAACCAGTTATTGTATTATTGGTCAATCATTGTTTCTTAAATCCTTGAAAGTGGTTTTCGCACGTTTGAAAAAAAAAAATGTTTACCTCTTTCGTTGATTAATCAAACACAAAAATTATTCTTTCCCTTTCATCATATTAAAATATGCAAAGCGACTCAGTAAAGCTGTGAACTTTTGTCAACTCATTGTATTTTAAGCGAGTGTAACAGCTCGCATCGTTTATAGGATTTTGACGTCAGTCTAGATCGTCGTATTTGGCTTTCTGACGGCATCGCGTAGGAAAATATCCTGAATACGTTAGACTCCGAAAATAAACTACATACAATATACATAGAGAATAATTATATTCACTTGACCGCGAAATGGGTAAAGAATTTCACCGAAGATCTTTCAGAGAAACAAGAAACCGATAACGCCGCATCTCGGCGAAAATAAAAGAATCACACTCACGGCTCTTGGTATCGATAAACGCGAGGGCTTCGGCGCCTCCGGGCACAGTAAACGGTCCGCTGCCCTTCAGTAAGTAATCGAAAGTGTTGATCGGATTCATGACCAGTCTGGGCTCGATGATGGTCACGCTATCGTTGACGAGGAAAGTCAGCGCCGACATGCTCACGTGGTCCTGCAAATTCTGGCCCACCGGCAGATCCTCCAGGACCTTGATCCCGAACGACTCCAGATGAGCCTTGGGACCGATGCCCGAGAGCATGAGGAGCTGAGGCGAGTTGAGGGTACCAGCGCAGAGGAGGACCTCGCGACGAGCTCGAGCCACGTAGGTCTTGTTGTTGTTGATGCCGATGAATTTCACAGCGGAAGCTCGACGCGTCTCGGAGTTGACCAAGATCTTGGTGACCCGAGAGAAGGTCGAGATGCGGAGGTTCTTGCGTCGGTTGACGATCGGGTCCAGGAAAGCTTTGCTCGCGCTCACTCGACGGCCGAAGCGCAGATTCGCCTGGACGGGTGAGAAGCCCATTAGACTGGAAAAATTTTGGGATTTAGAATGTTTGCGTCACCGTTACGACGAGCTCGTTATTTCGCTTGGAATGTAACAACTGATTTAATGAACAGTGACGCTTTTGAAGGGCACGCGGAAAGATCGTGCTATCGTATTGCGACACTGTCGCACTGAACTTGCCACTTTTCCTTTCTTTTTCTCTCTCGGATTACGCAGCGTTAGAAATTTATCGAGTCTCATTTTCGCATATATTATACTAATACTTTCATTTTTTCTATCAAATCTATCAGGCTTGAAAATTTTTAATAGGTCCACAGGGCCAATAACTCATCGTCAATATTTTGCAACTATAGAGCATATATAATGATATATATATATATGTATATAATGATTATCAATAATTTTATTGCACAGTACGAGCCAGTAAATTCCTGTACAGCGGTGCAAGTGCAGAGCGAGACACGCGTAAAAATTATCCTACAATTAGCGCCGCGCGCTGCACTCATCCTCGGTGTTCGATGACGCAATGGCAATAATAAAAACGACAGCCTCCGTTGGTGGTGACTGGCGAGTCAGTAAAATAAAAGGTAACATCAGCTGCTCACCTCTCGCCGTTGTAGTCGTTAAATTTATATCCAAATTCCTTAGCTGATTGGAGGAAAGGCTGACGAAGTCGGGAGACGTACGGCACGTTCGAGACGTCCAGATAGCCGCCGAGCGAGTGATACCTTTGGTCTTGGTATTTTAGTCTGTGAAGTGTTATTGTTATGAGAGGAAATTATCGAGGCTGCGGCGTGTCCTAGTTTTTCTTATAATTGTTCTTTGCTCAGTTTTCATTCATTTATACAATTTTAAAATTGTAAAATTGTACCTGCTGTTTTCCGACTTCAAAAAATACGGCAGCACGTCCCGATAGGCCCATCCAGGGTTGCCCATAGCCTCCCACTCGTCGTAGTCAGCTCTGGCGCCCCTCGTGTAAATCATGAAATTGATGACAGACGTACCACCGAGAGCCTTTCCTCGCGGCCAATTGCACCGGCCGTCCGTCATCGACAGGCAGTAGCCGAGCTGTAATTACATAATTGTAGACCAACCTGGTGGTAATTACGCCGAGTTAACGCACACTGTAGGTGCGATTACAGCGAGTAATGGGAGTAATGGAAAGCCTTTTTGCCGCGCGAAACATAAATATTCAAACTACTGGATTATTCTTACAGGAAAATAAAAGCATGACTAACGCTGATTCGGAATTCGGTTCGCGGAACGCAGAATATGTACATCTAGTGTAGCAGCACAGCCGATGCAGACGAGCTGAATGCTAACGACGGATAGCCTGCGCAGAAATGCCTTTTTTTCTCTCTCGTTCGCGCGATGCTAATGTGCTGCACTTGAATTTCGCGCGTCGATGTACACATCAGAGATCTCGAGGGGAGACGACGACGAGCACCGAATCAATTGAGACTCCGAGATACAGGACACAAAAGAATAATGCAAGGCTCAAGGATTAGATGTTTGGACTTGAGATGCCCGTAGCGAAGAAATGTAGGATATATTGTTCTCGCGGAACAGTAGGATATCCGTTTTCTTATTGTACGCAAAGTAAGGCGGATGAATTATTCTCGGCGCATATCCTGCGTATGCGCGGTTAATTCACTCGCAGGGATGTCAGAGCGCGTTGTTTATGGATTAATTTATGGATTTTTCTTTTACTGCGAGCTTTGCGGTTTTTTTTTCCTTCGAGCTAGCTAGGGAGGACATTTAGTTATTGATAACTGATGTAAAAGAAATTTATTCGCTTGGGATATATGGATTATTGTGGGCTCGATAAGCGACGAATACGTCTGTCATTCGCAACAGTACATAAAAATGTTGGGAAAATAATGTAATTTATATTCTTCTGCATTTACATCTTTAGCGCGTTTTCTGAGTGCTTTGGATTGTCTGCTATTGAAGAGGAGTGTTATTTATGAAAATAATTCATTCGGTTTACGTCATAAGATAAAAAAATCGTTAACTTGCATTCTCAAAGAAGATTTTTGCCTCATTAATGCAAAACTTAATAAAATATTGAAAAATAAAGATATCTTGACACATATTACTTTTCGCCGATTTTTTTACTTATCTACGCATATCTCGATGAAATCTTGATAATTAAATCAAAAAAACACTATACCTTTCCAGATTTCGGTTCAGTCCTGTATCCCCAATTATAATCCGTAATGTGTAAAATCGGCGCCAGCAAGGGTATATCCGTGAGGAACATCTCCTCTTTGCCAGCCTCCACAAGAAGAATTTTCCAGTTGGCGACTTCGCTGAGTCTGTTGGCCAGGACAGAACCGCCCGAACCTGCGCCGATTATCACGAAGTCGTAGGTGCCGGCGTCTTCCTCGTCGGCGGTATCGTCTAGACCACATCGTCCGAAATTCGTGGCGTAGATAAGCACAAGGATGGCAGTAAAGAACATGACTAGATGTTGATCCATTTTATGTGAGGTAGATTTATCTCAGTCGTTGTGTTGGGTTTTCTTGCGCTTCTTTCTTTGATTTGGCATAGAGAGGACTTGCGAGTCTTGAATTTTGTAGTTGGTTAGATCACTGCATAATTAATTCATGAATAATTTGTAAAAGAAAATTTTTGTGTAAAATTCATCGACAATTTAAGCTAAAAAATAATAACAGCCACGAAGCCTTCGAATATTTCACAAACAAGATAATAGACAAGATTTAGATACACAAAACAGGCAAAATAACAAACAATGAGTCCGAAAACTGTTATTTCAAAAACTTGAAACACTCTTTAAGAAAAGCGTTTTGTCATTGCATTAGAACTTTAAAAAGCACGAATTATTTATTTTTGAAATCTTACCCTCAGCTACAAAACGTCAAGTGACACACCATCGCACAGCTCAAAAACTTATAAAACTCATGTTTAACCATTTTCGCAACAAAAAATCTCTCTCGCGATCTTTCGAAATGATTAACACTAGAAAAACACGAAGAAAATTAAAAAAAAAAAAAAAAAATGTGCACACCCTAAAGAAGATTTACGAAACGAGACCCGCACAAGCGTAGGCCAGAGCGGCGACTCACCGATTCACCGGCCGATCGAAAACTGCTGGCGTTCCCGCCTGACTGGTCCGCAAGAGCCTATACTCGGTCCCTATCAGTGACAAGGCCGAAGTTGCGGATCGGGATCGCTCTCGGCGCGCCGCGTATTACTTAATAGAATCGTTTAGTTTCTGGTAGAACTGCCCGTTGAATTTCGAGGCAAAAGAAAAGAGAATGTAGTCTTGTGTGTATAGGTGGTGTTTTGTGCTTTCAGGCAGGGGATTAGGATTTTTTTGAATCCGAGCTTTGATTCTTTTAGTCTGTTGTTTGTATACGAAAGTTGCAGGAAGTAAAAGTGGTGAACGGTAGCATTTCGATCATAAAAGGTCACACGTATCAGGTGGAACATATTCAAATTCTGAGTTTCGTAAGCGGCCCACCTGACGTCGCACGCACACGTTAGAAGATACCCGAATTTAATTCGAAGCATAAATCACAGTCCACATGAAGGAGGTCTGACATAACTGCACGGGTATTAATGTTAATCTTTATATCGTTGTTTACATTTGTAGCACGTAGTCGAGGCACTGTGAGGCTTCTGCACACGTAACGATCTTCTGCATCCTGTAAACATGTGCCAACAGCATTTTCGGAACGTATTGAAATTAAGAGGGCAATCAATTATAAGCAATTAACGGCGAAAGGAAAAACTATTTCCCACGAGAGGGTTGTTTATTTGCTGAATTGAGTCAGCACAGGGAACTGCGAAACCAGTCGGCAAATATGGACAAACTATACGCTTTCTACGCCTCGGATGCGAATTATTCAACTCTTTTAAATCATTAGCAAATGGGACGCCTAATCGACGAGTCGTTGCAAAATACCCCGTAATCCCAATGCTAGCGAGTCTAGGGTGTCCTAAGAATTTTCGCATCGTGTTTTTACACCCACGGCCGATCGGTCTATCGAGTGACATATTTAACCGGTAGAATGCGTGCGGTCGTTGTGAAAAAATTCGGTAAAGATATACGAGCATTTCTCTCCGACGATGTACATTGTACACCCGCTATAGGCGAAAGCGGAAAAGAATGATTTGTCGCGCGAAATAAGAATGGGTAACGGAATGACATTCTACGCGATGGTGCGGTTTGCGGAACATTATATAAAAGAGAATCCAGACGACCGGCTAGATATCGAACGTCGTTCTAATCTGACGAGCCAAACTTGACCCATAATACCGGTTGGCCTTTCTCGTCTATCTTCGAAACTTAGTCCCACACCTTATTTTTCCTCGTTCTCCCCGCACACAGTTCCAACAATAACAAGGTGTCACGTATACCAGACTACATGACGTAAGGGATCCACGACGCGATCATCGGTATGTCGAATCATCAGTTTTATTGCATAATCTGTGAGCACATGGCCCGCGACCTTCCTTGCGCCCAAGCGAGAAAACTCAAACTCGGAAAAAAAACCGGTCGCGATCAAAATGAACGATAAGTATACATCGAGAGTGTTCTGTACTATATGCGCTGCAGACCTAAAGAAGTTTGGTGACCCACATACGAGGCTCTCTGGTTTGTAGGGCGACGGTTCGTGCGTCGTGCTCGGTAAGGACACGAGGTATGTAATAACGAGCGGTGTTCGATTTTGGACGCTTCACTTGATTTATTGAGGCGGTGAATCGCTCGGTAGGCTGCAAAAAAGAAAGTTCATCGTTGCAAGGCTGCCGAGTTAATAGCCGTCGGATTATCGTTTTTCGGTTACTTTATGCGGGTGTAGTGCAGCTGAAAATTAAAAGGACGATCATGTTTTGAGATAAAATGTATATTAAGAGGTATTAATGATAACAAGTGTTATAAAAGTAGTATTGTAGGGTACGACTGGGTTGTCAAATGAAGAAAGGTACTAGAGATTTAACTTTGCATCATCAATATAAACAATTTATTTATCATGTATTTGATTCAAGCAAAAAACACTTGACGAACGTCTTGCTAGAAGTTTTTTTTTTATAATAACAAACTATACAGATACTGCGTCATCAGTTTTCTCAAATTATTTTTTTTTCGTATGAAATTGGTGTACGTTATTCATATTATCTCTATATACTTTCTTTTAAAATTGAAAAATATAAATGTGATTTGTGACTTCAAGAAATACTTGAATGGTACTTACGCAAAAATAACAATCGACAATAAAAAAGAAAACAAACTGTGATTTTAAAAAAGTGTGGTGGAATAGAGTTTCACGAGTTAAATTTGCTTAATAGAGTTTTTGTTTTTCTGAGCCATTAGCAGTTGGTGCAGAGCTAGCTGCACTCGCAGTTCGACGCACGTGTCTTTCTCCTCGACAATACTGCGAATAAGAGTAGTCATCTTTTTCTACAAAATAAAAACGTTTTTTGTACATATTATCACACTTGTTGCACGTCTGAAAAGTTTCGAGAATCAAGAGGTATTTACATACCTCCAACAACTGATTTTCACTGACTAGCTGGATCATAGCTGTCATTTCTGCCTCGCTGGGACTGTGCGTCCTATCGATCACGGGCGCTTTTGACTTTCCTGAGCTGATACGCTCCAACAGCATTTCATTCAGTCTTTCAATCTCGTGCCGCTCCTGCGAAATGCGAGTTTTCAACGACGCCTGCATATTCAACAGTTCTTCGTAAATGAGGCTTTCCCGAAGCCTGTCTGTCTCATTTTCCACTACTGGCTCCTCTACTTTTTCCGATTCCACTGCTACCGCTGAAAATAAAAACATTACAATGAAGCTAATAAAGAATTTAATGATTCTTAAAATTTCGAGAATCAATTTCTTCATTACCATTTTCTTCTGGCTTATTAGACGCTACATGTACCGCTTCAGTCTTACTATCCGTGGTATCTGTCGATATCTTCGACACTTTATCAACTATATCTTTTTCAGCCAATGGTGCCGAGTGGTTAATGTTTTCGGTTGATAATCGTCGGGGTGCTTCTTTCGATGTCTCCGAAACTTTCAAACGATCACTTTCATCCTCGGTTTTGACTGCTATTTTAGTCGGTTGACTTTCAGGCAATTGTGATTGCCTTTCTTGCAATTGCGGTTGCTTTTCTTGCAAATGTGGTTGCCTTTCTGGCACATGTGATTGACTTTCTTCGGTTGGTTTGGGCACTTCTTCATCCAAACTTTTTTGGATAGAGCCCTCGAGCTTTTGTACTAATTTATACTTTCTCTGCAACAAACATTTCGTAATAAGTGAACCATAATTTGCGTGTGACGTCAATTAATTCATAATCGTTGGTGTTTACCTTCAGTTGCGTGATCATGCGTTGCACTTCCCACAGCTGTTCTTCGCGTGACTTATTCACGTACCCGGCATTCATGAGCATGTGAATCTGCGACAAAAGGGACTCCTGTTTTGCCAATTCAGCAGCTATACCCTGAGGCGTCTCCGGTAAACGAGTACTACCGGCTGGCAGCGGTGGAACGTACTTTGTTAACTTAACCTCGGGGAATAGAGCTTTACAGTGGAACAAAAGAGCCAAAAGGAGTCTATGGCTCATCTGCAATGCAGGACTAAGCGTCATCGCTATCGTCTGAGCGTTCATTTTTGTCGTTTTTTCCTATTTAAAAAATAAATGATAAGTCAGACCATTCTGCTTTCTCGGGCATGAATTGTAAATAATTCTTAAGCAAATAACTTACACACGTGGTTACGTGATCCAAATGCAACGTTATCCATGCTAAAAGTACCCTATTGCACTCAGCTAATTGGTGATTGGCTAAATCAGCAAGTTGAGATTCTCTTTGAGCAAGTTCTTTTGTGGAAGCTGCTTGCTCAAATCGCGATATCAGTTCGCTGCTCTCTAAAACTGGTTCTGGTAGTTCTCTAAAATTATACGTTCTCGTTTAAGTTTTGTTAAAGATTAAATAGGTTAACTATGACGAAACTATGTACAACTAACTTGATAAAATGTAGTAACAAACTGGTGGCCACATTTGGCTCAAATTCTGACATATTTACAGGTTCGCGCTGATTGTATAACTTTTTTAAATGTTGCACTTTAGATTTATTTCCAGGGACTTTATACAATCCTTCAACGGACATCCCATGCTCCTCCAAGTAATCAATGCAATCTCTCACTACTAAAGGTAGTTCAACCCCATCGTGACAGCGACTTCTTTCTACAGCTAAATGAAGACTGACTCCAAAAATGGGTTCTTCTTCTGCAATAAAAACATGTTAATTTGTAAAATGAAAGCTTTTTGTACTTGGTAGGAGAGTTTTTTAAATAGGAATGTAACATACCACCGATATCCAATGCATCATCTCCATGTTTGCCTTTCTTTCGGTCTTTGTGTTTCTGCTTAACTTTGTCCTTTTCTTTTCTCTTTTCTTTGTCCACTTCTTTGTCTACATCTTTATCTTTCTTCTTTTTTTCTTTATCGGAATCTTTTTCCTTGACATCTTTCTCTCTGGATTTTTCACGCTTCTCTCTACTCTTAGAAGGGAATTTGAAGGCCTTTGTTTTCGACTTGGACTTGGAAGGACTTCTAAACATCGTAATTATTCAAGTTATTAAAAATTTGATACTCCCAAGATAAGATTAGTAAGTAGACCTTCATCAATTCAACTCACTTTGTCTCTTCTTCATCTGCGGAGCTTTCACCTTCCAAAGTAGCGTATCCCCTATCCTTTTTGTCTTTCTTATCCTTCTTTTTGCTGCCACCTAATAGCTCCTTTTTTGAATGTTTATCGTGTACACCATCGTCACTAACTACAAAACACAAGCATCAATCAATCTAATCCATTAGCATAATTCCAACTCATAAGTAATCATTTTGGAGCAATTAGTCAAAGCCAGCGTAAGTAAATAATCATTGAAAAACTTGTTAGATAAATAAACATAAAGGAAGCAGAAAAGAAGAAGCATAAAATATATAATGTTAATCAAAGTAATTTACCATGCATCGCCTACAAAATATACCGTAAACGCCGTGAGAAATATGCATTGGAAAGAGAGAGATAGAGAGATATCGAGAGAGGAGGAGAGATTGACAGACCGTGTAGGTATCGTTCGTTTTTTCGAACCTAACCTAATGAAACTAACGATCGCAAATGTAATTAGTGCTATACAATACAATAGAGGATTAATAAAAGCGAATTGAGCAATCCAGCCAGTTGTTACTTACAGTCGCTCTCGCTCTTTTTCGCCGCGTCCGATGCGTAAAGTCCTGGAAACTCTTTCTCGACGTCTGGGCTCTCAAAGTCCATAGCTTTCTCTCTCTGTTTACTTGTGGGTATACTACACGAAGGCTATACTTATAAATCTCCTCACTTCGCGCGGGCGTCAATCAGTCGAGACCGACGTCGTCCTCGTCGTCGTCATCGGAGTCGCGTCACCTTCCTTTTTTTCCTCCCACTGCAGCGGATGATCTCCTTTCGCACTGCTGATGCATCCGCCGTCGTCGTCTGATCTATGTTTACACGACTGCACGCACAGGTGCAACCAATATAACGAATATAGACTTGGTATAGAAGGACGGTCAGTACTGGCGCCGGGGTTCCATATTTTGAAATAGCACGTATAGAGCCTATACTGAACCAATATATAATATATACTGCACGCATATACCTATATATATACATAAGCAGAATATATATATATATATATATATATATATATATATATATATATATATATATATCTAGTAGGTGTATGCTCTCTGGAAAAATCGTCGGTCTGTTTTTTTTTAACTCATGACGAATAGCGGTGCCAGTTACTCGCTGCCCCGGACTATCTCATGAATGAATAATGAACTGCATGGATACGGAGAAATATATATATATATATACACACACACACACGCACTTTCGCGCGCGCTGCGAAAAATACAAATCTCTAGCGGTAGTCGCAAAAATACGCGCCTAAGAGAGTGTATTGACACTCTGCTCGGGTGGGCGAGTGCCGCTACTGCAATTACGCATTATCGACGGTTGCCCATCGTAGATGTGAAGCTTGAACTTTATTTAGACGAGGTGTAGTGACATAGTGTTGGTGTGCATGCACATCGATTTGTTAGGAGAGTATAAAAAAGAAAAATCTCGAAGAAGGAGTCTGCAATTGTTATAACTATATTGTTACCTATAGTAAGTACGTATAGGTGAGGTTGGGTCAGACATCGCTGCTGCTCTGACCACCTGCCGAAATACTTATTGCCCGGGAAAGTCGCGATTAGTTTTCCCCCAGCATATTTGTTCGAACTTGCTTCGTTATTATTAAAACGCGTTTCGAGCTATAGTTGTACATACACTCGGCTTCAATGAATTTTCGGCTAGCTGTAACCTGAAAAGAGAGCTATCGAAAAATTTTTGCAAAAACGTCATCATAGAAAATTCAAAAAGCGAGCGGAACGGGCTAACGTATTAGGTGCATCTCTCCGTCTCTCTCGCACTCGCGAATTGTGTATAGTTGGACGCGAGCTTGACGCGCGTGGTCAGCGTAACCCATACCCACGGACCCACAGCATACTACCTATAGGTATAGTGTACATTATATATTATATTGTGTATAGTCAGACCCAGACCAGACCGAAGTCCGACAGTATACCGCTGCTCTCTCGACGGTCGTCGCTCGAGAAGTCGTGAGTGTGTTGGTTGGTAGTACAGCAGCGCTATAGCTATAGCTATAGAGCGCTAGACGTGTATATAATACTAGAGAGAGAGCGAAAGAAAGAGAGGAGAGAGAGAGAGAGAATTTTCCAAATGGCGCAGGCACGGCTCAGCTGTGAGCTTACGCGAGAGTGGTTATTGTTATAACACAGCCATCGGCGCAGTCGCCTCCTCTGCAAGTGTGTGTCCACACTCGTAGCCAATTATGCGCTGCTTCTTCGCCTACGCGTCATCCTCGGCTCTCCCTCGTCGTCGCTGCTGCTGCTGACCGATCGTCGACGTCCTCGCGCAACGCTGCTGCTGCTACACGTCTTACAGCCCCGCATCGTCGCAGAGAGAGAGAGAGAGAGAGAGAGAGAGAGAGAGAGAGAGAGAGAGAGAGAGAGAGAGAGAGAGAGAGAGAGAGCGAGAGAGAGAGAGACGGAGAGATAGAGAGTGAGATCTATCTCGAAAGAGTATCTTAGCCTCCTCGCGAAAATAAGTAAGGAGCGCGCGCGAGATGCGCCGCCGCTTCGCCTCGTAGCAGAGCAGCCCCCGCGGGAGTAGCCACTGAGCGCGAAAATATGCGGAAAACCTGAGGAAGTCTGCGCGAGAGAAGACGCGAGAGACGGCAACGGCACACCTGCAGCGGCGTAGCCCGCTCTCCGAGCTGAGGAAGTCGGCGGCCCCCGGGAGGTGGCTATCTCTGGCTTCTTGGGCTTTTATGTAGGTACACCTTGGATTATTTGTTATTTTTTCTTCTCTACCGCATCCTATACGCTTGCACACTCGTTGTGATGGGGCATTTGTGTTTTGGAGCAGTACGGTTCTGTACAGTGGCTGTCTATCTGATCTGTAGGCGGTCTATATGTTTGCGGTTGCTTAATCAGACTTAACAAAGTCACTCGTCGAGTATAAACAAGCTGCAAAGTGTAAACTATTTTAATGATTCATGAAGGAGAATAAAGGAGCACGATGCGTGCTGCAGTTGAGCTTTATTTTTACATTGACATATTTATATTCGATTCTGGTTTGTCTGCAACAGTCTTTGATATCAGGGATCGATATATGCTCCGAAAAACATAAGCAACAAACTATTTTTATTGTCCTCTTGTGGCATTCTATCTGGGATTTCAACAATTTCACCAGTAGGTACGTAATGGTTCATCACTCGCATGCTCTCAGCTTGACTTTTGCCTCTCTTCAGGGAGGACCTTTGTGTTCCACTTGGTGCACAGAGAAAGAGAGAACAACCACTTCAGATGAGCTAATTTTACACTCAACAATTGTGCTCCAGAGAGAAACAAGTATCGCTGCTCTCTGCCGTTTGTTTGCATTTGGTAAACACTGCTTTCTTTTCTTTGCTTTTTATCAGCTTTGTATTTTCTATCCAGGGTTATGCAATTTATTTTCTTGTTCGCTCCTGTATTTGTTGAAATGTCTTTATGAGAAATTTAGATGACTTGTAGATTTAGCTAACTGATAAGTAAGATGTGTACAGACTTCTGACTGGTTGATCAGTATTGATAGAAAGTTTACAGAGGTGAATTGAGAGATAAATACCTCGAGTTGTTTTTGTTCTGCAAAATTATATTGAATCAAACAAACTAACAAAGCAAGATAGCTGTTCAACTTGACATAGAAGTTTTGGTAGAGAGCCAAGTTACTTCGTGTAAATTCTATTCTATTAGCAACTGTTTGTTATTGTCTTTCGAGTTTTCAATTGAATTCACATGCATGATTTCAAGGCTTATTTTTAACCAAATGTTTTTTTGTACAGGGCACAATCAAAACAGTATAGCGTTAGCTGATAAATTGCAATGATGGAGATCGTTAGAGATGAAGATAGGCGTAGACGCCTTAGAGCTCTGGAAGAGCGCATTAGGGATCCACGTAGTATCACGAACATCGACTGTCTACTGGATACTGTGCAGGCTCTTGTGGCTGACTGTGATCATCCTAGTGTTAAACGAATGAAGAATATTGAAGCATATATGAACAGATGTAAGTTTATTAAAATTAGATTTTTAATGATTGTGACCAAAGTGTAATATGTAAAGTAAAAAAAATATTCCGATTCCAGATGATTCAGTCGCTCAAGACATTTGTAAAATGCGAATGCGCCCAGATGACTTTACCTTGATCAAAGTCATTGGTAGAGGAGCTTTTGGCGAAGTGCAGTTAGTCAGGCATAAATCTACACAAAAGGTTTATGCCATGAAACTGCTGAGTAAATTCGAAATGGTTTGTATTGATAAATCCATGCATCTATTTATAGGCATTATCGCGCGTAAGAATACAATGTCATTATCTAACTTACAGATAAAAAGGTCGGATTCTGCGTTTTTTTGGGAAGAACGTGATATTATGGCTCATGCCAATTCCGAATGGATAGTCCAACTACATTTTGCATTTCAAGATCAAAAGTATCTCTACATGGTCATGGATTATATGCCAGGTGGAGATTTAGTGAATTTGATGTCGCAATACGATGTGCCTGAAAAGTGGGCAAAGTTCTACTGCGCAGAAGTGGTGCTTGCACTGGATGCAATACACAACATGGGCTTTGTGCACCGCGACGTAAAGCCGGACAACATGTTGCTCGATAAACACGGTCACTTGAAACTAGCGGATTTTGGTACATGCATGAGAATGGACGTTGTATGTTTCAAACTTTAAATAATATATTTCAAATAATATTTCATTGAAAGTTCTTATTCTTTGTATTTCACTTTCAGGATGGGCTGGTACGTTCGGACACAGCGGTAGGCACACCAGACTACATCTCCCCCGAAGTTCTGCAATCACAGGGTGGCGAGGGTGTCTATGGGCGCGAGTGTGACTGGTGGTCAGTTGGAGTCTTCCTCTACGAGATGCTCGTAGGTGATACGCCCTTCTACGCCGACTCGCTCGTCGGTACTTACTCCAAAATTATGGACCACCGCAATTCGCTGCATTTCCCTCAAGAGCTCGATATCTCGCACTCGGCCAAGAGTCTTATCTGCGGGTTCCTTACCGATCGAAGTAAGCGTCTTGGGAGAAATGGTGTCGACGAAATCAAGAGTCACGCCTTCTTTAAAAACGACCAGTGGACTTTTGAAAATTTGCGCGAGTGCGTGCCACCTGTCGTACCGGAGCTGTCTGGAGATGACGATACCAGCAATTTCGATGACGTGGAAAAGGAGGACGGCCCGGAGGAGAGCTTTCCTGTGCCTAAAGCTTTCTCTGGAAACCATCTGCCCTTCATAGGCTTCACGTACTCTGGTGATTACCAACTGATTGCGAATGGTAGGAATACAGGATCATTTCAGGAAAACATTGGCAAAGCTTTATAAATGCTTTATTTAAATTTTGGAACATGTTTTTTCTGAAAGTGAAAATCTTAAAAGATAAACTAAAAAAGTCCTTAGCAAACGCTTAACTGTTGGTAAATTAACATTGATGATTAATTTTTTTTTACTTTATTAAAAGCAGGCGGCAGAGAAGCCGTGGATGGTATGGAAAACCACGTGAACAACGGTACCAGCGATGACATAAAGATCACACAGCTGGAGTGCCTACTGGACAAGGAGAGAAAGATAGTGGAACAACTGGAATCAAAGCAGAAAGCTCTTGCTTCTCAATTGGAAAGTATAACTCAAAGCGAAGCAGAACTTCGTGAAGAAGCGGCACGTGCTGACAAGGAGCTGACGCTTCTGCGACATAACTGCAAGGAAGCCCAGCGTCGCGTCGAGCACGAGACCGAGACACGAAGAAAAGCAGAGTCGCTGCTGGTCGATTTGAAGAAAAAATTTGAGGAGGAACAGTCGAGACGAGCTCGCGATGCCAGCACGACACAACAGACTTCAGAAAAGATCACAAGCCTGGAGAAGCAGATCAAGGAGATGCAGACAAAGTTGGAAAGAGAAACGGAAACAGTCACGAGACTGCGAAAGCAGGCTACAGAAGTGACGGTAGCCAGACAAACAGCTGAGCAGATGGCCAACGAGCTGCAAATCGCGAGGGCACAACTTCAGGCGCAAAGGGATTCGTTGCAGCAGGAAGTCGCAAATTTGCAGGTACATAAAAATGACCAATCTTTCATTTTTTTTTTTTTTTTTATTACGGATCGGTTCCTTGTAAATGAAAATATTTTCGAACATCAACAGGGTCAGCTATCAAAAGAGCGAAGTTCCCGATCCCAAGCTTCTACGCTGACAGCCGAATTGGAAACTCGTTTGACGGCGCTTCATCACGAACTGGAACGAAGTCACGAGCGCGAAGAAAAGGTTACAGTTGATAACAGACAACTGAACGAGCGGATATCTGCTCTGGAGAAGGAGGCTGCGAGTCTAGCGCTAGAATTGAAGGCTGCTCAGACTAGATATAACCAGGAAGTAGTAGCGCGACAAGAGACCGAACGTTCGAGAATGGCGCCTAAGGACGAGGCCAATTTGGAAGATTTTAAAGGTACGCTTGATGATTTAATTGTCGAAGCTTTACGTATTATAATAAACTAATTTAGGACATATAATAAGATTTGGAATTTTATATTGCACGCATCAGGACGAATGGATATAATATTTACAGGTATATGGGATTGGGGTTTCATAATAAATGTCCTTCTTTTTAATGTGTACCTATTGATATTTTTTGATGGATCACACAGCTAATAAAATTATTTTTACAATAACAGCCCTTCAAGCTAAATTGAATGAAGAAAAGAATGGAAGGCAGCGCGCCGAGCTCCTAGCGCAAGAGAAAGAACGGCAAACGTCGATGCTCTCGGTTGATTACCGTCAAATTCAGCAAAGACTACAAAAACTCGAAGGCGAGCACAGGCAAGAATCCGAGAAGGTCAAGGCGTTGCAGGGTCAGATCGAGCAAGAGCAGCAAAAACGAAACGTTCTGCAGTCAGATTTGGCTCAGCAATCATCGGAGGTGAGCCGATTAAAAGCGAGAGAACACCAGCTTGTTGGCGAAGTTACCCAGTTGAGGGAGGCTAAAAGGAATATTGAGGAAGAGTTGCATCATCTTAAAACCCAGAGGAACGTTGATCAGCTACAGACAAAAGAACTGCAGGAACAGTTGGAAGCTGAGGCGTACTTTTCGGTAGGTTACAAATTTAAAAATCGAACGAACAAATTCCAAGTACGACAACTGCAGCACGAACATGAATGGTTTATTTTAGAGAGATGTATGTTTATTTTAAGATGGCATGTGCCTTGTTTAAGTTGTAATATAAAACAGGCACTGTTCTCAAAATAAACATAAGAGCTTTCAGAAATAAACTGTGCACGTGTGTATTTAAGTGAATGGAGTTAGTCGTACATTTTTTTTCAAATTTTTTTTTTAAATATTTTAAAATAGAAAAATTGATGACTGTCATTAATACCTTTCATCCATATAGACCCTTTACAAAACTCAAGCACAAGAACTTCGGGAAGAGCTTGATGATAAGACTCGACTTCAGCAAGAATTGGAAGAAGAACGAAGTTCGCTCGTTCACCAACTTCAGTTATCTTTAGCTCGCGGCGATAGCGAAGCCTTGGCTCGGTCGATTGCTGAAGAGACTGTAGCTGACCTTGAAAAGGAGCGCACGATGAAGGAGCTTGAATACAAAGACAGCACGTCCAAACATCATCAGGAGTTAAATGCCAAAGACCAGCTGATAAATCGTCTAAAAGAAAGTGAGGCAGAGGCGAAGAAAAATTGTGAACAGTATACCAAGGTATGGACTCCGATTATGCCGTAATAAAATTGCTGTCCATTTTTTAGTCAACATAATGATTTGTTTATTAATATTTACAGGAAAAAGAGGAGTTGACAAAGCGACTGAAAGAGATGCAAGAACAATTAAATAAGGCACAATTCAACGCCGACGAGATCGAAAGACTGAGTACCAAGTTAAAAACAGAGCAACTACTGAAACATCAAGCCATCAATAAACTCACAGAGGTCTTGAGCAGGAAAGACTTGTCGGCGAGTGGAAAAACCAAGAACAAGGCTTCTTCAGCAGACCTCAAAAAGAAGGAGAAGGACTGCAGAAGATTGCAACAGGAATTGACGCTGGAGAGAGAAAAATATGGACAATTCTCTGCTAAATTGCAAAAAGATCTACAAGATTTGCAGGTAATTAATAGTATATTACGATACGTGTGATTTAAATGGTTCTTTTTTACACGGCGCAGTTAGCATAATGATAAACACGGTGCAAAAAGGACTACATTAGTCACAGATAGACTTAACAGCGGATTTTAGCCACACTGTGCTATAAATAAATTTGTTATACTATTTTATTACCAAAAAATATGGTTTCTAAATAACAGTTATGAATTTCAGGCGCAACTTGTAGAAGAAAATCAGGCCAAATTGAGGTTGCAAATGGAACTTGATTCAAAAGATTCAGAAATAGAAACACTACAGATGAAGATCACGTCGATGAACTCTGAAACGGCCAGTGTATCGTCAATTGAAAACGATGGGGAGGATTCTGTATTGTCGGAGCACGGTGCCATGAGGCTAGAAGGATGGTTGAGTGTACCTAACAAGCAAAACATTAAAAGACACGGTTGGAAAAAACAATACGTGGTCGTTTCATCTAAAAAGATCATTTTTTACAATAGTGAAAATGACAAGTTGAACGCAGATCCGGTCTTGATATTAGATTTGAGCAAAGTCTTTCACGTTAGATCTGTGACACAAGGGGACGTGATTCGAGCCGATGCCAAAGATATTCCTAGGATATTTCAGGTACTAAGATCAATTTTTTGTCTTCTAACAAATATGTTTATCAATATCTAGATGTACTTATTCTTCTGTACAGTTACTTTACGCTGGAGAAGGCGAAGCAAGGCGGCCAGGTGACGAAGGAAATGCTTTACCTGGAGCTGAGCTGTCACAATTGAGTGACAAGCCTGGAACTCAACCAGTAAAGGGCCATGAATTCATTTCCATTTCTTATCATATGCCAACGACGTGTGAAATTTGTTCAAAGCAATTGTGGCATATGTTCAGGCCTCCACCGGCTCTCGAATGTCGACGTAAGTTGCAATATTTTTTACAGCAATTTATTTATTTTACAATTCGAATAATAATTATTGTTAATTTACCAACGATATATTAAAAAATAGTAGTCCTTATGTGAGCGCCAGTGAAAAAAGGGACCAAAAAAATTGTTAACACGAATTCTTAAATTTCTTTTCTTTGTATAGTTGATGTCATAAGGTATAACGGTTAGGGGATTGACGTCATTAGCTTCTTTAAAATAGTGAGAGCCATCTACCGCGAGTGTGGCTCTGTGAAGAGCGCGCTTGCCTCTTACGAAGAAGGTTCCGGGTTCAAATCCTAGTTAAGATGAAAAAATTTCTAGTTTATTTTTCTCGCTCTTCCTCTAAAGCACCTGCGTTATGCAATAAAGTTTATAACGAAGGTCGTCTATGGAAGTAGATTAAGTTCTTCACTAGGTGTGGACAATGTGCTAATCATGTTGTACCTCAATCCGTGATGATACACTCATATTTTTATTTTTTTATTTTTATCATTGTTAAATATTATATTATACAAGCGAAAAATTAATATACAACTAACATATTTTTCAATCAATAGGCTGTCATATCAAGGTGCATAAGGAACATTTAGACAAGAAAGAAGATGCCATAGCCCCGTGTAAACTTCATTACGACCCTAACAGCGCGCGCGAACTGCTTGTACTTGCAGGAAGTCCTGACGATCAGAAGTACTGGGTCACCCGGCTGTCACGCAGGATTCAGAAGTGCGGTTACAAGGCCAATTCGCACATCGACGGCACGGGCCAGCGCGTCTCGCCAAGGTAGCGTAGAAGCCGACTCCAGCAGCACGTTCAGCGGGAATAGTTTTGTTTCTCTGTGTTGTGTTGTTGTTGTCGACGTCGTTTTACGCGACATCGCATGATTTGGTGTAGAGAGGTTAGACACTCTATACAAAAATAGCTGTTTATTGCTCTCTGCTGTGAACGTTACGACATTTAACGGAACGGACACACTCTTTCTTTTATCCTGCCTCTAAACTTTTATGCTTGTTGTGTCAAAATTGCGCGTTGCTTTATAAATAATCTGTGATTATTATGCATGAGTTTAAATTTGTTATTAATTGTGCTATACAAATCTGTACGTTTTCTTTAATACCAAAAATTGAAGTTTTGTACATAGATATAGTGTATTTTACTAGAATATTACAGTCTCGACTGCAGCTGCTTGCTATTTTCTTCCTGAGATTATTTTTATAGTTTTTCTTGTTACACATATGATCAATTTACCCAGTATTTATCGTTTATGATTACATGGAATTGGAGAAACTTTTTAAACGTTATTTTAAAAATATAAAATGCATGGTACTGCATGCAAAAGTAAATAGTAAAGAAACAAACCTTATTTTAAACATGGTCATTGTTAATAAATAAATATAAATGGTTATGCTTTGATCATATTACAAAATATGTAGCTTGCTATTGCCATTTCTTATCTGCTTTCTTTGAAATACAAGACATGGTCATTTTCAACCAGTGAATTCTAACCAGAGCACGATTTATCTTGCCTTTTTCAGAGAATCCACGAGGTCAACGCTTAAACCGTATTTGACAGCCCAGCAAAGATCAGCAACTTTACCCGCGAACGCAAGCATGGGCAAGTGACTATAATAAAAAGGCGAGCTTTTCTTAACCTGTATAATTGCAAGAAAGAATGATCTTTGCCACTGGTCGGGAATTGGTCAAGCGCTCGATCAGCAAAGAAAATCCGATGCCACACGCTGTTGCCGATCTTTTTTTCTTCTTCTTACCTACTGTTTTTTTTTTTTTTTTTTTTAAGTATGATGAATCATTATTGCAGATTTTCTGGTTCTTACAGCCTTATTAATACATGCTTTATATATGATGTGCCACATTTGTAATTTAACGTGCGTCGAACAATCGATTCTTTCTCTACCCTTAAATAATGATAAGTCTTTAAACAAGGCAGAAACGTACAAATGAAAAAAAGATCACTTTTATTCTATATCTTTTATAGTGAAAAAGTTGCCTTTTCTGCCGAACCATTGTATTTTGCATTTTTGTCATATAAGGAATATTTGATGCATGTCCTATAAAATAGGAAAATTTGATAAATTTTTTAAAACAAAAAAAATGGATTAAGAAAAAAAATTAAAATACTGGATTGTAGATCAATTGAAAGTAATCTCGATAAATCGCTGGAAACTTGTTTAAATTTTGATATTAAAAATTTTGATATAACAATAAAACAGTGATTTCGTAATCGTTATTTAAGTATAAAAATGAACTGAGAGGGAAAGAATAGAAAACAATTCTAAATAAACGTTCTTTCTTCCACAAATATATAGTACAATAACTAGTATGATTATGTTTCATTTATTTCAGAATGTTCTTGTACTTGATGACTCATTTATATAATAACTTTTATCATGTGGGAAGTAAGGAACGTTTAAAACAACGACTATTGTCCATCCTGTGATTTACGAAACGTTTTTAATTATTTTAAAGTTTCGTAAGATTTATTTTCAGAAATAAATTTATCTTGACTTTAAAATATAAACATTTATGTGACATGTCGTTCAATTAAGAAAAAAACAAATAATAATTATATATTATCAAATGAATTTACTAAAATTGAGAAGTGGAATATGTGTGCGTGCGTGTATATGTGTATAGGTACGCGGGAGAAAAAAGTAAAATAAGAAGAATGAAAAACACTGCGTAGATAAACATGCGTTGATTTTCAATATTCAACGCAGTGCGAAAGACTCGAATGCGCTTGGAAAATCAACTGTTGTATACAAAACTTTTGCAGCTAAATTTAAAGAACCTTGTTCTCGTAAGGAGTTTCTCGATACTTTACTTTTCAAATCCTTGCGACAGGGTAGTATCGATTAGCTATAACAATAATAATAATAATAATGATAATAGGTATAAATATTCATTAAGAATTTCAAATTTTACAATGTTTTTTGACAGATTGATACACTTACACATGCTAGACTATTCCTGGTAGTAATTGTGTAAGGGTATTTTTATAAGTGCGACTTAAAAAGTTTTAACAATTAAAAGTATTTTAAAAAATTAAACATTTTTATTGTGAACTTTTGTTAATGTTATTGTTGATAATTATATTAACAAAATATTCATTGATACTCGTCTCGCACTCTAACACAAATCTTCATATCGATTTAAAATTTCATTACAAAAAGTAATTTTCACTAAACTAGATAAAAAACATTTTACGTAAAAAATGTACTATTAATGATTGTCAAGCGTCTTCCTACACACTCGCCTTAAAGAATGAAAATTAAGAGAAAACCCAATAAAAGCCTCGTGTGTGGCACATCATGTGAGCGCCCGCGTGTCGTTTTGTAATTTTTGTATTTTTTCGAAGAATTTTTACACCCTTATTTTGAGAGTTATTCTTGAGTTATTCTCTAATATGAAATTCAACGTATATCGAAAATAGAAACGAAGAAGGATGATATTCATTAAGACTAATCACGATTTACATACATCGTATTTGTCTTTTTGAGATTCGATCCTGAAACAGCATATGAAATGGTCCATAGAGTATATATATGCCCAACTGTGTTTTTTGTTCTCCTTGACAAACAAAAATGCAAATAATTTTTGCAAGAATCATGTTATACGATATACAATATATTATATAATATTAGGATAGAAACCTGTCAAATTTATAGTATTATTATTTTTTATAATTTTTTTTGAGAATTAATCAATGCTAGCGTTATAGAAAACTTATTGTTGCGCTGTTTTTATAAGGAGTAGCTTAGGAGAATTATCTGTCACATTGTTCCCCGCTAAAGGTATAATGACTGAACGAAAAAAGGTTTTAAAATGAAAAGAATACAAAATTATTACATTTACAATAATATGTATGTCATTTGTAAGTTGGACTCATTGTAGCAATGAATTATACGATTATTTTAAGTTTCAGAAAATGCCAACCATCAGTGTTTTAGAAATTAAATACAAGTACAATAAACTGTAATCGTTCAAAATTACAAACGAATATTTTTTCGTTCAGTTAAGTGATTTATGTTATAATCTTGGCTGTCAAAGTTCTCTTTATCGTGATGAGTCTTGTTTTTCAAATGGTACGGTTTAATCCCCTGTAAAAAGGATATGAATATGCAAAAATGCAAATAATTGAAATGTTTAAAAAGGAAATAGTGCGAGTGTCGTGGACATGCTTTTTGCTTTCATAAATGAATTCATTGCTGAACATCCATATTTAATGAGTTTTTTAAAATCGTGAACTTAAGTTTCGATCGTTGTACAGTGTATTTTCGAAAAAGGAACGAGAATATCAAAATGCAGTACGTATCTTATGTTATTTTATGTCTATGTGACTAATCGTATGTTTATGCTGAATAAGTAATGTGCGTGCTGGGAAAAATTCACATTTTTTGTTTTGTCACAGAATGTATACAAGGCGACAATGATGCTTATTTTGAAAGGTTTTTTAAAAGGTTCGCAAAAGATTATTATGAATCCTGAGTAAAAAAATGTATAAATTAGTTTTTTAATTTATTTTTTTCAGCATTATTGTTAAGAAAAATTAATTCGTTAAGTAAAATACTTGTTTCTAGAACAAAAATTGAATAGTAATTTGTTAAAAGCGCCGAAGTGATTTAAACAAAAAGCAAAATTATTTATTATTTAAAGTTTATAAGATTTTTTTATTTAAAAGTTTAACAAGATTCGAGAAATTGTTTTCAACATATTGCCAGAAGTAAAAAGATAGAATGTCCATTTGGCACTTTAAACAAATCATCATTGAATTTTTACTGAATAGATGTAGTTGTAGTTATTTGACACTAATACTACACAAGTAATATTGAACATTAATCAAACTTTTGTACGAAATAATTTCTGTCAACGTTACACAATTGTCATTCAAACTGCTTTTTTTCTCAGCGCAAATAGCAATCTTCGAAAGCTTTTCGAGTATTCTGTATTCGTGCAAACCAACGAAAACGCGATTCGTGCTGTAATTTTTCGCAATTGCTGTATCGCAATGTTAGTATATTGTTTGATAGACGCACATCCAAAGGATGGTGCTGGGCTATCTTTTATCTCAATGAGATAAGGATTATCAAAAATTTTAAAACGGAAAAAACATTGTACGAGCGTATAACATAGAGAATAAAAAGGGAACGTTATACTGATTAAATTATAATAGCCCTTACGAGAAAAAAGGAAACTTACTGCCCCGTGCCTTCTCCCTTTTTGATCTCTCGCGTATGTGCACATTATGTAAGAGTTAACCGATTAGAGAATGAGAAACAGTTTTTTTTTGTGTACGTTCGTTTTTTTGTAAGTTTCTGCGTGTTCAAGTGTATATGCGTTAACGTATGCATGTGTGAGTAAAATTCAAGAGGAGAAAAAATGCATCGAAAAGTATATTAATTAATACCGTAGCGAGAGCAAAGATTCTTTGCGTACGCAGGAATCGAAGGAGAGAAAGAGAGTGAGAGAAAGGATTAATAAGTATGAAGAATTTGTTACAGCGTATTTTATTATTGTTTAGTTATTTACAGCCTGTATATTGATAATTATTATTATTACGATTAAACTATTTTGTAGATAATGCGCTAGTGTTTCTTCTTCAATCTGCTTCAGTTTTTTCTTATAGTTTTTTTTTTGGTCTATGACTTAGTCTAAAATGTTCCTACTTGGTACACAACTCTGTGCACCCTACAATTTTTTTGCACACCACACGTTGTAATAGCGAAGACAAGAGTTCATTCGTTTTTTTTTAAACTTCGTTATTATAATTATTATTAGTATTATTATTATTATTATGTCATCGTTAATATAATTATTGGTTTATCTGGTTTTTCTCATTATCAACCGACGATCGATGGCGACCGTCCATCTTGCTGCAAAAGAATTAAAAAAGGACGGGATTAAGTGGAGACCGGAGTCACGCAATTTTCTCTACTACACGGTATATTTTATTTCGATCTCGAAGCGGTAGTGTCTGCTCTTATATCGTCGTTTCTACGGAGTAACAAAACTGTCGGAATTTAATCATCATCTTTTTACTTATTTGTAGTTTTATCGAAGTAAATGTAAAAAGCTTGAGTGATAGCTTGAATAGAGTGACGTTTCTAGAGTCATAGCTGCGAGCTTCGATAAAGTTACAATTAATAAAAAATCAATAACAATGATTCATTTTTCACACTAGTCGAAATTCCATTGGAATACTGCGTTTCCTTTGTCGGATATACATTGCGTGGGCATGGTGTAAGCGCACTTGTGAGCAAAATTGAGGAAAAAACAGTGAAAACCCGTTTTGTCGAATAATCAAAGCTGAGAGCCGATTTGGATTCGCGATTATTACTACTTGTATATTGATTGTTTACTGCAGATTCAAGAATGGCAAAACCAAGTAGCAGCCAATTTAGTATAATTAAGTACTCGTTATAAGTATATTGGCGAAGCTTCGATTTTAAGCCTCCTGATGTGGTCTTCGCGTTATAAATAGGCGCTCAGCTTTCGTAAACAATCTAATGCGCATATTTACGTACGTGTGATATAATAATTGAGATTCGCCTTGACGTCATATTTTCTTTTTTAATTATTAAATAGAAAAACATGCAAGCTCGCACGCGAGAGAAGAATCGGTATAATAAGTCAAACCTTGCTTAAACGTTGAGACTTTGTACGAATACATATGACACTACAATCAATCTCTCGGTTTATATAGGTATATTTTTTGTATATTTACCATGATAATTTTTCAGTTTTCGCGTATATACTGAGGGCCATGTAGTATAAATTGTTTGCTTCTCCAAAACTGAGAAGTATCGATCTTGTATATTCTATACCTTTTGCTCTTTTAGGCGATTAATACTTGATACAATTGTCGGATACACATTTGTCGTCGAACAGCAGCTTTTGGCTTGAGCTTTGTTTAGAAACGAAGGATTCAATAATCTCCACGATAGCGTGAGCTTAATGATGGAGTTTCACAATTAATATATTTTGTTTTGTTTCAACATACGCAGGCAACAAGAGTTTGCTTTTTTGTTTCTTTTTTTTTGCGCGATACGATTACACGTCAAACATTTTTTTCTTCGTGTGTCGCGACGCATTGGACATTTGGTAACTCACACTTTGGATTGAGATTGCTTTTGTACTTGAGAGGATGTGAAAGTCGATTGATTTTTTAAAACTTCTACTATAGAATAAAATCGATCAGAAAGAATGTGAGATAAAGAGTTTTGAAACATGCACGAGAGAAATCACGAATTCGGCTGTCAATGTCGTACATAACGATCATATACCTATAAAGAAACTAAGACTAAAGGAAACTTATACGCGAAATGAATATCATGAGTATAATATAGGGCAAAAATTAACGTTTATATACACTATAATTGTCACGTATAACGTTCCATAACACCTCGTCGATATATATATACAATTACATAATCTCCAAACTTTATAATATACCCATATATATATATATATATATATATATATATATATAATAAATAAATTAAAAGATATTGCACCTATGCTCGGTTAACATAGCAATAAAAATGAGGCATGTATTCATAAAAAAAAAAAACTGTAACAAACGAATTAGCTGAAAGCGCACACATCGGTATAGAGTCTGCACACACACAAACGACACCCAAGACAAGAATATCAATGGCCTACTCCCCTTAACGAATCAACGACCACATCCTCTCGCGCACCGGTTATTCTACGAGATACAATACGTAAAACGTATAAATGTCCATCAGTGTAGGACAGAGTAGAATAGAGATGAGAGACAGACGTCGTATATCTCGCGGCTCAGATCTCGACGGAGGCTGCGGCTGATCGCCAGAAGAGGCCGAGGGCCGCCGCGGCCGCGTACTATTTTCTCACGAGGTTGACCACGAGCTGCCGTCCGGCGGCGAGTCTCGCCCTTCCCAACTGCAGTGCCAGTGTCCTCGCCCTCGACATCTGTTGCTGTTGCTGCTGAGGTTGTTGCTGTTTCTGCTGCTGGCGAGTCCTGGATGACGACTGGACTGGATGGGAGGACTGGGAGCTCTGCTGGCGCTTCTTGAAGGACTCCTGCTTGGCGCCTCTGCGGCAGACAGAGAGACAGCCGTAGCTTTGCTCGCGCCTTTTGGTTTGGTGGTGGTGATGGTGGTGGTGGTTTTTGCACGAATTTTTGCGGTTTTTATACACCGATAGATGTAGGTTTTTTGCTGCTTTTAGCGGCGCTCGTCTGCTGCCGGAAGTGCTTTTGTGGATGAGTTTTTTTTTTTTTATAATATAAAAACGATGAGGGATGACGTTTAGCTCGTATTTTGTTTAGCGCACTACTTGCTGGTTGCTTTTTTTTATCAATTTCAATGCGACATCACTAGTCCTATACAAACATGTCGCTACGGCCATTAAAACTGATAAAAAAACTTTATTATTAGGTATTAATGAATGAATCGTAGTGAGCCGGCAGCAGACGCGCGCGAGATTCACCCGGCCACATAAAGCTTTAATTATGCTGCGGATGCGCTATTGACAAAATGCACGCTGCACACAGTGATATGTATAATATATATAAAAACTTATGGAGAAGATAATAATAAGCGTCAGAGTATGTAACAAAAAGAAGAACACAAACAGTGGAAACCAAAGGAGCATAAGAGACATAATAAGCGTTATTTTTTGTTTTCGTTCACTTCGTGTTTCTATATAATAATAATAATAATATAAGTATCAAGTATATAATATCACAAACACATATAGAACGTATACACATAAGTATAAATAAGTAAATGTAAACAATACGAATAGTATAGGTATAATAGCGTAAGTTCACTCAGAATAGCTGCAGCGTATGTAATAATTCAGCCTGTGCGATGAAGCTGCGTTTTTTGTAATTTATTTGTCATAACTCATGATTTTTTTTTTTTTTTGCCTTTCATGTCAATTTCAATCTCATTCTCTTTTGCGTACAATTGCGGCGGTGATATGGTGATAGTCATAGAGATGGGAGACAGAAAGAGAGTAGAAGAAAAAAGGGCAACAAGTGTGTCGTAAACGTAACATAGCGGGGAGCAGGTGTAGGCGGATGGGTGAAGAAAGAGAGACTTACAGGTACCGCGTCAGATCCTCGACGTCGACGAGCATCGAGTCCTGCTCCATGTGGAGATCGTCACGGCGCAAGAGACCCTCGACCAGGGCCTCGTTCAACGTGGCTATCCTAGCGTGCAAGTCGTTCGCGAGAACTTGCAGCTGAGCGATGTTAAGCTCGGTCAGGAGGGCGCGCGTCAGTCTGCGCCTGTCCTCTCCGAGTGTCACGCCGATCTGCAAGTTGAATTCATCAATTTAACGTCGTGTGAGTGATGCTGACCAGAATCAGATACATATATATATATATATATATATATATAAGCGAATAGGGTAACGTGTCCCAGTGCAGATAAGAAGAAATGCTGCATACCTTTTGAAGGCTGGCGCGAACCATTTCAGTGATGGGGTTCGCCTTGAGCTTCTGTCTCTCGACCTCCATCTGCATGTGCGCCATCTCCTTGGCTTGTGCAAGAGCGAGTCTGGCCTCGGTTTGGAGTCGAGCTTGTCGCGCGAAAAAGTCAGCTTCGTCGAGAGGTGCCTCGTTCGCGTAGGTCGCCGCGTCGGTGAGCCTCAAAGGTGGAAGACTCAGCACCTGTGGTCTGGCGTTCTGCATCAGAAGCTGCTGCTGGTGCTTCGACGGGCTGGCGGCTATCGAGGAAGCCGATGACGAAGACGAGGACTGAGAGCTCGGGGACATTGGGGATGTCGGAGAGCTCAGCGCGTAGTCGTTGCCGTCCGGACCTGGAGCTGACTCCGAGTCCGACGATGTCTCGTTCATGAAGCATATTTGGAGGTTCATACCTGCAGTTTATTATCGATTCAATTAATTTTCAGAACAATCAGTGCGACGAGTAAAATTTAAAAATATAATGATAAACAATACACTAACCGCTCTGAAGACGAGACTGAAGACTAGGCTTCCTGCCGCGCTCAGCGCGCATGTCATCCGCGTCCGGGCCCATCGCCAGTCGTCTGCGGATCTCCTCTCTGTCATTGCGTCGCTGCGGATCAGAAAAAAGCACACAAGGCACATGATGAGAGCATCTGTCGTCTCGAACAACACATTGCTACACGCATATCGCGCGAATCATGCGCATCCCCACTCACAGACTCATCGCCGGCGGCCTCGTCATCCTCATCGTAGGTCAGAGTGTACAAGTCCCCGACGAAGCGCGAATCTACCTTGTAGTGCCTTCGCTTGTCCGAAGTTATGCTACTCATTTGTCATATTGTACCCGAGCGACGACTCGATTTTTCCGTTTAACGCGAAAATCGCCCGCTACACATAGATTCGAGCTAACCACTGGCAGAACAGAGACTGAGCGCGCTTCGTTAACCCGCCGCTGAATACAACGTTAGACAACAGCGAAACGCGCGAGAGTGAAAGTACGCGCTCGTAAAAACGAACCCGCGCGCGCGGACACCTATTACTCGGATGCAACTCTCTGCACCAGCTGCTGTGTGCGCGGTACACATCTGCCGTGACACGAATAAACAACAACGTTGTCTCTGATCTCGAGAGAAAAAAAAGCCGATCGTCTCTCTCTCTCTCTCTCTCTCGATAAAGCGTCGCGGCGCTGATTAAACTCTGACGCTCTACGGAGTCATCTTGGATGTGTGCGTGTATAGAGGAGTGTGTTGCAACCAGTGTCGGAGCTGCTTGGCTGATCAAGCGAATCGCGCGCGCGCGTGTGCTGTGTATTCTATATACTCACTTTCGGCGCGTAACGAGTAATATAATAACGGTCGACTTTTATTTCCAACGCCGGATTGTGCCGGAGGGCAATCGAGCCGACTGATTATTGATAATAGAAGGTGTTTGGCGAGCGACGGTTGAGTAACCCGAGCGGGATACTTTCGTTTACGCGTAAACTGCGCGCGGTCGTAATTTAATTGAGTTTTGGGCCACTTTTAGTTTCCATTGTGAAGTTTGGTAATGCAATGGAACTGTGACTTTGCGTAATTGTTTTAATTGGCTTACTGCTGCTGCTGTGTTTGCCTGTTTGCTCGTGACTGGTTTTGTTGTGTAGCATCAATTTCTCTGAGTGTGTAATGTTATTGAATTGGGTGTACATAAGTTTATCAGTTGATGGATCTTACCCGACGCTCTTCTTCGCGCGCGGCTTTCAAGTGTGTCTCAATGGCGTCCATGTCGATCTTTGGCATCGCTGTTTCGATGTTGTAAACATCGAAGCTTCCTAAGTGAGAACGGCAACGTTTATGTTTCTAGTAGTATATCATTTATGTAACTAATTACGATATTGGTTGTGATTAAACAACATCAACTAACCGCTCTCCAGTTCAGTTCGGCGTTTGCTCTCCTGTCTGCTTCTCTGCGTAACATTGCAGTTCTGCTGCTGTCTGCGTCTCGCCTGGTTCCTTATCATCTTCTCCTTCTTCTTGGTATCTCCGAAGCCTCCGACAACGGCGTTATTGGCAGTGCCAGTACTGCTGACAACATTGCTCGGCGGCTTTTCATCGATGATCGGTTCGCAGTTGATGTTCATCTTGTTGCGATCGGCGGTATGGAGAACGTCGAGCTCCATAGCGACGACGTCCGGTACCGAGGACTGCTGCTGTTGCAGAAGCTTCTGCTGGTGATCCAGACATACCTGGTCTTCGCCGTCTATGTGGATGAGGTTGTGATGATTGATACTCGCTAAAAGGTCGATCTCCTCGAGTTTACCCTTCGAGGACTGCTTCACCGGTGAGGGAGCGATCGGCGACGTCAACGGGGAGATGAGCTTGACGTTGTTGTTGTCGATGATCTCGTCGTTTAGCTCTGTGTCGAAGATGTTGTTGTTGAGGAAGGGGTTGGTGCTGTGCACCAGGAAGGGGTTCAGCGACTTGGCTCGAGCTTCGCGGATCAGGTCCACCGGCTCGTCGATCTGCGTCTCTTCGATCTGAAAATTGGATTTACGATTTTATTCTCTGCAATGATCGTTTCTTTAAATTCAAAGGAGGATTAACTCAAGCTCACCTCCTCTGCCTCGCTGTTCTTGGACGAGTCGGGGATCTGCTCGATTTCGGGAAACTGGAGGCTCTCCTTGACGCTCGTCGTCAGCTGCACGATCTCGACCTCGTCGTTGCCGAATATGTCGTCGGACGTCGTCGTCGCCATGCCAGACTCGTGCAGGCTCTTTACGTAATTCATGCACTCGATGAGCGAGCTCACGGTCTGCAAGACATCCAAACAACGCCGAGCTTGAACTTTGCGTGCTTCGCTTTCTCCATAACGATCTTATCGCTATTGTATGCGCGAGCCTATTTATGCATCTCGAGACTTGCGCTGCACTTGAAAATACAGCTAGCGAAAGATTTCAGCGTGAATTTTCAATCGCTAATCGACGAAGAAGGAAAAAAATCGAGACGAGAGTTTATCGTGCATTTATATGGAACGTATAATAATACAGGGGTCGAGCTCCATGAGAGCCGCGTCGAACGCTCTCGCGTGTGTGGCTCCCCGGGGTGCAGTGAGACGCTTAATGAAACTTTATCCCAGGCAAGCTCTATTTTCGCTCTGAATATGCTCGGCCGCGATGGAGAAAAATTGCTCGCTGCTCCTATAGAATGGTAATTTCACTACCTATATGCTAATACATCGCGAGAGAGCTAAAAGAAAGAGACTAGATATTTTTAAACAAGATCGATCGGCGTATACACACCTGTATGTTGAATTTAGGTTTCTCGTAGAAGAGCTTCTGCTCGTCGCGCTGAGCGTCGAATCGGTTGACGGTGTCGTCGAAGATGTTGTTGTTGTTGTTGTTGTTATTGTTGTTGTAGACGTCCTCGCGAGGGACGGTTGGAGTGACTTCGAGGACCTCCTCGTCCTCTAATTCGTGCTCGTCCTCGGTGTCGTCGGTGTCGGACAACAGCGACGGTCCGAGATGCTGGAAGCCCGGGTAGTTCGGATTGACGATGCCACGGCAGCCTTGTGGCAGGTTGCCGTCCTCCGAGTACTCCGACCAGTCGGAGCCTGTTAATTCCTGCGACGGGTCCTCGTAGTAACCTGCGATTGGTGCATTAAAAAAAGATTGTGTTCAAGTGTTTAAAATTTTAAAAAGGTTTCTCATAAAAAAGTTAATTGACTATAGGAGTAAAGCTCCAGGTGAGGAGACACAAGTAGTTAAAGCTGATTAGGTCGGACGTATATCTCACCTTCGAAATCAGCCAAGCTCTCGGTGGAGCTGCTCTGATAAATGGTATTGTCGAGATTGTTGTTGATGTTGTGCTCGATGATTTTGTTGTTGCGTGTGATTGCGAAGGACGAGTAGGTGCTCGTGTCCTGTCCGATGCGAAACTCTTGGTTCTCCTGATCCAAGGTCAGGGAGTCCAGTTTTTCATTGATTATCAACTCGGACGAGCTTCTTTGTAGACTGTTGTGAGCGTATCACATCGTTTAGTCATGTATACAGACGGTTTTTTACGGTCGTTTATTGGTGTGTTCCGCAGTACTTTCGCTGTTTGTATATTTTTACTCGACAGCGCAATAATAAGTCACATCCTCGTTAATCATTTCGTTAATCAAACGTTTCCGCGTGAGCTACTTTCACAAGGCTCGTATTGATTGTTTGTTCTCGGAGAAAATAAAAGTGCTCTATATATTCACGAAACCTGATAGGCTATCTCTGCTTCTTCGGAGTAATGGATCAAATGGTATTATAAATTCATTTACATCATATTTACCGCGTCTATACTGCCCAAATGAGCGTAAAAATAAGTTTCGCTGCGCTTCGAGCGCGTCAGAGGAATCGATTTTCACAACTGTCCATTGAATTAAACGAGCGCTGATAAATGGCACCTGCAGCGCAATAGCTGCTGTGTATTGGAATCGAAGCTCTCGCGTCGACGCTGTTTCATATATCATCCTTTCAACGCGCGCGTGTGCATTCGAGGCCGCACGACGGCTGTTTGCATTCATTTGGCCGGCCATTGTCCCATTTCAGTGCGCCTCTTCTCCTTTTGTAGCGATATTAGGAAGAGGAAAGAATCTCTCTCGCGTCGATCGGATCTCAAAATCGGGACACACGACGGCTTAACTTTCTGGGTTTATTTTTGCTTACTAATATTCTCTATACAAATAAAGTATTTGACCGGTCGAATGGTTTCCCGGTGAGCACATCGAATTAACGTCAATTCCGGACAATTGTAGCTATGCACATACGAGTCGAGAGCAGAACGCACACGACATGACTCACGTCCTACGAATCCCGGAGAATCTCGAAAAGCTCGGGACATCCGCTTCGCCGAACACACCCAATAAACGGAAAACGCGGAGTACTTAACGTGTATATAGAAGTCAGTGAACGCTCGACTTACTTATTGTTCTGCAGTCCAGTATGCATCGGCGGCATGGAGTTGCAGACGGTCTCGTTGAACCGCATAGTTGGGCTCCTGAAAAGCACGAGTTACAGCGGCTCTATTCACACGTACCAGCAGCATCCTCACCGCCACACCGTCTACCGGCGGCATCGTCTCTTATTCTTTTTTCTCGCTCTCTCTCTCTCACTAGCTCGCGCGCGTATCACCTCGGCCCTCGTTCATTATCTTTCCTCTACTCCTCCAGTGCGAGAAGAGGGCGAAAGAGGCGAAGGAAGAAAGAAAAGAAGATTCGCTTGTCTAGGCGATTTTTTGCAACGCTCTCGAGCCGCGCGCGCGCGCGCGGAGCTTTTGACCCGCCGTCGCCGACTGCGCCGCAAGAGAGAAAGCTGCCCCGCGCCGACGAATCGATAAGCAGTGCCGAGAGACTACTAGTGCCGCTGCGCGACATGTACGCGTACACACCTATACGTGTATACGTATGCTGAGGTGTGTATACCATATACATACGTGTACGTACGTAGGTGTAGGCTACTGCACTCTTAACCGCGTTAGCCGGACGAGAGAACGAGGAAGAGAAGCTATATATACGTGCTTGTGTGCGCGCTGCACGAGGGCTTTTTATTAATGAGAGACTAGCCGGCGGCGTTGAGGGGATTATTATTATCGGCCGCGGAGGCGGTAGGAACCGTATGCGGGTGTGAGGTGACAGTCAGCTCTCGAGGCTCGCCCTATGCAGATTTTTTCGCTTATGTTTTTACGATTTCAATTTCGATCTACCAATACGCGCTCGAGAGTTATACATAGACACTATATGCGCGAAGGAGGAAAAAGCTGTACCGCTAGGATTTAACGGGTTAACGTCCTGCGCGCGGCAGCGGCGCCGAGTTGAAATTCATTTTTAATTAGTCATCTAAATTTCAAATGAGACACACTCCGTGGCTCGTTATCTCTCTCGATTGTTTTATATAGAATCCGTCTGTTACCACTGAAAGCGGTAATTCGAATAACCCCCACAAAGCTCTGTATATCCTCTCCGACAGGGCGAAAAACAAAAGCTCCAATCCATTAAAGCCCGTTACGAAAAGCTCGCGTCAATAAACATCCCCCGAACACTACTGCGAACAAAACAGGCTCGTTTCTGTCGGCGAAACAATCAACCGGTCGCCCCCTTCTAATTTACACACGATGTAAATGTATGTACGTACACGCAGATACGAAAGAGAAGTCTGAAAGCGGATCGAGTGTGCTCATATAAGTGGAATGATCGGCGTTTATGCGCGGATTAATTAAGAAATTTTAAGAAATTCCCGAGAGCAGTAAGTACGGTCATTCGACGGTTTCTTGACGGGGCGCGCGCAGTAGCATCAGCTTACATCACCGGCTCATATCGATCGGCGCCGCGAGCCAGAGAGAAAGAGCGAGAGACTATAGGGGATGCGATGCCCGGCTCTCCGCCGGCTGAATTTTTCTACGCCACCCCCTTGCGGCCTTCTTCCTCTCTTTCTCTCTATATTTCAGTTATGCAGCCTCTCGCCCTCGCAACACTTTTCCGCAGCTTCTCTAAACGTGCTTGCGGCTCGAGATGTGGAGCAATGACGCGATCGTGAGCTTGCGGTCCGACGAAAGGATTTAATTTTAGGCGCGGAGAGCTTTGATTGTTTTTTCGCTTTCGCGAGAATCAACAGAGACGGAGAGCGAGAGAAAGAGAGAACATTCTCGTTGGCAACATCCGCGTTTCCGCCGAGAGTTGTGAATTTTTTAAAGCACCGGTCGATACTCGAAAAAAAGGAAAAGGCCGCGTGTCGTCATCCCGATCGAATTAGCCCTAGACTCGGTATTTCTATAGCTGAATAATACTTGTAGTATCGATGATAATTACTCGCTGGGAGAGTCGAGTGCATAACATCGCGAGACGTTTTACGATATTCCGAATAACGTGGAAGGCTGACTCAATTAATCAATCTTGGCTCGAACGTCGCACGTAGACATTGTACACAAAGTGTAAGTATATATCTATTACCCCCCACGCATACACCCGCGCACACTCTGATGCCTATACACATACGCCGAAATTCCCACACTGAATCTACTATATACTTTCGTAAGCTAGCCCGACCTACTGTACACCTTTCACGCAGTATCCTTCTTATTTCGTCCATACAACACTCGTATCGATTCTATCCTCGAAATGACGTGAATCGGACGTGACGAATCTTCGCGAGCGGACATGTTAATTTTCCACGCAGAATCCGCGGCCGCGAGAGAATTTTCAACACTTTCGTGTCCCGTCGTTGCACACAAAGTTTCACCCTCTACGATATTACGACGACATCGTTCTCGCGCTATGGCTAATACAGTAGAGTTACATACTCACGGTGGACGAGTGCGGGGGCCGACGGAGACTCGGGGCTGGGCCGCCTCCTGGGGAATAGCCCGAGAATATAAATAATATTCTCGCGGCGACTAACGCGACTACGTGCGAGAACGACGTGGAGGACTACTGACTCGGCTGCTGCTGCTGCTGCCACCCCCGATACGCTTTTTCGCTTCCAAAGCGCGCATGCGTTAGGGGGTGAGCTTCGCGCAGCGGCGCGAGGTTCCCCTTTTCACGTGCGCGAGCGCCGAGACTGCGAGTGGGTGTATTTATTATAGGGGAAAAGTCGGAATCGCGCGCGCGCGTCGTTCGGATTTCGGGCTTTGTTACAGGGACAGAGAGAGAGAGAGAGATGCTACTCTCGAGGTCGAGGTTTTCATTGGGGGGATTGATTTTTTGTTTCATATAATGATCGATCGGGACGACTGATGGGACGTTAGATTGTAGCCTACTAATTGTTACGGTTTTGCGGCGTATGCAGTTGTAGATTTTATATTAAAGATAACGTAATTCTACTGATCCGCTCACGTGTCCGTTTTACACTTACGAGTGAATGCATCTATTATACGCTCTGCACACATCGCCGTGTGCACTTCACGCCTGACTTTGTATTTTTTTTTATCCGGGAACGTGTCGAAGCCTCGATGTAGAGAACACACGGAGATTTCTACTGTATACGAAGCCTTCCTTTGTGCTGGAAGAAAATAAAGGATCTAAAATGAGCCGTCCATTATTTGCGTTTTAATTAGCACAGGTGCTGCGAACGGTGAACATCTGAAAACGGTTATTTTTAATTCGCGCTTCGCGAACCTTTTTATTGAATAGACTACTAGGATTGCGTGGATAGAATATTTTAAATTTGTATAAATATCGAGGAAACGAAAGATGGATAAATTATCAAGTCGTCGAGTGTACGATCAATATTTTTTATTTATGATAGGGTAAGAGTTACTGTTATATTCTATCGATATTCCATTAACAGTTAAAAATTAATAAGATTAAACTTATTTTAAATTCAGGCGTTCAATAAAAATATACACCTCTTAGAAAATTAAAAAAATATGCAGCGTGTATAATGTGAAGATCAATAGTCAGAATTAACCAAACGTAACTTTGTGATTAAAAAAATAAAATTACATGTCCTCGTGGTCGCATTATAAAATTTCGCTTAAAAAATTGCATTCTAGAAAACAGCGAAATCGTCCAGCTTATCAAAATCACATAGGAAATCCGTTGCTTTTCTTGAATATCAGTCATTTGTGATTGTATAACATTATAAATGTAACATTTATTACAAATACTGAGTTTGGCGTCATAATTACGCTAGTCATGTTTTGTAAATTTGATCAAAAACTTGCCATGTTAGCATTGAATTGCAGGGAATACTCGATTTAATCTAATATATTGTGCGTTTTGATTCACAAACGCTTGTCAGCTTTTTAAAAACGTGCTCTTTTTGATGCGCCGCTATAATTCTCACTCTATATCTTAGCAAATCTGTTAAATGGTAATAATAACGATAAAAATCGCATTAAGTAACGATTCTTCGTACCGCATTAAAGAAGTCACAACTATTTAAAAAATGTGTACTTTAAAAAGAACATAGCCTAGAGATGTAAATAATACTCATTTTTGGATTAGATCGAATATTTGATTATATTAATATTTTGCTATTAATATTAGGCTGATTACGAGTACATATTTTTATTTAATATCTAACCTCTACTTGCGAGGCCAAGGCTTTCTACTTTTGTATATTCTGTAATGGAAAAAACGTTATTCCTCAAATTATACTAATCGATGTCGTTTTTTTTCAACCAGTAAATGTTACATCTAATAACATCTGCAGAATATATATATATATATCCAATAAAAACAATTAAACTTACTTTATAAATTATTCTCAGCACGCAAACGTATTGTTGTTTGTTGATAAAATTAGTCTAAACAAGTCATTATGCACTTTCGTACTTGCAACCGTTAGTCGAAATACTTCTAGTTATCTTATTATATCACATTGGGACACTCAATACGTCATGTCCTTATTGAAAATAAAAATTCCTAAACATTGGTCCTAGATAATCAACCCATAAACTGATAACTTGCAGATACAGGTTGTGGATGTCTAGATGGTATATGCGAAATACTTCGAATGTGACAAGTGCGACACATTAGTCTACCGTCTAGTGGATAGCATCGTTTGTCTGGCTCATCCGTCAGTTGCATACCGCATTCCTCGCATACGTAACAGTCAACATGGAAATCCTTATCCATAGATACTACGCGTACTGTCTCTTCAGTGCCCTAAGAAATAACGATGAATTCAAAGTTAATACGATGTTGACAGTTTTTTTATACTTGAAGCAATGGTTATTGTAAAATAAATAACCTTAGCTTCTGGAAAATGAAAAATAGAAGCCATATTCGAAACGAAATAAAAATTAATAAAAAATAATATGATTGTAAGGTCGAAATTAGGAGAAACAGAAAAGAAAAGTATAGAAAATAAACACAAAAAAAACCAACGCACTTCGATATCGTTTACCTCAACGGGTGTAATTCCTTTACCACACGAGGCGCATTTTGGAGCAAACATTCTGTGATAGTCATTAACACAGTAAATTTTATTATCTATATCGACAGTGAACGGAACACCGTCCAAGCATTCGTTGCACACGCAACATCTAAAGCACCCAGGATGGTATGATTTTCCCATAGCTTGCAGAATCTGTTGGCAAGTATGACGTAATGCATTATTAAAGTGAATTTGTTGAGAACAATGACTATGTGCGATATCTTACCATTTCCATAATGAGATGACCACATATAGCACATTTTTCAGCCGTTTGTTGGAATCCAGAGTACTGCAAAAGAAAGGGGGATAATTAATTTTTTTCTAACGTAAAAGCAAGATAACTTGGAATTGTTTACTCACGAGATAATCCTCTTCGCAATAAACTCGACCGTCGACGTTGTAGAAGGCTTTGCCACGAAGTGCTCTACCGCAAGAGCAGCATATGAAGCAGTTCGTGTGATACAAATTACCCATCGCCTGGCAGGCTTGTCCCGCACCTGTTACTTTCTCGCGACACGTGTGACAAATGCCTGTAAATAACAAGGGAGCTTATTGAGAATCTCTTTGTTTTCGAAATACATTTAACAATATACGAATTGTCAGTTAGCTTCCGAGCAATGTTCTCTGTACACGGAAATTTGCATAGAAAGTTGGTAAGACGTAATGAAAGACTCGTTTGGAGATAATAATGATCGTGAGAGACTGGCACGATGTGTAATGGCATTTGTGCCAATGACTCGACCAGCCGAGTTACTGTTTCACTGGATCTGCAATGCGTGTCTGAACAACCAAACTAGAATCCACCAACAAGTCAGACGGGTCTGTCTATAGACAGATTAGTTACTACTGCACTGTAGCAGGTCTGTGAGTGTATGTAGGCGCATGTGTTAACACGACCGTGTATCGGTGAGAATAGCATGCGATGAAAATGCAAGTAACGTAAGACACACGTGTTTGCTTGACACGAACGTATGTTCTTTGTTTCCCTGTCTATATCGTCTACAGCCATTTAAGTATAAATAAAAGAAAGAGTACTATTGCTTACCGAAATATTCACCCTCTTCCTCTTGTTTCTCCATCTCTTCCTCGAGTTGCCTTGTTAGTTCTTCGATCTTTCGTTCCGCTTCGGTCGGTCCCTGCAAATCATTAATTAAATGGCATTAGCATTTTTTCCAAAATTCCGTCCTAAGACTATCGTATACAAAATTACCGATGGTCTAGGCGGTGTAACATTATACGGCAGCAGTCCCTTTCCAAGAGTTGGCTTCATAGGCGGATTGACTCTCGGTTCCGAATCCAATTCAACGTGCTTCTGCAACATCGGCACACCGTCGTTCAACACCACGGGCCCAGCAACTCCACTTGTCACCCCCGGAGGCAAACTCGTTATTCTCGGACCTTGTATACCGGACGTAGACGGTACCTCTGGTCCACCGCTCGTAGCCGCACTGGTCACCGCAGGTTGTACCTGTCCCCTCATGGGATTCTCGGAGTTGGCTTCGCGCTTTGGCGAATAAAGTACTGCTTCTTGGCTGCTGGATATTTGAGCCGTTTGAGGGTAGCTGATTTTCGGAGACTGGGGAGCCGCTGGTTGGGGATAGTTTGAAGCATACTGCGGGGCTGGGGCTTTTCGGATTTGCTCGGTATTGACAGAGTCGTGACTCAAGTTTCGCTCGCCGGACGGACTGGAGGAGTAACTTCGCTCGTTCGGATGAACGGATGCATAGTGGTTGGAGACTCTCGGTTCGGGCTCTGGATGATTCTCCGAGTGTTGCGGTTGGCAGTTTCGATCATTTTGTTGGCTGATACGGCTCGGAGAATAGCAATGAGCGTTTCTTTAAAGTAAAATTGAAATTTGTGCTATCCGGTTGATTATAATTATATTGTTTTAAGGATTAAAAGAATACCTGCTGAGAGAATCTACAGATCTCGGTTGGTTATATGCGGGTAGGCTTCGCGACTGCACGTCATTGTAGTAGGTAGGATTTGCAGTATTGGACCCCATGGAAGCTTGGTCAATATACTGCTTGGTCGTTGGGACGGTATCTTGTCGGTAGTGATGATGCTGAGTGGGCCCGTCAATTGTGGCACCGCGGTAGTGCTGATATTGAGGTTCTGGAGTGTAACGAACAGACGTTGCCTCGTTATGGTAAGACAAATTCGTCCTTGGAACGTATTGCTGTTGTTGCAAAGGTTTCTGTTGCTGCTGCTGCGAATGATGCTGTTGATGGGATTGCTGTTGCTGCTGTTGCTCATATGCAAAGTTCTTTGCCTGCTGAAGTTCTGAAGGTGGTACATAAGTACTCTTATTGTTTTGTTGCTCCAATGAAGTAGAAAGGTACTTGTTGCATAAATTAGGATCATAGGATCTTTGGAATATGTTGTCATAGTTTTGACTACGATCAAACTTTTGTGGAACGTATGAAGTAGCTTTTAGTCCTTGCGGAGGAACTTTTCCGGTCATCACAACATAGTCTCCACCATTTATATTCATGGCGTTGTAGTAGTTGGCTGGAACTTGAGGTTGAGGCCTAGTCTTGTTTTTATTTGTTTCGGAGTAATGAACATCTTGTATGTTTTCATAAACAGGTGGAGCTTCATACGGTGGTAGTTCTTTGGCTGGTGAAGCTGACTGGTATCGACTGCTAGTTGGCACCTGGGGTTGTGCTTTCTTCAAATGTCCCATGCCTCCATCAGAAGGCCCCATGCAAAGTTGCTGAAAAAGCAAAACACCAAAAAATTGAATTCCAAATGCATCATAGTGTTTTAAAGTAACATAATTTTATCTTAGCTGAATAAAATTTTAAGAAAGTGTTCCAAAAAAGTTCTTTACGCAAGTCATATAAATAGTTTGAACGCAATGCAATACTAGAAATGAGGTGTCCTAAATTTTGCTTGAATCAACACTTTGAATTTCAGAAGCAGGAATCTGTAATTTAGTTACGCATTACTTTTTTATGATTTTAATGTTTTTATATAGTTACAGTGTCTAATAAGTGATATAATTCTACAAGAGAATAAATTTCACCAGGTATAGATCTATTTTCAGTTGACATTGACATACATCCAGGTTATGTCAATTTATTTTTATGCTCATTTTTAACAGTGCATTGTACTAAATCAACATACAAATTAGCTCTAATAGCATGGAGAGTCATTGTTTGTACAAATAAACTTTAAAAAATTGTTTTATCTTTCTCTGCAACTGATTAGACAATTTTAGCTGTATTAAAAAATCCAATACTGAATTTTCAAGACACAATAACTCGAAGCACCAACCTTGAATCCGCCATCAAACTGTTCACTAGAGATCGATGTCCTTGGACTGTCTCTTGAGCTTCTCCTAGAGTCCACTGGATGATAATACGGTGGATAAGTAGTCTGTCCATGCTGAGGATAGTACTCTATGTTTTCGTAAACCGGCGACTGTTTCTTATCCTGTCCATGCAAATGCTGATGATGCTCATCCATCTGCTCCACTGGTTTTGGAGTAGCAAATCTGGACGACGCTATGATGTTCTCCCTCTCGTAGATCTTGTACTCAGTGTTGGGCAGAGCAGCCCTGTGATTGTCAGGCTGTATGAAGCTCTCAATGGCTCCAACAGACCTGGGCACGGGCATCTGTGGCTCAGGCCTGGAGCCGGATATCCGTCCATTGTTGTCATCTTCGAAGCGAAGGTAGCTCAACTTCTGTATGAGCGAGCTGTCCGCCGAGTCACACATTGGCAGACTCTAAAAATACCTATGAGGTGTATTCACTGGAGAAGAGAGAAGGAGAAAGCAACTAAGTATCAGCACACTGACATTGTCTGAGCAGCCAGCACTCTGGAGCATGAATCATCACCGTGGTCTCTCAAGAGCCTTTATGCAAATGAAGTCAGCTCTACGGTTCACTTTCGAAAATTGATGTAGAACAAAAAATCCAGCCGAAAAAAGTGACTCGACTCCTGTACCGAGAACACAGAAATCACACAGCGCGCACAGAGCGTCTCGGGAAAACGACCACCTGCGGTGTGAGAGAAAAAATCTCTCGCGTGTGAGCACGACGCGCTGACTGGAAGCGAGATCGGCGGCACACTCTTTTATTGTTTGTCGTCTTGCGTCTGCAGGTCTGCACTCCCCCGCTCGTGCAGATGCGAATCTGCGAGAGACTCGAGGTATATATATAAGCACAGAGTATATAGGTATATGAAGCTACTCTGCTGTCGGTCGGATGGATGATGCACGCATTGGAGCCGCGGAGGACGTGTCTGTCGTCGTTCCTCCCGAGGAAGTGCTCGCGCTCGGGCGTCTTCGGGACTTTTCGTGTCAGTAGGCTATGCAACAGCTGAGGTTACTCTCTCGTGAGTCTCGCGTCCCCTCCCCCTATCGTGCGAATGTCCTGTCCTTTAACTTCGTCATTTCGATCGACCCGCCACCTACTGAAAAGCCTTTTTTTTTGTGATGTAAATCTTAGTCAAACTATAGGTACTCTATTTCACTATCTTTTATAGCTATGAATTATAAAATTATAAGCCCACTGCACTTATACACCTATATACTGTAAGTGTAAAATACGCTTTTGGGTTTTACGGAGACATTGCTGAGGGTTAGGTTGGGTTGATGCGGGAATGAACGGAAAACATCGGAGAGAGGAGTCATATATTACATATGTATATCATAGCCGAAGGATAACGTTTCCGTGCAGGCGGACTCTCCGAGTCTCCGGACTCTTTGTACTTCATACACACGATTCCTGCTTATATTATTTACGGGAACATGTGTTGGCAGCACTGCTGTATTTACCAATAGCTGATCGGCTTTTTGAAATCGGACCCTTGCTTAAAAATTCTGTTTATACTAGATGATTGATAAACAGCTATTACAGTAATAAGGAAAATTTACCTGGTGGTGTGGATTTATCTTTTAGAAATATAACAGATTAAAAATGCTTGCTTTTTCATGAGCGTGTACTTATATTGTGGGAAATGATATATGCATTGATATATAATAAGATATACAACTCCAGTATTTTTTCAAGCAGGCAGTATAGTATATATTTTGTGAAGTAAATTTTCAAGTGGCTAATTTTATTGTCGTCGAGTAATAAATATTTAATGATCATATTGTCTGTTAAGGGGGAGTCGCCCCAAAAGCTTCGCAAATCCGCCACGGGGTATTTTGTATTTCCAAACTTATAGAAAAACAGAAGGTGCGATCGAATTTTTCTTTCGGTAGAACGATTCATCAAATTTAACACTATACGGCGCTACAGACTCGATTTTTCATTTGCAAAATGTATTCAAAAAGTTTTATGTAATACAAAAAGTGTTTTTTGGGACGACATCCCCTTAAAATTGATGAATGCGGTGAATCAGGTTTGAAAATGCCAAGCATTGAAGTTCAGTAGGTAAGCTAGAATCAGCTGACTAGTAGTTATAAAAAAATAAGATGGTTGCACTTTTCAAAATTATTATTTTAATGCACACTTGCCGTTGATTATTTAAGGAGGTTCGGTGTTATAACAAATTTTTTTTTATATTATGCTAAGTACCCTAGTCGGAATAAAAAATGTAATAAAGTGTAATAAAATATAAGAAAATGTAACAAATCGTACCATTTTTACGTTTTATTACAGTTTGCTACATTTTATTACATTTTGTTACGTTTTATTACAATTTATTACAAATCCATTGATCCAGGATTTCATGGGGGTCTCTTCTTTGAAATGACAAATGTAATAATACGTAAAAAAGTATAACAAAACGTAAAAAATTGTCTGTAAGCGTAATATTATATACGAAAATGGCAACTTTTTTATTTTCTTATTTCTGCTTACATCCTGTTACTTTTTCTTACAATTTATTATGCATTGTTACATTTTATTATAAAATTAATAATTAAAAATATATATTGACTATATTAGGCGGTAAAATAACGTATGTAATAAAATGTAAAAAAAGGTTAACAAATCTGAAAATGTAAGAAAGTGTACAAAAACGTAGGAGAAAAAAGGTCCGAAATCCATCAAAAACGTATAGTTTCTTACGTTTTCTTACATTTTTTTCTACTAGGGTAGTCAGCCTATATAGCAGGAAACATATTGTGAAAACGTTACTGCAATAACTGCGAACCAAAGAACGTTCCTCCAAAGTCAAGAAAACATTGTTAGAGACGTTGCCGGTACGTTGCGGTAAAGGGCTATTTTGGGGTTATTGTGGAAAGGGACGTCAGTTATTACGTAGATGGAGTAGAAATACACAAGTAAAGTAATTCTCTGATATCTATAAAGAAAAGTATCGAAGATAGGGTGGGAGATGTAGTAGTTTATTTATATTGCTGTGATCGAGCCTGAACGTTGCGCGATTCGAACACCAAGAATCGCGCATAGCGACCTTAGCAACGAGATCAACGACGTCGCGGATGTTATTGCTTATAGTCAGTCTGATCGTGACAGCTGAGTCGTGTACGATTTGAATAAAGAGAGTTTGAGTTAAAGTTGAGCTTTTATAAATAACGTGTTGGTATTTACATTAACCCGTACCCGGTCACAACACTTAAGTATCCAACTGGATTTTTGATTTCAGCGTCGTTAAAATTGGGTGATCATGTAGCTAATTTAAATGTTTTTGTCGGAAATATTATTGATGATTGTATACTTGGAACTGATTTTCTTGACGCAACTGGTATTACAGATTGAATTACTAAAATTATTTTACATAATCCAAGTTCAATCATTAATAAACAAATTTCAAGAATAGTCGATTCTAGTAAGGTTGTACCAGGCTCATTGCAAGAAATTTTTTACAAGAACTCGGAGAACTTGGATCAAGATCAACGTCGGGAGTTTGCGGATCTTCTACACAAATTTGAAGAAATTTTTCAAGATGATGACGTTACTGGAAAATGTAATTTAGTTGAACACAGAATTCAATTACTCCATAATCAACCAATTAAACAACCTATTCGAAGACCCCCTATTCATCAAATTAAGGAATTAGATGAATGTATTGCTGAGATGCATTCTCAAGGAGTCATTGAAGAATCAGATAGTTCGTATTGCTCACCTGTAGTTCCCAAGAAGAAGAAAGATGGAAAAATTAATTTTTATATTAACTTCCAAAAAATTAATGCAATTACAATTAAAGATTCGTACCCTTTACCGAGAGTTGATGATACTCTTGATAAACTTGCAGGATATTCGTGGTTTTGTACATTCGACTTGAAGAGTGGATACTGGCAGATCAAGATTCGGGAAGAGGATAGGAAAATCACGGTTCTCTCAATTGGAAAAGGTTTATGGCAATTTAAGGTTATGCCATTCGGATTATGCAATGCACCGGTGACTTTTAAACGTTTGATGGAAAAGTTACTCAGAGATTATCTCTCAAAATTCTGTTTAGTTTATTTAGATGATGTCATGGTATTAGGAAAGTCATTTAATGAGATGATATCCAATTTGAAAAAGGTATTTGTTCGTTTTCAAGAAGCAGATTTACGTCTAAATAAGAAGAAATGTGTTTTCTTCAGCAAGCAAGTCGAATATTTAGGATACATTGTTTCTGAAAAAGGAATATCAGCTGATCCAAAGAAAATTTAATCTGTTGTAATTTGTAAATTGGCCAATTCCTCATAACAAAAAAGCTGTGTTGAGTTTTGTGAAATTCTGTGGTTATTATAGGCGTCTCATTAAAGGATTTGCTGATATAGCAAAACCTTTGTATAAATTAACTGAAAAATCGACTAAATTCATATGGTCAGAAGATTATCAAAAAGCCTTTTCAAAATTAAAAGACGTTCTTACAAAACCTCCAATTTTGGCATTTCTTTCTTTTTCTTGTGAGTTTATTTTAGATACTGATGCTTCTGATAATGGAATTGGGTCGGTTCTTTCTTAGAAGCAAGATGTAATCGAACGTGTCATAGGTTATTATAGTAGAGTCCTTTCTAAATCGGAGAGAAGATAGAATCGTTAAAACATTTTCATCATTACCTTATCGGTAATCCTTTCATCATTAGGACTGATCATTCCTCTTTGGTTATTATCGTTTAAAGAACTAGATGGACAATTGTCTCGTTGGTTAGGGAAATTGGATCAGTATGACTATAAAGTTGTTCACAGGAAAGGTAATTTACACGGATTTACTGATGGACTTTCAAGACCCCCTTGTAAAGATTTTTCATGTAAATATTGTTTCAGAGTAGAAGAAAAATGAAATGAAGAGACTATTTGCCGTATTATTTTTGAAGAAAATACATCGGAAAATTGGAAGAAGAGTCAAGCAGAAGATGAGGCTATTTCTTTTATTTATCAAATAAAGGAATTACAGAAAAAACCAACATGGCAAGAAATTTCTTCGATGGATGAATTCACTAAAATCTATTATTCACAATGGGATTCATTAGTGTTAATTAATGGAGTTTTGTATAGAGAATGGGTTTCAACAAATTTAGATCATAAAATTTGTCAATTGGTTGTTCCTATAGATAAAATCAAAGATATTTTAGAAGAAGCACATGATTCACCATCTGGAGGACATTTCGGAGTAAACAAAACTTTAAATAAAATTAGAAAAAGATTTTATTGGGCTACTTGCAAGAGAGATGTAGAAAATTGGTGTAAATTTTGTGAAGTTTGTATTCAAAAGAAAGATTCTCCAGATAAAGGCCATGATGAGATGAAGATTTACAATTCAGGAGTTCCATTCAAACGACTTCAAATGGATATTTTAGGTCCCTTTCTACTTTCTTCTTTGGGCAATAAATACCTCTCAGTTGTAACAGACTGTTTCTTGAAGTGGGTTATTACGAAGAAAAAAAATTCAAAGATGTAAAAAAGGTTTTGAGGTCGGTATATCAAGTTATAATAGTCGAATATTTTAAGTACCTATACATTAATTGTGTACCAAGGGCATACAGTGGGCTTTTTTGGACCAAGTGTGGAGTTTGTAGTACGCGGACGTATTTTCGTTTTTTTTTTTTTTTTGTATATCTGTTAAGCGGGGCTGACGTGACAATTTTTTAACACGACAACAACGCTCTTGTTCGTCAGTAATGAAAAAGAACATTAAAATCTTTATTTTTTTAAAAGCGGGCTAAATAGATTTTTTGCAACACACGCACGATTTTCGCGTTTTTTTTTGACCTAAAATTAGGGATTAATGTTGATCGGGTTAGAGACGGGGTGTCAAATAAAGTATCCATTTTTATTTCATTTTCATCAAAAGGGTTTCATTTTTATTTTCTGTAACTATATGACACGTTTTTCGAACTTGCCGAGACCTCGGCCCTGCCCTGCGATGTTGCTCTCTCGCCCTCCTATTTTAGACTGACATTTTCCCTCCCTCCGTCGCGTTCATCTTTCCCGGGCCCACTTCCCGCTACTTGCGCCCCCTTCCTATCTCCTGCGTACCGGCTTCTACCTGCGCCCTAAACCTCGAGAAAATGTCTTATGTTTTCCTGCCTCACCCGCTATCTTACCTCGGCGTATTCCTGTCCGGAACAAAAGTAGTCGTTTTTCAAAATCTAAAAATGCAGCAGCGGGCGTAAAAGTACACTTTTGTGCCTGCTACTCAATTTATTGGCAAATCTTCTAAAATCGCGAAAATCAGTACATGTTGTTACAAAAAATATGGTGTGCACCAAGGGCTCAACGGGCTTTTTGGCCTCGTGTGGTTGCAGTACTCGTACTGCAAACTTCACACTGAGCCTAAAAAAGTCCATTTTAAGCCCTTGATACACAATATACTATTTCTGCTCACTTTTACCAGGCCAGTAAAAAAAGAGGCCACTTTAAGGCTGCGTTTTAGATCTAAAAACGCCGAAATCGTTCATGACAAAAAAAAGAAAAACATTAATGTATGTTAAAATGCTTTTATTACATAATCACGGAAAACCCCGACTCTTTAAATACTTGCTGCAAATAGATACTCATTCATCAAAGAATGACATTCAAAATTTCCAGAGGACAAAAATAAAGTTAGGTACAGCTAATATAAATATTAAATGTATTATATATGTACGTTAAAAATGGTATGTCGTAATTTTGTGAATTAACTTGTTATCATTTAATTTTGTGGTGTAATAAAACTATGTATTTTATGTCCGTGATACATTCAATAAAAATTTTTTCTGTAAATAATGTACTTTGTGAAATTTGAGAAATAATCAACATTTTCGCGATTTTCAAACGGCGAAAAACAATGTTGGTTCAAAATAACGCGGCAAGGCCACTATTTTAAAATTTGCTTTACGTTTAAAACATTAAAGCCACATTCTATAAACAAGCAAAAAATGATTTCTGAGTTACTGAAATTCAAGAAAAACTAATCACTTTATCGATAGCTTTTATCTTAAGATACGAGAACGCAAATAGAAAAGGTATAACTACTAGTTGTTGTTGAATGTTATGTAAATCATACAATCAAAATATAGCAAAAATATTTTTTTTTAAATCGAAAAATGGCCGAAATGGTCAGAATCATAAAAAAATGTTTTCCCGAATTCAGAATCAGAAAACATATTATATGCATGTCAAATTTTATTACGATCGGTCGCGTAATTCCAAAATCATAACGGCCGGTATACGTACACACACGCACTGCACGCACACACACACATTTTCTAAAAACGCATGATTCGAACTCTAAACACCTCCAAATGCCTTTCTACGAAGTTTCAGCAAAACTGAAATCTTTACTATTACCAAGCTTCCTCTAGGAGCTTCTAGAAGCTAAATTATATAGAATCAAAAACATGGAAACGCTGAAGTTTGTTTTCTTTCCTACAACCATTTTCAGAAGATTTTAAAATGTTGTTAGCTTGTTCTGGAATATTTGCAAAGATGAAGATAGTATACACTATGATCGCTTCAAATATTAGGTATTATAGAATTTTTATTTTTACTTTCATAATGCACGTGTATACATGGTCAATGTTGTTAACAACGTATACATAAGACACTTCAGGTTTATACATATGGTAAACTTCGTTTCGGCAGAAACTAATCCATTTTCATTTTCGTTTCTGTCTACATAATAATTAGGATGTTTTGTATATGTTATACTTCTATATTATTTTACGTTTGCAAAATGTAATAATTTTCTCTATGACGTATGTTAATCAATGCTTTTGAATAGAAATCATTGCTTTGCATTTTCTAGATGTATGTTTAAGTATTTAATATGTGAACGTATAGGAGTTGTGTTTAGGTTACAACAGTAAAATTAATTAAGGTCATATCAATAGTTATGCTTGAAATCAGATGCGTATTATTATTTCAAACCAATTTGTGACATATGTTAACTTGTTTATAAATTTAAGCATGTGTAGAAATTATCTAATAACATAATATATAAGGGTTTAGCCACTTGCATCTTCTAGTGAATTTTTAATCATTCACTTATAGTGTTGTTGGCGCAGAGTCGGGCCGACCTGCGAGACCTGAGCCGTAGGAAGAGCGAGACCGGCCAAACCATCGACAGGGTTGTAGCCGTAGTTGTTCGGGTGTGCCAGGGGGATAATGCCCGATGGTGTGATGATGAACGCCGATTGAGCCACGGCGAAGACTGCAGCGAGAAGTATGACCTGCAAAATTACGAGTTTTGTTAATCGATGAACCGCTGAGCTACGAGATCGGAATTGAATTGGACTCAGGAAAAATTATCACTTTGAAAATCATTGTTGCACTTGGTGATGTACGACGCTACGTGAACGACTGTGTCTGGCCGATCGTGTCCTACGATTTTATAGCGATCAGCCAGACCTTGGCGTGCATATATCATTGCATTGCGTATTGAAGGTGGCTTTGAAACCCTAGGATGTTCAGTAATCCGCTATAGTTATTGCTGCACTTTCACAACAACTGGCGTTATTGAGAGTAAGAATAGAATGGATTAAATTCATACTTTCCTTATTTCTATGTCGTATCGAATATAGACGTGCAACTGGATGCACGCACGTAATACATGAGGCGGATAACGCATATTCTTGCATAAACTTTCCTCGCTCCCTTTGCGTTATGTTTTTCAGACAGACACGAGTGCTTAAAACATCATCCGAGTCTGTAAAAGCCACTTTTCCCCTTGCTACGCACCGGCCTTTTTGAACTATAGCATAAATAGACTCTTTTTTGTGTACAGAAAACGAATGGAAATTTGAGATAATTGAGAAGTGTATTCAATAAAATTACATTTTTAACATACCGTGCGAGAAATAAGGTTTCTCGGGCTCATTTTCCGTACCTGAAACACTATAGGTTTTTTAACTAGTACCCGAAACTAATAATATGCCGCAAAACATGCCATTGCCATGGAAACGTTGTTTCGCATTCACTACGCGAAAAACAAGCTCCGTAATCCCGTATCACTTTTTTAAGAAAGGATTGTAAAATTTCAAGTAATGTTTTAGAAGTCAAGTGACGAACTGGACAACAAAACTAAGCGTGCGTAGCGCACTGGACTTTGTTAGTATATAATAGAAAAACAGTGTTTATAGCACAGTGTTGCTAAAATCCGGTGTTAAGTCGCGCCTATCTGTGACTAAAGTAGTCCTGTTTTGCACCGTGTTTATTATACTCGCTATGCTCATGCGCTAACCTTACGGTGCAAATGAGGACTACTTTAGTCACGAATAGGCAAGACTTGCGGACTTTAGCAGTCTGTGCTATAAAATTTTATACGATACTCTTGACTTAAATGGTTCAGTTTTACAAGGCGTCGTGTAAAAGGAACCTTTTAAGTCACAGGTATCGTAATGTACTATTTTAGCGACGACAACCCGGCATCACCCATTTTTTGTGGCCGCAGACTTGTAATCATTAATTCTAATGATACTTTGGCTTTCTTCCTAAGGAAGCTTTGTGATAGTGATTTTTGGAGTTTGCCCAAAAACATGTTGGATGTGTGTTTCGAAGTATTTTAAGTCCAAAAAATAGCGTTTTTGGAAAATGTCCTTTCGTGAAATCGTGTTTACTTCAAAAATTAATGTCGAACCTTTCTAAAAATTAATATAATTATTGATGAATATCAGAATTATACACGATCATAATTTTAAGTTATAACTGGAGTAAAAAGGCTATAATCAAGTTCAAATTATGAATTTTGTTAGCGTTATACAGTGCAATGTGTTCTTTTTTGGGCTGCTTACAATACCAGTTAGGTTCAAAGATATTAAAGTCCAAAAATTTGTTTTTCCACCCTGTATACTCTGTAAAACCGCATCATTTCTATCTCAGCTACTATAAAATGAATTTAAATCTACCTAGGTTCTTTTTATTGTTTTTTTTTTTATTGACTTATGAAAAACAAGAGTTTCAGTTTTGCATGTGCGATTCTTTCTTGGCGATATTTCGTTTAACGACCACTAAAGCTCGGCAAGCGAGCGAGAGCGAGAGAGATTAGATTAATTAGATTAATTAATTTATTTTGAGAGAGAGAGAGAGAGAGAGAGAGCGTGAGAGAGAGAGAAAGAGAGAATAATACAAATTTTGAGTGATTGCATTGATTAGATCCCGAAAAATAGATCAAATACTGAAAAAACACGCTGTTTTGTGAAAATTTGATACACTGAAAATTTGTTCCACTCGCCCGCTTATGTACATCATGTGTTAAATAATTTTATCTATTAATACATGTAATTATGCTTGAAGTAAAAGCAATTTCGATATTAAAGCAATACATCATTTTCAAGGAAGTTACGTGCCAAAGAATTGACAGTGGTTTTTTTTTAAAGGATCAAACTCATTATTTTGGAACGATTCGCGGTATAATGCTAGATTTGTGAGTTGCTTCCTATTTTTCATTCAGTTAAGAAGATTGTATGCATTCGTTAATATGTGGACATCTCGAGCTAATAATTCGATCAGCAGCAGTACAGCGTGTCGTATACCAAAAAACACGGAAATTTCAGTCTTGCCTCAGCTATCAGCATGGCTGGGTCAAATTTTAGTGATCTCCGTACAAAAAATAAACTTAAGGATGCTCTCAACTAACTGCACCAGGTATTTCAGTCAAAGGAAGAAACGGATCACAGATCGGAGGTGTTCAACAAATTTAATGCTTTAGTACGGCAATGGATCAAGTCGGAGGTAAAATCTGTACATTTGGATCTTATCAACTAGGAGTTTATCATAAAGGAGCAGATATAGATGTCTTGTGTGTTGTACCTAGATATATAACTAGAAATAGTATATTGTGTACCAAGAACGTGAAGTATAGGCTTCTTTAAACCGAGTGTGGAGATTCCGCAGACAAGTCGAACGGGGATCGTCGTCAAACTTCAGTAGCAAGAGCTCGAAACCAGCATGTCCTGATCGATTAGCCGCTATCCTCCAATTGGTGCGCTAACATTTACATTTAGTTAAAAACTTGATGAAAATAGAATATCGCTGGGCGAAAACTAGTTCAGAAACTGGCTAGTTGCTTTTGAACTGGACACGAACTGGCTAGCCAATAGCTGATCCATCTAGCAGGGCCTATCTGGGAGAATGCGATCGAGTTTTTTGATATTTAATTAACAAGGGCTGTTAAAGGGGGAAAGATGAAAAGAAAAAAACATAAAATATCAATATAGATCAGTACCTTTATTATATTGATTTTTTACATTATATTTAACCTTCACTAATACGTCTTCCTTAGTCAAACGCATCTACTTTTTTACGTTTTTACACGTATCTACCATCCGGAGTGCATAAGTATTGTCGACAAAAATATTTTGGAATGAAATCATAGATATATTTACAACTTTCAGGTTTTAGTCGAGTTGAACATATCGGTTTTTCTAAAATTATAAAATGAATTGATTTGTTGATTATATATATATATATATATGTTTTTAAATCTCACAAATTTTATTATTTTTCAAGCATGCATAGATAATTATATTTAAGCCCGCATTACTGTAATGAAATCATTATCAAAAGAAATAATATTTTTCATTACGTCATTAAATTATACTTTAAACTAGTGTATTTTGTTTCAAGTTTCGATGTTATTTCCGTGTATTTACGATTTGTTAATAATTGACAATTATAGGCTAGCGTAATTAAAATTATTAATTTACCTTTTTCAGCTTTAGAATTATCCGCTGCAACCATGTACAGTAATATGCAGCATACTAGGAAAACGAGAAAATATTTATTTCCAAACATACTCGACGGGTTGTACGAAAACTTAGCTTTACATAAAAAAAATTTCAAAGACAGTCAGTAACGTCACTTGCGTTCTTATTTATACATTTTGCTATCAACAATTAAGGCCATATACATGGCGAAAATAACTACGTTTTATCTATACCTTTATAGAAAATTTGCTTAAATATTTTCCTGATAGGTTTCAAAAATATTATTAAGGATAATTATCAAATAATTGTACGAGAAAAATGTTCTATCCTATATTTTTGTGTAATTATGCATAATTTTTGCAAGCAACGAAAATTACGACGAATAAAATAAAATGATGTACTCATTGAATTAACAAAAACTCTGTTTTTATGTAGGGTTATGTTGGTATGCAGATGTTTTGAAAAAGGAACAATTATCAATTTGATTTTTGATAGTCCGAAGAATATTGAAAGCAAATAATGAAAACTACGACTTGCGCTTGAGGTCACAGTTAGTCGCGTTGGCTTCGGCAACCCTTGAAGGGGACTGAACCACCTTGAATTTAAAAAAATTGAGATATTGATTTTATTTTGCATAGATGTAACTTGAATTGTTGAAATAATCAATTAAGTAATGATAATAACTTAGAAATACCGTAAACAGCATTAATAGTACATTTGTATACACCATATGCCAGGAACCACATGTCTGTGAAGTTCGAAATCCATAAAAGTCATTTTTACACCTACCGCAGACTTACTTAAGGTTTAGGCTTCGAAGGTCACTTTTTCTTTGGTAGAAATGCTGCAAGTACACGTAATTCTGCCAAGAATGTGTTAATTTGAAAAAGAATTTAATTTTAAAAATTGGTCTGTAATTTAAACATAATTTTCATAATTTTTTTTAATTTTTAATCTAATTTTATTATTAATTTACTGTCTACCCTGTAGTCTACCCTGTACCCTGTCTTGTTTATTTTCTTTTAATCAGGTCGCTTTGCTCGGGCAATAAAATCTACCAGCGGGATAAACCTACTTCGTTAGTCCCTTGTTGCATATAAGTAATGCATCTGGATATCCCTCGATCGGCAACAGCATAGAATCTGATTCGCATCAGACTCTCCATACGTGTCATGTGAAGGGCCTGCAGTAAAGTTCTATAAAACCAGGAAAAAGTTCAGGGAAATCGAGTTGACGTTTGGATGTCTTTAGTTATGATTTTTTATAAACAAATACATGCGACGACAGTGTATGTGAAAATGATGGTATCGGCATTTTGATAAATAATCAGTCAAAACGTCAGCCTTTTTCAAACAGCAGTACTTTATTAAAGTCGCACCTTTTAAATACACGCATCATGATGGGTTGTCCTTTTCACGTAAAACGCGCGTTAAAGATATAAAGTGTTTATAGTAAGATTCTTGAACAAATTAAACTATAAGATCATCATATAGAAATTATTGCTAGAATTGGGTTTGTTGAATATACATACAATACGATCATCGGCAATAATAAATGCGGTGGTGTATGTATATATGCAGGTGGTATAGATCTTCAGTATATAGATTATACATGATGAGGGGTATCCCTTCTCTCTGTTATATATATTTTCATACATTTTCCTGTCTCATTCTGCCCGGCGATTATTTCAGCTTCTGATTTTGTCTTTTTATTTTTATTTAAAACGCGGTTATATTATACGTGTATGTAAATATTTGTATCTGGTAATATTACAAGACTACGTATTGGTTGTCTTTTTCTTCTTCTTATATAACTTTGTCGCTCTAGAGACATTTTATTTCGCTTATATAATTTATTTTTTCCCCCTCGTTTTTATTTTATATTCTTTTTGCTGAAAAATACAAGTTATGTATAATATGTATATCGCGCTTGTGAGTACGATAAATGTATATATATATTTTTTTTATTCATCCAATATTTCGCTAAGTTCACTATAGAGAATGTTGATGTTTATCGATGCCTTTCATTATTTATATATAATATATATACTTATTCACTTGAACTATAACTTGTTTCGTAAATAACGTCGGTGCGATCATTTGTCGTGGTTACAGTGCATGCGTCATATAATATATTGGTTGAGTTTCTCTTCTTCCGATCTCGCCTTTTCAGCTCGTTTTACTATGTTATTTCTTATCCGTAATGCCTTGAGAGCACGAGTAAAAAATATACCTATTGTGGTTTTATCAAGGCGTTAACTTTGTTCTCTGTATCACTTAACCGCGGCCGCTGTTTGCGTTTTTATCTGTAACTACTTCTATTTATAGTAATACATTCCTCTTTTCTACTAGAACGTTTCATCTATTGCATTATGCGTTGACAAAAGTTAAAGTAAAAAAATTATCATTTTTTTTCTAATGAAAAGTAAAACAAGCGAAAAATTTATTAGAAATTTTCACGACAGGACGGACCACTAAAAACTCATTAAAAAAAGCATCTTAAGTAATTGATATTATACGACGTTTGACGACGTATACTGTTAACTGATCTGCAATTTAGAAATTATTAATATTGGTTTTCAAATACGATGTTTTTCAGAGGTCCGTGCGCCTTCAATTTTCTCTCGATTCTACTTCCTCTAGAATGCGAACGATAACCATCCCGTATATTTTTATGCCATTCAAACTGTGACTCGTTTTATATTTTCTGCAACGCGTTATCTCTTGTACTGGGATAATGTTTAATTATTACGTTTCGACGATGCTGCAATTTATTCTGCATTTATGCATCTACATAATAGATTTCATTATTTTGTTCTTCTCGTTTATATGCCTATTGCAAGTGTAAATCAACGATGTTCGGTTTTGGTGTCAGACGTACCATTTATTTTTACGTGTGATTAAACGTGTAATCGGTGTTATACTTGTGTTTTAACCACTTTGATAGCTATACATTTGTCTCCATTATTTTACTATATAAGTGAATGAAGTCGAAAGGTTGCTTCGATTTTACATGTAATATTGTTATAAGTGAACGACCTAAACTGCATTTTACGTCTATACCGCTATTCGATAATTATGATAACATAATAATTGGCATTTATTATATGTCAACGAAAAAATGCTTTTGCTTATTATATTATATGTCTCGCTCTTAGTGTATTATATCCTATATATTATTCACGTAATTTATTGAACGTCTGTGTATTCTCTAGAGAAATGGTACGTATATGTTATATTATTTGTTCAGCAAGTAAGTCACCGCAAGAATGGATACTTCATGCTACTTCTACAACGTAATCTATGTTCATATGTTATTTAATATATGTATATCTATATTACAGCCGCGATGTTATAGGAGTTTCACACATTTCGACATGAACTATGTATACGCAAATCAATAGAGTCGCTAACGTATTTATGTACAAAACAGACTTATGCACGAAAAATTATTTTCCAAAATCGCCATCCATACTACTGGGACATTCCAAAAACAGCGTTGAGCCAAGAACTCAATCAACTTTAAGATAGCTCGAGGGTTTTAGCTTTATCCCGTCAGTGACGGCTTTTATCTTTGTGTCAGTGCCAATTAACGTTATATGGTTTTCAGTAAACTTGAAGATTGTAAACTCATTTCAAATTTCATCAAGTTCAAACGTATAACCTTGAGAATTGTAGAAATCAATGCAAACATTACCTCGAATCTGCACGTGCACTCACGATAATATTTTGTATCTATTTTTTGTCTTAATATCACAATGAGTCTTGAAGTAGCAGCAGTCTTAATCCGCGACCCCCCTAAGAAATAATGGATTTTTTTTATTTATCATATACCCCCCGAAAACGATCATTTATACACACACACAACGAGAAATCGTTCATTTTTTTTACCAACTCCATTTATAATTTTTGTTAAATATAAGGCTCCCACGACAGTCTCACGAAGTAGCATCAGTTCTTGTATATATATATATATATAATATATATATGTGTGTATATATATATATTTATCAATTATAGTTGATTTATTTATATATATATTTTTTTTTGACTGAATAAGAAAGAAAGATGCGGCCGAGTATTAATAATTGTGAATTTATTTTTACCATAATAAAAGCAAAATCGTTTTCAATGTCGGCAGTAAAGTATGTACAATCTAGCGTGTGATCGCAATTATCGAATAAGACGTATCCTTAAAAAAAACGAAGAAGTAAGAGACGAATCATGAAGGAGAATGACAATGACGGTATAGAAACAATAGTAGACGAGTAATAAATGAGCATGTATAGCGGATGGATGATAACGATGAGAAACAGTAAATAGTATATAATTATGTAGTAGTGAAAAGAGTAGTAAGGTGATTGTAACAATAATAATAATGGCGATTAAAATTATGTATAACATTAATTACCTAATATTGCATTTAGAAGTAATACTAATTAAATATAAATAAAATATAAGTCTAATTGCTGTAGTTACATACTCTGTCACAATTTTTTCTTATCTTTCTTTTTCTTGTTTCGCTTCTAGAGGTAACCAGCTCACATATTATCAGTTCGCATAATCCTTGCTCTCACATAATTCATTATATATATATATATATATATATATTATCCCGAAAAGCACCGACGATCATCTCTCCTCTTTCTCTTTTTCTCTCTTTCTCTCTCTCTCTATATATATATACGTAAAACCTCAATCGTGTGTGATAATATAAGCGCAAAAGAATAATTAAAAGTGTCGCAAGTATGTCGAATCATCGCAGGTGACTTCGACAGCAATTATACAAAACGTTCGGTAAACAAACCACCGTTAAGAACGTCTACGTCGTTTTCGGTTTTATAATATTTATAAGCCAAATATAAATCTATTTTAATTAATTCATACGTAAAAATACGTTCAGGCATTCACTGATTCACCGCGGGATAAAAATTACAAAATTTGAAAAATTATACAAACAACAAAGTCTTTTGTTTCTTGTTTCATACACATCATTGTTATCGGGTATAAACGTCATTTTTTCATTTCAAATAATATAACATGCGGGGGTCGCAGGATCTATAGAACAATGCACGTATTAAATATACTGTAATACACAAAAATCTAAAAATCAGGCCGATCACATTATCATCTTATCTCTCCGACTTTTTTTTGTCTTTTTTTGGTTTTGTTTTTCTTATTTTGTTTTTTGTTGCCCACACTTGCCTTTTTTCGTAATCTACTAAAATGTATAATTTATAAATTCCTACGTTTTTCACAATTAAAGGTACAAAAATTGAAATTTAGAATTTAGACTGTGTGTGTTTTATCTCTGGTGTGTGTGTGTGTGTGTGTGTGTGTGTGTTACACGTAAGTATACTCGTTAAAATTACCGAAGAATCCATACTTAAACAATTAATGCAATCGCCTTAACTTTAATTATACGCGCACGCATAAGTGTCTCATTGTTAGTTAATATATGTCCTGCATTCATTCGTTTTAACGAATGATTAAAACCTACACTGCCATGAATCTAAGTTGTAATCGACGAAAAAAGAAAATTAGAACCAAAGAAACAAATTCGCGAGTCAAAATGAGAATTACATCGCTTGTATTTTACATATTACTGATCAACAAATCATCTTATTCTTCGTTACAATCCATATTTCTTTTTTTTTTTTCATTGTCAAATACATAAGGATGAAAGTGAATAAGTCTAAATTTTCTCGTGTCCTCTGCGATGGTTCACAAAACGGTGCCTCTCGAATCGTCGCATAAGCGAGTGTCTCCACTCCGTTTTTGTATTTCGCGTTTGTCTCGACTCCTCGCGTCTCGCCATGCGCATTTGCGCCTTCATTTTATACACAAGCTCGCAAAGTTACTTTACAGTAGTGCACCAACAATTTTCACTATTTACATATTATATACCTCTTTCCCATTATCTGAATCAATGAACATTGAAAACTCCAAGGCCCCATTTTTTGTTGTTCTTACAAATTTGGAATACAGCTGCTGATAAAAATAAAATCTTTTTTCACCTCGTTATACAAAAGTCTATAATACGTGCACTCGCGCGTAGAATTGGATCTTTTTAAAAAGTCACCCCACTCGACACGCCTCATCGAGAGCGTTTGAGAACCATCCCGAAGGATAATGTGATAATATTAACGTCTGTCTTTTTTTTACGAATACTAGAATCTTAAAGCTAAATCAACTTGGTCGCGCGAACGTGCGTGTAGGTATATATAATATATTTTATTTATTTATTTATTTATCTTTTATATTTCCCGCAGTGGATGTCACTTTTTTTATACCCTCGATAGTCAGTACGATATTGCCTGCCGCCTTTTTAATTTTTTTTTTTGTTTCGCTCGGCGACAAGCTCTACATATATGCGCACGTTCGTGTGAATATACATAGACCCTACGCGCGGAGGATTATGCTTGCTTGAAAAATTGGTGGATTTCGAGTATACGAGAGAAGATTGTTTCAGTTCAGTCCACGGGTGTAGAGCGAAAATTTTCGAACCAGTGATCTTTGTTTGTGCAGCTATACAGACATAGGCAAAGCTTTGTGCTGAATTCGCGCGGCGATTTTACTCTCGGATGTTTGTACGAATTTCACGCGTTTTAAACTCATATTGCTGTACTCCGTGCGGATTACGCAGATTTTACACAGTGTACGCTGTGTAAAGTCATACATTCACACAACGTCTTTGTAACCCATATCTTTGCTTACAAACTTTGTATAAAGTCCGGGTAGTACGCAAATGCCAGGAAACAGTTATCTCTTACCAGTGTTCGAGATGATCGAATCGCTATACTCCAGATTTTTGTGTGTAAAGATTGCAGGAAAGTTTAAGTTTACAGTGCGATAAAAAACGTTATGGAACAAAGTTTTGCCTACTACATGCTTTCGAATAGACTTTTTTTTTTTTAAATCTTGCTAAAGTATTTACAAATTCTCATTGTCGAAATGAAGAATATTTTACAAGCATACTTACACGAGGCTATCTTTTACTTTAACTTTATACGAACAATTCAGGTGTACTTGTAGCGTGATGTGATGAAGAAAAAAAATTATACATAATACAATAGTACGTAATATAAGCATTAAAGTTATTAATTTATATACTCTCTTACTGTACAGCTCTACTATAATTATATTTGATGTATAACTATATAATTGTACTCTGTTTTGTACATAGAATGTACAGTATTTTTATACCATTGTATTACTTAAATCAAAGGAAAAGAGCATTACCAATCTAATCAGTGCAGCGAACTATGCAATTGTAAACGGAAATTTCTTCGCCGTGCCAAATATCATACGTATAAATAGTACAACTATAATAATATGTTAACAATAACAGTGATTGACGAAGAAAAATGTAACAAGCAAATAAAAATCCATGCAGTCTTCAAGGGGCGCACAATCCTTCGGCCATAGGGTTATAACTTTTTTTATATTATCCGTCAACTCTTCGTTTATTATATATGTTATAAAATTTAACTCCAAATTGCATTAATAACCTCTAGTTGCAACGTGTGTATTGTATTATATAATATACTTTTTTTTTATTTCGTTAACTCTAAGTTTGCTTCCCGCACGAGCGCCGGTATTTCTCTGCCTGAATATTTTTCGCCTACGCGTGTGTGTATTTGCTCATCTGCGCGCGTATGTGTGTATACATCGGTGTCGAATATTCTCTGGATTTCTTTATCTTTGCGTTTCGCATCACTCGCACATAACCACGTATATTAATAATAATGGGTCGTTTCCAGTGCATTTACCCCGTTCTTTTTATTTATTTATTTAATATCTGTAATGTCAGCAATTTTTCTAAAGATAAGTAAAGTCTATATTGTATACTCTCGTTATTCGGTAGAATAATAATAATAATAATCATAATAATCATAATAATAATATTCACGTTGCGCCTCAGCTCATTTGTCGTTATTAACATTAATGTATTAGTTTGCGCATCGTCTCATTTATTCGCATGTTTTCTTACAAATTTTTCTACTTATTTATAACTACAATAATTATTATGCACGTGTCGCATTCACTGTATTTTTTCTTCTGTCTCCCATCGTGTAATATATATATATATATATATATATATATATATATATATATAGATATATAGATATATACACATATATATATATATAATATTTAGTATTCCTTGTTATTTCTTTCACACTCTTTGTACGTAAGCGTATATTACACGTGCGAACATTACTTCCATATTTTTTGTTGTATATTTTTTTGCCATTTAATATGCGTAGGTTCTGTGTATCTCTGCCTTCGGTATAAGACTACTCGATCTTTACAGTTTCGTTTCTGTATCGTCTCCATTCTTTATTATTTTTTTGTTTAACTCTCATATATCGTGATATCACAATTATGCAGCTTTATTATATATTCATGATAATGAGGATGTCTGGATACGTGGTCGGTTTGACATTATTTTTCTGTACCGCTTGTTTCTTTAATTTTATTTCTTATTCTTGTTTATATGTATTCGCAGGTGCTGTGAAAACGACTCGCTTTCCGGCGCAAAATCGAAAAAATTACACACGCCATCCGCACGTACTAATTTTCGACGCTCGACTATACATCGTGATTTTACATACGAGCACAGCTCGCCAAATACTGCGACCCATCGATGCCAATTTCAACTTTATCAACTACATTTGTTAGTAACATCTAAAATTAAACAACGGAGCGATAATTAGACTATGTAAATGATGCAACTTTCGTATCGATCATTCTTTAAGAAGAGAAAACAGGGAGCGAAGACGCTACTGGAATTCCATTCAATCTTTAGCGAAAAATATAACTTTAACGAATAGGTGTCTACTAATTATTCGATTGCGACGACGCAGACGACGTGATATAAGTACATTATGTATCTAGGTGTGACAGAGTTAATCGAATTTAAAAAGTGCCGTTAGTAATGAAATTTCAAGGATCCCGACGAGAGAAACGGATGGCGAAAATTTTATTTTGCGTTAAAAATTGAAATTAACATTAGTAGCGTTTTGATTCTCTGTCGAAAAAAAATTGTCAGTTTACTTTTATCACAGCTATGTAAACCACCATTTGTGAAATTCGGGTAAGATGTGTCTGTGTACGTGTGTGTTGTTTATCGCAAGTGTACTTCTAAAAAAAATATACGTAAAACGTGTGTACATCCGTTTCACCTGGTTCCCGCATCACGATCCCTCTGCACGTTTTTCTCGCCCCTTTCCTAGCAACGTTTTTGATTAAATCAGTGTCGTTCAACAAACGAAAACGAGAGAGAAAGTTATTTATATATGTAAAGAGAGAAGCCGTAAACATGCTCGATTATAGTATAATAGGTATATCAATAAGCTATTCCGTATAATTGTTCATTGTTTATAATATTTGCTTTAAAAAACAATTTTACATAAATCTTTGTACATTCAGTGTATCATATATGTCTTAACCTTGCAATTAGCGGAATACCAGATCCCTCGTTTAAACTATTCTGAGTCGACAGGATAAAAACAGGTTTCTCTATATATATATGTATATATATATATATATATATTATATGCGCATCTCTCGCGCGAGCGCGCCCGGAAAACGAGTCGAAAACGCGCGCGCTTATATATGTGTGTGTCTCCGTGTCTCATTTCACCCTATATATATATATATATATAATCACTCGCAGTCGCACTGTTTGTGTCTTTTTCAACAGTATATGCATAGGAAGTAATATTTTTGTTTGCCAAGCATGTAAAAAAACGCTGCTGTATAGAGTGAGCGCACCAACCAAACGTTATTTTTCTCCATTAAATTCGTACAATTTACCTCAATATGTAATATATATATATAATATGTATAATAATAACTAACTAAAAATGTGTCGGTTTCGTTTTTGCTTCCTTTTTTCATCCTCCTCTGTGTTCGTATTCGGTGACGTCGTTTATATTAATATTTATTTTTTTTTGTTTAATCCACCAGAGAGATCTCAAGACAAGGAAAAATGTACGTTAAACATGTTCCTCATATGCATCGCAATTATAATTTTTGTCATCATACGATAGTTTTGCACATCTGGATTCTGACTGAGCCGCTCTTATATAATTTATGCATTGAATATAAGCGTCGCACGGGAAGTCGCGCGTCGACGAGAGATCGTCCTCGAAAACAATAAAATATCCATACAATAATAGAATTATATTATTCATTAGTCAAATTTCTTTTGGTCTGCGTCGAAGCGGGAGCGCGACTCCAGTTTTATATATATATACATGCATATATATATATATATATATATATATATATATATATATATATATTTATTTATTTATTTATACTTAACTCGCATTTACTGTATAGAATAATTTCATCGGTCGCGCTCTCGTTTCCTGGACTGCGTAAATATCTCTATATGCCGGTATCCGGCGACTTTTCATCGACGCCGGCTTCGGGCTCTCCTCTCCCTCTCTGACGAGCCGTGCGCTCCGCGCGAATTTATTATTATTATTATTATTATTTTTTTGTTTATGTCAATATATTTTTTCTCACCTACGTCGGTCTATACAAATGACGCGGAGCGCGCGACGCGCTCAGTCAGAATCGTCGAAGAGGTTGAATTTTTGTTCTCTCTGTAACACTGTTTTGAGATCACCCTAGCGCAACTTACAATTACATTAGTCAATAGAGCCGTGTGCACGGACATACACGCGCACCCGGCTTACGTGTTTGTCATAACAACCGATAACTTATTTACATACAAATATATAAATATATGCTTCTGTGTGTGTGTGTGTGTGTGTGTGTGTACTATATACATATATATTTGTATGCGCATATACATATCTTATATTTATATATTTATATTATATTACTATAAACGTATATATATATATATATATATATATATCTTCCTTATATACTTTATGTTGCTCTGTTTATACTTTATATAACAATATTATGTTTATTTAAGGCCCAATACGTTCAATACGAAGGAAATAATCTGAAACAAGAGAGAAGAGGCATGGTTAGAGCGGTCGCTTAGTATAGTTGGTTAGTGCAGTTAAGTGTATATGTATAATGGGCGTAAATATACCTTGACAGAGCAAGGCCCCGTTGCGCTCATTTCAGGTCGTCGTCCAGGTCGTCGTCCAGGTCGTCGTCCAGGTCGTCGTCCAAGTCGTCCAAGTCGTCGTTAACCGGTAGTCGCGATGAGAGTGAGGATGACGATGTCGATGATGATGATAGTAGTGATGCTGGGTCGGCCTGGTGCTCTGCGCTACTCGCTGTCGGCAGCTCGTCTTGCGTTCAGCTGTCGACGCTGAACAGCTCTTTGTGGAGTGCCGGGAATTCGAGGTGGGGCTGGGACCGCTTGAACTTGGCTAGCGCTTCCATGTGCAAGTGGGTTACGTCCCTCAGCTGAGGCATCTTGGCGACCAACGCGTCGCAGACCGTCACGTCGCCCTTCAGCGGCGATACGTGAGTGCGGTCGAGCTCGGCGCGCAGCGCGCGCAGCACCGCCTCGTAGATCCTTCGCACCTCTCCGTGGCCCCTCAGTGCTTGTCGATCTGAAAAGCGAGCCCGGCTTTTAGTTGGCACGGAGGCGGAATTCGAGCTCGATCGTTCAGGGGCTACTTACCGGGGTTGAGAAGTACAGCGGCGCTGTAGAGCGCGAGCTCGCTCTCGGTGAGCTTGAGCTCGGCGATGCTCTTGGCTAGCTCGAACAGGCAGGTCACGAGCTTCAGCTCAGCCGTGTCCTGCGTGAAGAACGCGTCCTGCGGCAGCATCGACTCCCCGTAGAGGACACAGCCCGTCTGCAGGTCGTAGTACCTGCTCATGCGTAGCACTGCCAACTCGAACGAACCTGCGCAATTTGCCACGCGTTAGAGAACACGCGCGTCGAGGAGAGGTGAGACGGCTGTACAGGTACTCACTGGCTTTCAGAAGAACGATCTGGTCATCTTGGGTGAGCTTCATGAAGCCCGGGACCATCTTGGCGAACTCGATGATCACCTGTATGACCGCCGTCAGGTTTTTCGCGCAGTCCAGCCAGAGCTGCTCCTGTGGCATGTCCTTGTAGAAGAGAATTTTCGCGAGATCCTGGGTCGGGGCCTTCCGGAACGATTCCTGGATCTGATCGATCGGCATCAGACACGTCCTGCTGTAAGCGTCGGCTATCGCCCTCGACAGCATTTCGCTGACTTCTGCGGAATCTGCAAGTTCAACGGATTAACGACTTTAGAATTCGTAGCTTAGACGGCTGATGGACACGAATGTAAATAGTCTTTCGAAATTCATCCTTTCTTCACGATAACATCTTAACGATATATCCATCTACGTGCATCTAGAGAACATTTCATATACTTGAAAAAGAGAAGACTAAACAAATATTCTTAATATATAGAAAACGAGCAGTTACGCACATCGATATCTATGTGTAAAAAATTCAAGTTTACAGTGTGGTATGGTGTTTTTCGTGTGAAATTGCCATTGCGTTACACGGTAGAAATGAATAGTACGGGACGTATACGATGCGCGTTTATACTTGCGATTATACAGCCAGGCAAGCATATGGAAAATTTAAAAGAATGTTTCGGGAAACGTTCCTCGCTCTGGTCGATACAATGCATATATGCGAAAACTCTTCGATCTCCTCAACAATCCTCAAAAAAGGCAAAATAATGAGCGCATGCGGGGACGTCCATGAGTAAGGGCTAGAGCTGATGATGACACGCGAACAAAAAAGAAGAAGGACAAAACAAAGCCAAGCGGGACAACGGGAAAAGGCACACTCCCGCGGCATACACGCGCGCGCTTTATCTACAAAAGAAAACTCCTCGATATTACAATACACACACACACACACATAGAGAGAGAGTGAGAAAGAGTGTAGAGTTCATGCATGAGAGATAGAGAGTAAGAGAGAGAGAGAGAGAGAGAGAGAGAGAAAAAATGGACACCAAACATAAGCCTCACATCTCGCAAGGGAGGACATACTGGGAATATCTTCGTCGTCCGGGCTCTGTGGCGGAGCTGCATTGCTCTGAACTGCCGGGCCGGACCTGTTGCCCTGCTGTTGCTGCTGCTGCTGTTGTTGCTGCTGCTGTTGCTGTTGCTGCTGACTGAGGAAAGTCGTCGAGTCGACGAGGGTGTAGGAGCCGTGTCCGGCGGCGCCGAGACTCGCGATTTCGACCTGCGTCGTGGTCGTCGTCTCCTGCTTGACGGCCACTATTCCGCCCCCGCTCAGCGAGCCGGTCGTGCTCCTAGTGCTCGAGTTACCGGTTCCACCACCACCGCCACCACCGTCGCCTCCAGCCGTTGCCGAGCCGGTCGTCGTCGCGCCTAACGATTTGCCTGATATGGGTGTTTTTCGTTTCATTCAGGGCAGAGTCATCGGGAGTCATGGGTAGTAGGGAGTGCGTACTTTCTTTTGGTGGTTTCAATGATGATGTACTCGTGACACACGAGAGTCTCAAACTCGAGAAAGTTAGTAAACGTGTGGTTTTTAGACACAGAGAGAAAACGAGATGGATAGATAGATAGAGAGAGAGAGAGAGAGAGACATTGGTTCGTGGATTAGTCAAGATTGAAATACCAAAACAAACTACTCCGGGGCGACTCTTCGTTTGTGTTGCGATGGTTATGCAGCTGTGACCAGTTTGTTAATACAAATCGAGTCTGTGCTTTGTTCGGAGAGGGATAGAGAAAGGGAAAGTGTATGTGGGAGAGGGCGTTGTTTTGTAAAACAAAGTGTAGCATCGGTTGAAAAAATCGAAAAAGACCGCGCGTATGAATCCGCAGGATGAGGCAATGACTCATACAAGCTTCGTAGGCAGACGATAACCAACGAAAGAAACTAATAACAAGATGTATGGATGTGGTCAACAGATGAGAGGGTTCGGGGAGTACAAGCTCAGGTGCGTACCGTCTCATACGGTAGCGCATACAGGGCACCTACCTACATATGCGAACTCTCCGAGAGGGCGATAAAGAATGTGGATAAAAATTACCGTTGTTGACGACGCCGGGCAGTACACCAGCCGCGTTGACGGACGGCGTGTCCGGCGCGACGGCGTCGACCTGCGACTGCGTCGGCCTCGGGTCGTAGGCCGTCGTGCTGTCGACGTAGTTGGTGCTCAGGTCGTTGTAGTTGGTCATCGCTGCCGAGTAGTAGCCGCTGCTCTCGGTGCCGGGCCCCGGTGACGCGTACTCGCTGCCGCTGTACGTGTAACTGTATTGTACGGGTCCAGGCCGAACATGGAGAAAGAACAGGAGCATAATACGTGTGATTAAATTTATCGCGATCTGCGCACAGTGGTTTTGCGCACTGCTATATACGTCTAAATTATACGCTATTATATACGATAGATGCGGATTATATGCATTAAAATATCGTGTGTTCGTTAAGGTGAAGCTGGTGTGTGGGTGTGTGCTAATTCAAGAGATAGTCTTGCTTACTTCAGCCCTTTAAGTCCACTGCCTAGAATCCGCTCAGCGATGATTCTCGGAGTCATCCTGTTGATCATTACACAGAGAGCGATTGCAGACATGTATTTATCGAAATTTTAAGGAATAGACTTAGAACCTATAGATGCGAACGGTGTGTTGGCAAACAGAGAGAGAGAGAGAGAGAGAGAGAGAGAGAGAGAGAGAGAGAGAGACAGCGATTAAGTGAGTTAGGTCGTGTTCGACAGAAAACAAAAAACAGAACAAAAATCACGCGGACTCAAAGGGCCAAAGATGCGATCGCGGTGCGAGTATATTCGTTCGTCGTCTGCTGTATGCACAATATACTGACCCTCCGTTGTAGGAGTGATGCTGATCCGAGCTGCTGGGCGTCTGGTGCTCGAAGACGCTGCTGTCGGGCGCCGTCTCCGAGGCCGCTCTCATCTGCGCCCTGTGAAACCTCACCTCGTCCTCGACCTTTTCCCTCTGCTTCTTTGACATTCGTCCAAATTTAACGGCTGAAAGTAACGAAAAATAAATAGTAGCTTACTCCGTCGTCCTTATTATTCCGTCGTCCGCGCAAAAGTCCCTTTTTCTCGAATATCATCGCATTCGAACGTCATATTCCGCGGCAATTTTCAAACGGCGCAGCAGCAGCAGCAGCCGCATTGATATCGCGCGCGCGGCTGCACAAAAGACCGCGAGAAACAATGAGAATCGACAGGAAGGCGCGACGGCGGGGGAGTCAAACCCACAGAGAGCGGCATGTATATATATATATATATCCTGCAATCAGTGAGAGGGAGGGGTAGGCAGGCGAAAAGAGAGCGAAAGAAGGGCGTAGGCGCATGCGCCAGGCTAGAACGCGGAAGTGTCGCTCACTCCACTGCAGCCGTCGCCATCTCTCCTCCTCCCGTTCTTTGTACGCGAGAGTCGGCTGCAGTAGAAGGGAGGGGAGCGGGGTGACGTCACACGCGCTGCACACATGCGAGGGAGGAAGACGTCACGCGCGCGGTATGTGTACTGCTGTTGCTTCGACGAGGGATAGGTTCGACTCTTCTATATGCGGATAGGTCGCTCGTTCCCTTTGTTGTGATCTCTCTCTCTCTCTCTCTCTCTCTCTCTCTCTGTGTGTCTGTAGGGAGCGTCTTGCTGGCGATGATTACGTTACGGCGATGCGTGAGCTGCATCGCTCGACGAGAGAAAGAGAGCTTTCGGTGAATAGGTCGCTTTTGGGCGCTTGCTGTACGGGCTGGACACTCTGCGTCTGTTACTACTCGAAATGAAGGAGGATAACAAGGACGCGCGCGCATAATTCAATCAACTATTCCAATTAATTGATCAGCCCGTGTATTATTATTATCTATAAATACGGCGAATTCAATTAGACGATTTTTCGCCGCGCGATCAACGTTGCAACGAGGTCGCGTATTACTATAATTATTATATATGCTCGATCTGCGGCGCTTCGAAATCGAGCTGATATAGGAGGAAGAAAAAAACTGCGCGCGATTTCGCAACGCACGCGCCGACACAATCGCTCCGCACGGGATGGGTGAACTTGCCCTCTATGCAGTGGAAAAAGTTATAGAACACTTGCTCGCTCGCAAGAGAGTGAGCGAGAAAGAGAAAGAGCCAGCGCGTTCGGTAAGACTTTCTCGATGACTCAACGCTTGTAACGAGTTGTGCAACGACTGCGCGAGCCGCCGCGGACACAAAACACCGCGAGCGCGAGAGAGATCGTTTAATGAAACGGGCCCCTCTCAATTTATGTAAGCCGAATTATATTTTCTAAATTCGGTCCCGCGCTCGGTCGGGAGTAAAAAGCCGGCTTTTTTCGACACTCGCGCGCGTACGGACATCGATCGCTATACAAGGCTTATTAATTTCTCTCCGAGTTTTAGCCGTCGCGTTGCATAAAACTAATTTCGAACAGCCGTTTTCCCAACGAACCGCGCCTTACCCGAAACCGCAGAGTCATTCTCGCGTTTAAATGCCCTATCCGCGTGGAAAAACAAAGCTCTCGCGGCATTTACGCGAGTTCAGCAGAATGAAATAAGAATGAGACGGAGATAAGGGTCGTCGTCGCGAAAGAGAGAGAGAGAGAGAGAGAGAGAGAGAGAGAGAGAGAGAGAGAGAAAAGGTGATCGACCGCCGCGCGGCGAAGAAGGAGACGCAACTAGGAAGAAATATAACGCCTCGCGCGCGAGCGTCTGCCGCGCTGCTTCTCCTCCGTCATGCATTTTCCGAGGTGCGCTATATATAGACCGCGCGAGTGTATATATATACCGGCACTGGTGCAGAGCTCGCTCTCGCGCGAGTCTTATCAGCGACGCGCGTGTGTGTGTGTGTGTGTGGATGACACGCCCAGATGATGAGCGAGGCGCGTTTCGATTTGAATTTTCGCGAGAGCGGGAGGTATACGACACACACGCGGGGAAGTATATTGCCGGGACACGTTTAATTACGCGGGTAATTGACTATCGGCTGGATATTGTATCAACCGTTTATTGATTTCCAGCCGCGGATGTCGATAGAGCGCGCGCGATGTGCATCGATGTAAAATATGCCTATTTTTATTTTCGAATGCCGCCGAAAATAGCGTAGCTAAAGAGCCTTTTATACTCTCCTCGCGGGACGAATAAAACGGAGGAAACAAAAAGCGGCGCTTTCCCTTGATTTTTTCGCCTCTTTTTCCGGCCGCGCGCGTGTACACGGTAAAAGCATTCACCTGAAAAGCAAGCAGTCGCGCAGTCGCACTTATGCGCGACGACGACTACACGCTGCGGAGATGTAAGACGCTGTGACGCGTTTTTTCGATAAGAGAGAGAGAGAGAGTCGATAACGGGTCGTATACCCCACGCTGCCGTTGTTGCCTGCGACGCTTCGAGCGTATGTGCTGCCGAGAGTCGCTAATTGCCGCAGGAAGGTGTGATTTCGGCAGGTTCTTTTCCCAAAGTCCGTAAATATTTTCGAAGCTTCGTGTGGTCGATTGCGAGGGAGGATAATTAAACGCTCGCGATTCCGATCCAATATCGAGTTCCGCGACATAATATAACGGTAATGATACATCGGCTACACATACAGACGTGATGGCAGTCGTCTCTTCGCGTGTATGCGCCTCAATTTAGTTTAGGGTCGGTCGTATAGCCGAGCTTTTATAAGTTCAATTCGTACGAGCGAGCGCGAAATATTTCTGCGCCTCGTGCCATTCGATGACGACGACGACGATGTGCGCGATCAGTGGTTCTCTTTTCTTTTTCAGCCGACTTTCTCTTTTTTTTTTGCTTGCTGGAGTTGTAATCTGCGGGATATGTACACACTCCGCCAATATACGGGGTATCTTATCGCTGGTGGGAAAAATGTTTACGAGAAGCCGCTTAGAATTTTTCCGCGATCTTTGGCGCATAATTAATGCGAATTGATCGGTTCTCGATCAGTCATTCACAATAAACTTTCGACAAGCGCTCGCGGGGACTTTCGCGCGTGACAACGATATTATAATGTGTATATAGTATAGACTCACCATCTCTGGACATGCCAAGCCTTAGGCACTTTTGTAACCGGCAGTACTGACACCGGTTCCTGTTGACCCGATCGACGACGCAGTTCTTATTCCTCGGGCACTGGTAATTCACCACCGAGGACTGCGACCGCCTGAAGAAACCTTTGCAGCCCTCGCACGTTATGACCCCATAGTGGACGCCGCTGCTCTTGTCACCACAAACCTTGCACGGGATTATTTCGATCTGGGCTGCAATTCGAAAGTTTAACAGCGGTTATTTCGTGAAATCGTTATTTTTTAAAAATAGGTTACGTGGGTGTGAGTAATAAGCGGGAGCGTCTCTCTCGCTGTTCGCGATAGGCGATCGAATCGCAAGGTTACAATCCTCCCGAATATTACGACTCGCAAGCACCTCGTATCGAGTTGGCCTGTATCCTCCGGTCGTCCGGATGCTGAGAGGAGGCTCTCGTGGACGAGGACGAGATGCTGGTACTATCAGCACCCCAAGGCGAAGCCTGCGGGCCGCAGTAGGCCGACAGGTTGTTCTCCAATGACGTCATTGCTGTCTATCAGGAGGACACTATTATCGTGGACAACATCGTCGTACACTGTTGTGTCCGATACCTCAAGTGGCATATTATTGCACCGAAACTCTGTTTGCGCATTTGTTCTTACTTATAATACACTGACACTCGTCGCGCACTCTCTGTTCGGCTCACGTTTCATTTCATGGGCATCGGCGCTGGAAGTGTTCGGTTGTAGTGATTTTATTCTCAAACGACATAATCGTCCCGCAGATTTTGATCGTCTACTCGCATATATCTATTCGAATATGCATATATAGTTGCCGGCGAGGTGAACGGATCGATCCGGTATGCGCGCGAGGAATTTCAATAAGAATGTCGACGTTTGATGAAATAGCTATCACACTTATCGAGCAGCCGACGAGTTGACAGCTCCGGCCTGTCCAGATAAAGCGATATACACTTTACAGTCCTCGTATTAATAAACGTTATTCCGAATCAATTCTAACTCGGCGAAATTAAAAAGAGCTCACGGCTCTCGCGTATATTCGTGCATTATCAGCGAGGCGCTAAAACGAGACTAAAGCTATTCGCGCCGAGTGCTATAATCTGTGTGTGTGTGTGTGTCTCGCGATAAAAATAAAATCAACGTGTTTCGATGTTTTGCCGAAAAATAGCATTATCTCTCGCGTGTATAGTAGGCAAACACGTATTTTCCCCGTTCCTCCGCGGGCGAACGATCAAAATCTGCGAGAGAGAAACCGAGAATCGTGTGTAACGAAAAGCGATTCAATGACCTTTAAAAAAAATCACTACAGCCTCGAGACGCACAGCAGCAGCGGAGCAGCAGGTGCCTGGAAAAATAGCCAATGTGTCACACCCGCACACACACACCGCAGCTGTCCCAATAAACACGGGAGCGACTTTTTCGCGGGACTGTACTCTCTCTGTTATTAAAATTCCGATCGATGGCCGAAAGGCGAAGCTTTCCACGGAGCCATCTGCATCCGGAGAGAAATCAGCGCGTTTTTCCAAGAGAGAGAGAGAGAGAGAGAGAGAAAAAGAGAGCTCGTAACGATGTATTTTTAAACGAGCATCGGAACAAAGCGTCAGCGAAACTATTTTTCCCCCGTAGCTTTCCCGAATCCGGTAACTTGCACATCAATCCAAACCTGCACACGACGACGGCGACGACTCGCTCTCGGCGCCGAAAATTTCGAGCGCTGCCTATCCCCCCTCCCCTCTGTCTCTCCTACGCGATATTATACTCAGTCCGCGCAGCGCTGGCGTCGCGCGCTTGCACCATATAGTCAAACATTACATAACCGAGAACGATGAACCCGGAGAGTACAGTCGGCCAACGCACTGTGTTCGCGTGCGTCACACTCATATACACACAGCAGCAGCAGCGGAGCACTGCTATATGCAGCTGCTGCTGCGAGCTCGCGCGCGGCGCTATAATGTACTCGCTCTCTCTCTCTCGCGTCTTTGTATATGTGTCTCTCCGAAGCCGAAAACCTCGACTCAGGGCCGATGACACTTGGCGCCGGCGGATTGCTTTATTTTTCTCTCGAGGCAGAGCTTACGCGCGCGAAATTACGATAAAGCGCGCGGTTATCTCGCGCAAGTTCGGAGAGAGAGAGAGAGAGAGAGAGAGAGAGAGATACGTTATTATTAGGCGCTGCGATGTTGCGTTTCTCTTAGGACAGAGAAAGATTTTTAAACGCCGAGGGGGCCGGTTTGGAAATTTTTCGGGGGTCTTCACTTCACTTCACTATACATCGATCTTTCTCTCAGCGCGCGGCGCACGTGCGGCACTCTCGATCAGCCCGACTCTTTGTTCGCTTCTCGCGCGCAAGCTAAATCACGGCGTTTTCGACTGCACCACTCTGATACGACGAGCCTGCACTTTTTCCTCTGTGTTTTCACGTGTAGAACCGATGAGTGTAACTATACGCGCTGTGGAGGCGACGGCCGCGGGGTCAACAGCCGATAAGTCTCGACTCTCTCTCTCTCTCTTTCGTTTTTCGGCGAACCGTAGATACGTATCACACCCACACACACACACTGTAAGCGCGCACAGCACGACACACTCGCGACGGTCTATCTGGGCGTAATTATATGCGGAGGAACCAAACTGCAGCGGCGAATTTCGAATAGCCGAGCCAGCGGAGATCCCACACGGCAACTCCTCGGAATAAGAAGAAGAAGACGACTAGCCGCGCGTACTCACTCGCTGCTTCTCTCGGTGGTGACTCGGCGCCGAGAGCGAGAGAGAGAGAGAGAGAGAGAGAGAGAGAGAGAGAGAGAGGCGAACGACCTTTGTGTGTTGAACGCGAGCGAGCGCGAGTAGCGCTCCGAAAAATTTCGGGGGGCCCGCGCTCTTTCTCTGTTTATCTCTCTCTTTCTCTCTCTCTCTCTCTCTCTCTCTTCGATATATCAGCCAACAGGCGGCGAAGACAGCGAGAAGCTCGTATACACAGGGCGTCGCACTTCGGCGGCCGGAAAAGCCCACCGAAATTTTCAGCGATACCGTAACGCGCACACGCTCGCGGTGCATACACGCGCACGATACGTCAGACGGAGAGAGAGAGAGAGAGAAAGAGAGAATCACTTGCCCTCCCACACACACAAGAGCGCGAGCGAGCGAGAGAGAGAGAGAGAACGAGCTAGAGCGACTGGCTCGGGCTTCCGTAGGTCACTGAACTCTCTCTCTCTCTCTCTCTCTCTCTCTCTCTCTCTCTCTCTCTCTCTATCTCTCTCTCGCTCGCGGAGCGCGCCGATGATGGCCGAGTGTATATAGCTGCGTTGCTGCTCTGCTGCTGCTGCTGTGCTGTACTCTCCGCTGTCGTTCCGTTCTCCCCCCTCCCCTCCTACGCTCCGATGTGCTCCGAGTTGTGTACCCCCCTACCACTCGCCTGCTGTATATATACATACATACATAAAACCAACGGCGCAGCGGTACACACGCTTATGCTCTATTCTCTATCGCCGCCACCTTATTACCGATAATGTGTGTACGAGCTGCTGCTGCTGCATCGATTTTTTCCAGCAACTCTTTCGAAGGAGTGCAACACACGCGCACGCTTGCGCTTTTGCGGTGCACGTATACGTGTTATATTATAAACAATAGAGGAGGAAAAACTGTATACGCTTATTATTCATCCGCGTCATTGACTCTGCCGGCTTGTCTAGCAGCAGGGGCTTGGTCACATTATTTTTTCTTTCTCCTCGACTGTTATACTCGCTGTATAGGTGCGGATAAGAGAGTTCACGCATGAACGGATGGCGTTTCACAATGCGACGCTCGACGTCGTTTCTTTTCCCCCGATAGCGAGCGCAGCTAGTCGCGGGATGAATAATTAGCCGAAGCGATATAGAGAGCGCAACATTAACGATATCCGCGAGTTCTTTCAACTCGAATCTATACGCCTCAGACCACCGGATTCCCTTTAAATATCCCACACGCGGAGCAAGACGCGCAGGTGACGACGACCTGCAACCCTTATCTCGAGGCTTCGCGCGGGGCACACATCTGCCGGTCGTCTCTCTGGCGCGTTGCGTAACACACGGGAGCGCTCGAGCAGTTGGCAACCTGCGCTTGCTCTATAAATACGCCTATATGTGCGCCCGAGAGAGAGAGAGAGAGAGATAGAGAGAGAGAGAGAGAGCAGCGGCGTGCAAATAAGTAATTGCACCGGCTACTACCGGCGCGGCGCTGCCGCGAAAGATGAATGAAGTCGCGCGAAGGAGGGGCGAGCTATGACGCTTTTTAAAATTGGGTCGACGCCGGGCTATTTGAATATTTCATTGCGCCGCGGGAAAATCGATCCGCACACGGCGTCGCTCGAGACGCGATCAATGTGTCACGTATGTACGTGTGTAATGTCTATGCACGCGCGTCGTTCGTGTATTTCTGGAGAGATTTGAATGATCGAGACTGTTGTTGACAAGTATTATTATAGAGCCTTGCGACACGTCGATCTCGATGCCAAATCGATCCGGGCCGCGAGCAGAGAGATCGTCGTTTTTTTTTTTTTTTTTCTATAAAGCAACCATGAAAAAAAAGAATCGTCGCGCGCCATTATTACAGAGGAGAGTTGCTATGCTAACGTTTTTCCGGCGGCGTTCAATACGCGCTGCAGCAGCAGCACAACAGAACGGCATAGCCGGAAGGTTAGTAACGCAGCGCTAGTCTTCGGCTACTGCGCGCTCGCTCGGCTCGCTCCGCGCTATACGTGCGCTGCACGGTGAACGACCGGGCCTTGAGTGCGCATGCGCCGCGACGCCGCTGACCCAGATGCGCGCCGCGGCACGCTATATAGAAATAACGTGATATTCGCTCTCGTGCGGCTCCGGAGATCCTCGGCTCTCTCTCTCTCTCTCTCTCTCTAACCATCTATGTATATATATATATATATATATGCAGTTTGCGTGCGTGTGTGAGGGTACGTAAGAGCGCACCGATCGGCTGACCCACATCGGCTCGCATCACTCGCGCTCGCGAGGAGAGGAGCCGGCAGCGCGCGTGCTTTCCGAGCAGCTGATGCATCGGCCGCGTGCGTGTGTGAGAGAGAGAGAGGGAGAGGGGGGGGGGGGGGGCGCGGGCGGGAACTTTCGGGGTTTCGTCCATTCATGGGGGTGAGTACACACAGAGCCGCGCGATCGGCTGCATAGGATTTATCTCTCTGTTTTCTATCTCCTCGTCGCGGATAGTTCAACGACACTCGACTCCGAGGCTATTTTTACTCGGCGAACAATAGCGATAAAATTAAAGGGACGGACGACGCACCGACGTCAGAATGAAGAATCTATCTATCCCCTATGACGTCCAGATTATCGACGAGGCGCGATAAGTGTGTCAGTCAGACGTGGTCGTCGGCTTTTGTTCGCAGGTAAAAATACGCGACTGCACTCGTATATCAGCGCCGAAAAGTAACGGATCGCGCATGCAAGCTCATTGCGCTGGAGGTATATGGAAAAGCGCGCGCACGCCGCTAAATATAGCTGTATTATTTTTAACGGCGCCGGAGATCGCCCCTTTCTTTTCTTTTCCGCGCTTCTCGGGTTCCCGATGCGCCTGGATTATGGGAAGCCGGAAGCCGAGGCGCGAATTTCGTCGCACGCACGCAAGAGAGTATGTAACTGGGCCACCCTCTGCTACGATGCCCGATCGATTGAGTCATACGACTTGTGAAAGCGCCGGGAGAGGTAAACACTGTACAATCTTGTGCATATATCGCGTGTTTGCCATTTCGTTTCGCTTCATTGTATAATACTTGTATCTATATGGCGCGGCGTCTCATTCGCGCGCCGATAAGGGGAAGTGCGCGCGCGAGGAGCTTTATCGTGTGTTTACCGCGTATATACACATATAGACGCGCCGATCGAGCATAAGAACAATAGAGAGATGTGTGTACCTTCGCTCTCTAATGGATTTGCGGAAGACGTTCTCGCGATTATTTTCTTCGATATTACACACTGACGAAATATCGATACGCGGCTTATCTCCCCAGTGCGATTACACCTGCTGCCCGACGTACATTAGTTAAGGAAAGGAAAGGAAAGTTTGTAACGTTCGGCTTTTATCAGCGCGACACACATTACACTTTTCCGGCGCTTTTTTCGCCGCGCTGTCAAATTGAGATACGGATGTAAATATTCATATTTCCGTAAATGGGTCGGTCGAAATAGCTCGTGCACGGGCTGCGGATTGAATTTCGACTATGTTTAATTAAGGATCCTCGATATTTGCGAGTGTAATGTCACTAGGTGCAGTTGTTTTTTTGTCAATATTCAAATTTCACTCGCTGTGCAGAAAAAACAAATCCTCCAATAACACGCGAGGAATCTACTCGATACTCCGTTATTACATTATTTACAGAGAAAAGAGAGACGAGAAAAGAGAAACGTCGATCTTCATCTCGTAGTTTCCGGCGCGCCGCGTTACACACATGCATTAAATACGCGAATTCGCGGTTACTCGCGAATAGAGTCAGTGTGTTACGCGCCGGGCGATCGATAGGAGGGAGGAGAGGAGGTGAAAGGCTTAAGCACAACAAGCCCGCGCGCGGTATTCAAGATCTGCGGGCAGCCGCCGCGAGGGGCTTCGCCGCATTGTTTTCTCTATTTTTTCTCTCTCTCTCTCTCTCTCTCCGCACCCGCTGCGTATAAGTACTACAGAGCGTGCATAGGTGCATCATTCGCACGCAGGAGTAGTTTGTCACAAAATGCAAGTGCGCGAGCGCGCGCGTCGAGTATTTTTCAGAGAAGCGCTCGACGCGTGCCAAGAAATCCAAGAGCTCTCTGTCACTTGACTCGATCTCCCTTTTTTTCCTCGCTTCGCGCGCGCTTCCAGCTTATACACACATTTCTCTCTCCCTCTCGTTATATTTTCGGCTATTTTCGTTTGTCCAAGGGTCGCTGCACGAGCTTGCGCGCGCGCGCGCGTGTGTGTGTGTGTGTTTCTTTCCTCGCTGCGCGGACATATTCGAGAACATTATATCGGATTCGCATAAGTCCTCGACGAGGCGTGCGGCATTTGAATATCGCGCGCCTCGCCTGACGTCAACATTCTAATTAATTGCGAGATGAAGATTCAATCGAGCTGCGGCTGCTGCAGAAGAAAACAATGTAAATCATCGGCGGACACGCGGATAAAAACTCGCCTCGCAGCCGTTGACACTCTCTAGCGAGTGTGTAACGCAGGAGTTGCGCAACCCGCGATGGCATATGCGAAACGCGCGGCGCGAAGGAAGAAAAAGAGCGCAATGCACGCAACGAATGGAAATAAAAAAGCGTAATTCACTCGCAAGAGCGAGTTGTAATAAATCAGAGTATCAGCCGAAAAACACGGGCTGTCCGTTCAAAATTTTCGAGTCGTCCCTCTCCTAGAGACTCTCTCGAGTGTTATACGCTTCTAGTCGTCGTCTATCTTTGCGCTCGCATGCTCTCTCTCTCTCTCTCTCTCTCTCTCTCTCTCTCTCTCTCTCTCGCACACGTATACGCAGAGGGAGAGACAGACGAGGAGAGCAGAGTGTATAGCGTGTAGCGCATCGCGCACACACACACACACAGGCGAGAGCATGCACCTCGTCGGAGTGTGGGTGTGCAGCGCGCGTGTCTGTGTTGGAGCGCAAGCGAGCGAGCGAGAGAGAGAGAGAGAGAGAGAGAGAGAGCGTGTACGTGTAAGTAGGTCGCGGGTTCGACAACTTCAGCCAAGGCTGACTAGCCAGCGGTTCTCAGCCGGCGCGACGAGCGTCTATTATGTGCCGCTGCTGCTGCTGCTGCTGCAGCGGCTGCGGAGTTTTACTGCGTCTGTCTGTCTGTCTGGCTATACTCTGTGCGGTTTTCTCCCTCAGAGGGCTTTCTTTGATTTTTTTTTTATTTTTTACGGTTACACTGCCGATGTTTTTTGGCGTATATGGACGGGGTTCGGGCACGTGGCGTTGACGCAACGATGCGCGTGATGACTTTAATTAGATACTGTCGCTGTCGCTCGGTTTGTGGGAACGGTGTTTATTCGGGAAAAAATGTTTGGATCGGATACCCTTTCCGTGATTATTTTCTGAAGAACGTCGTGAAGTTTGATTCGCTCGATACTCCAAAATCGACAGCCTGGATTAATTTCTGATCGCTGCGCATACTTACCCCAGAGTCGCTTGCAAAAATACGAACGAGAGAGCGAGAGACGGGAGGGGAAGATTAGCGCGTGAGACAGTTGCGGCTCTGGTCTTACCTGAAACAAAAACAATGAAAAACGTTATGAAATGTTACACGAGCGCCATTATGTTATACGCGTATCTACATTGTGCGTGAGAACAGCGCAGCCCGAGAAATTAAGCCTAAGAATCGCCCCAACGAGATTTAGATGTATCTTTAAATACTTTCAACTGGCTTTTTAATGTCCTATACTAGGAATCTTAATGACTTGCGCTCTCGCCGCTGCGTCGCAATAAATCGTTCTATGCGTTCGTTTCTTTTTTTTTTCTCTCTCTCTCTCTCTCTCTCTCTCTTTCCACTGCACAGCAGCTCCAAACTGCGCTGCGACGAATTCGCTATTCGCGCGCGCTCGCGCACGTGTACCAGCATGATTGCTTTTCCCTCTTCGATGTGTCTCTGCGAGCCAAGGATTTCTAGAATCGCTCTCGATAAAGCATCGTTCAAAGTATCAAGGTGCTCTATCCCGCGAAATTTCTCGACTCGCTTGTACACACTATACGTCGCCGCTGCATATTAGACGCGTATATATACGTATATATGCACCCGGACATCGATCAGCAATGCCGGGCAAAGTGCAATGACCAATCGCGCGCTCGCCGGCTAATCGATAGAAAGAAGGAGTCCACTTTGATCGATTCGTATTATGTGCATGCACAGGCAGCTTCTATCACTGTGTGCATAACGCGGGCTATACCGATCGACGTCAAGCGTGACGTAGAGCGGCGCGCTTTTCATTATGCATTGAATTTTTGCGGGTTTATTTTTATGGGGATCAATGAGACGCTCGCACACGCTGTTTTTTTTTCTCAAATTTTTGATGCACGACGATGTTTGCAGTGAGAGATACACGTCGCGTCGCACTTATCCTGGCGACGGCGGCTTATCTGCGAATAATCGTAGGAGGAAAATTATACGTCCCAATTTCTCGCGTCTCTCGATGGAAAAATGCGCGCTACGAGGACGGGTAAACAGAAGGAGCTGGCAGCGAGCGTCGTGTGCGAAAATTATAAATTTTAATTCATCCTTTAGAGCCTCTCCCTCTTCGATTGTTATCGCGACGACTTTCTCATTCAAATTCGCGCGAGCCGAGTGCAATATTACAGCGGAGAGAAAAAGCTCGCGAGAATATGAAAATTGAAAAACTCAAGCTTTCCAACGACAACTCCCGGCTGCATTACGTCAACGGAGTCGCCCACGCGGATCGGGAGAGGAAAAACCTCGCTCGACCTCGCGCTCTAGCGTGTGCGAGCCTTGTTTTCGAGGAAAATACTCGCCGGGAGAACGGAGAGCCCCTGGACTGCGCTCTGCCTTATCAGAACATCGCGAGAGAGAGAGAGAAAGACGTATCTGCATCTGTTGGGATACACGTATGCATACGCGGATGGAAAACGGATGACAAGCGGAGGGGGTGTCGCGTGTGTGTGTGTGTGTGCGTCTATCTGTCTAGACGATCAATTTGACGTTCCCGCGGATTTGATTGGATTACGTCGGACGCCGCGCGCTTTTGTCTCGCTTTTGCGGAAATGACCGACGCGCATAAGCGAGCTTCTCTCTCCCTCTTTTTTCTTCTAAATTGTCGTCTCCACCAGCGATAAAGCCGCGATGCGTGGCCTAATTTTCGACGCACACGCGATAAAGCCGAGGAAATATTCCACGAAGAAAAACTTTTCCGTACACACACAACACACACAATGCGTATAAATATTCCCACAATTATTATACACGCACTTTCGCAAAAGCGTCCGAAAAAATGGAGTGAGAATTCGTATACGTGTAATAACAGCCGGCGCTACTGCACGAAATTTCTGCCATCGTTATTATATCTGGCTGGGCTCTCTTATACTTCTCTCCTTTTTTTTCAGAGCCGCTTTCGAAAGAGCGGCGCAGCGTCAATTAAGTGCTCGCGAAGAGCAGAGAGCCGGAGCCGGAGTCGGAACTGTACTTATGTAGGCGCAGGAGCGAGTTGGGAACTTATGCAACGAGCGCGGGGAGACAGACAGCCGCGGAGAGTTGCGACTGTGCCTCGAGATGTTCCGAGCCGCACATCCTGGAGGAGAGCTTCTTATGGCTTTTTGTTCTCGAGTATACGAATTTCGATGTTTTTTCTACGGTTGATTTTTGTTTTTCGGATTATCCATCCGCTGATTTCCACGACGACTTTAAACGTATAGGTATATAGACACACGGGTGCGTTGCAAAACCGGCGTGTCGGCTCGATGGGTGCGTGTATTTTCGTCGTTTTCCTCGTGTCGCGCCGAACACACACGCAGACGCGAAATTACACGTTTCTCCCCGGCGACACTTCTCTCTCGTGAATTAACGACCGCGAGAAGTACCGTATTTATACTCTCTCACACACACACACATGAGGCGCGCGGGTATACGCGGTTTAAAAGTGCGTTTTGGTCAATCTCCTCGATTTTCTCGCAATCGCAGCCGTTATAAAAATATAATCCCGCGATCGCGAAAAGTTTTTTTCTTTCCACGACTACACGCGTATGACTATAGCAGGTGATGCACACTTGCATTGCGTAGCTGTGTCTATATAATGCTGCCATCCGAAAAACTTGTGAAAAAAAGCAGAGAGAAAATATTCCACACGTGCGGCGCTTGCGCAATCGTCGTCGTCGCGACGAGCTTGGAAATCTGTTATTTTTTTTCTTTCGCGCTCTCGCCAGCTCGGCTCTTTCACTCGCTGCACGCGTGGGCCGAGCTGCTTTCTTTTTCTCGACTCGTCGCTACAGCGCGATGTAACGGATTTTTTGGCGCGAAGCCCCGAATTGCATATCGCTCACGCCGACTGATTTTTAAGAAGCTTTCCCCGCGAGGATGTATTTTAAAAGGCGAGCGAATTTTAAAATTTAATTGGAGCCTCAATTTTCGAGCCAGCAAAGGAGTATAAGTAAAAGTTTGACGAAATTACATACCCGTCACACGTCCCTTAATGAAGAGGCGATACGACAACGGTGAGAGAGAGAGAGAGAGAGAGACGGTTAATTAAATCAGACCGCACTATCGCGCGCGTCGCTTTAATCGGGAAAGGCTATACGCCGCGCGCGACCGATGATAGAAACGCGAGGCTGCCTTAAATGTACCGGCGCTCGCTACTCGCGACAAAGTTGACTCAAACGCTAACAATATGGCCTTTCAGAGCCGCTCGTAACGATGCACCTGCAGTAAAGTGCGTATCTCGGAATAATGCGCGGATAAATTATACGTTCTCACTCTGTGTCTCGGTGGCTTTTAATTGGTCACCTTTCATTATAAAATCGCGCTTCGAGCGATTTTACTCGGTTCCTTTTTTTTTCGCCGATTATGCAAGCGCGTATATAAACGGGCACCGCTCTGCGATTTTCAGGGGAAATACACGATTGATGCTCATGGCGAAGACCTCCAGAGTGAGAGCTTTGTTTTCGAGCCGGGCGCTTTTTGGAACAAGGCTGAAAAATATTTTTCCCTGACTCAGGTCGTCGCTCACATATCAAAACACGCACGTACGCCGCAGGGTTGGATGACGCTTTTTTTCGGGAATTTCGCGGCGTTGCTCAATCTATTTTTTTTTTCATATGGCCTCGCGCAGTAATCGCAAACGGAGTACTTACGTGTTATCAAAGGCCCTTGAGCCGACAAAATAAAAATAAAGAGACTCTCCCCGAATCACAACAAAGAATGACACTCGCGATGCAGACATCGATTAATCCAACGCGACCTAGCGCGCGATCGGTCGCGAGAAATTCGTACGCGGCGGAGAAACCCAAGGACATAAACGAAAACGCTTGCGCGCTGTGTGTCTCTCGCCTCGACGTGCGAGCGAGTATATATATATATATATATATATATATATATATATATATATATATATATA